>CM055405.1:58355344-58405563 GCA_029228625.1 Pseudolycoriella hygida
AAGGATTTTTGTGGATTTCTCTAGCACTTTTCAACTTCCACCAGGTTTTGGATATTTTTCGGTTATTCTCGAAATGAGTGAGGTCATGCAATGGAGCTTCCTAGGTTTAAGGGATTCTTAAGGATTTTTGTGGATTTCTCTAGCACTTTTCAACTTCCATCAGGCTTTTTTGATATTTTTGATCGGTTTCAATTTCTATCCCATAAAGTCAAATTTTTGCAGTGTGAAAGCTGAAAGAACAGAAAAACTATAACGCTGGGGGTCCGGCATTTGTGACGCATTGTTTTAATCAAATGTGAAAATATTTTGAAAGTTTTTTTGCGTTTCGAAGCCTTCAGCGTCACCCAAATTGATATCAGTTGTTTTGGAAGAAGGGACAACGACTTGCGTCACATTTCCCTTTTAAAAGGGGTTTTGTTGTGATTATGCTTTTACACGAGTTATCGATAACACTGATCGTGTGGATAACCGACTCCGCTCAATCTTCGCTTGATTTTGCGCAACGTTTTTCACATATCTTCATAATTATTTCTAATGTTATACAAAAATCTAAAAAAACCTAAAAGAATGCAATCGTACAATGATACTTACGTGATATAAAATTTTCATGCAAAATTTGTCGATTGTATTTGTTCGGAATCGAGAGTTTGGTTCGTGTTCGCGAGAAATAGTATACATCACTTGGAGCTAAGACAGTGCTGATTTAGCTCCTCGTGGTGCAATGTAGAATGTGCTATTTTGGTCAAAAAAATGAAGGCTTCGGGAGAAAAACAAGATATGGTCATTCTTACATAAATTGACATATCTGTTTTAGTTAGATTCTCACATTATATGTTGTCTTTCAGAGCACGCACAGTTGAGACCGGTAGACCAAACGAACCCTTGAACGATTGATATATACTTATACTTTTTATTCACCGCAGTGCGTTCCCTAGGGCGTTCAATTATACATTAATTGTTGGTGTCAAACTTTGTTTCGTTGATTTATTGCTTTGGTGAATAAAATAGCATCTGCGGGAAAACTTGTTTGGGGTGCAGACCTCCCCCTCGAAAATAAAAAAATTTCCCCGCAGGTGCATAATCTACTATTAACATCATCAGCTATCAACCACTTCAAAATTAGATGGAATCATCAAAGATTTTTCACAAATATTAGTTAATTTAATTAATTTTTAAAATAATTCTACTCATACGACAAATAAAATAAAAGCTAAAATATCTTATGAGCAGAATTATTAAGTAGCGGTAGCTACTTTTTGGGAATGCTCTGGCAGTCTGTCTGTGCACATTTTTTGACAGCTGTCAAAGTGACACTCTGACATTTGTCACTCTGAGATTTTTTTTTTGCAAGAAAATTACTCTACCGCTACTTTCTAATACCATTTTAATGGTTTATTTTTCCTTTCAAATTCGCTAAAACTTAATTGATATCCTTGACGATTCCATTTAATTTTGATGTGATTGATAGTATATTAACATACTCCCTTGGTATGGGGGTCATCGATCGAGTTTCGCTTGTTTTGCTTTGTTTCGAAACACGCTGGGTTTACAATAACGATGATTTTTTCTCTGACATGAAATGATTTGCAGTTGAAGAGTTAAGAGCAAGAGAATTATGTGAGTGTGTTTTTATGCCTCAAAGTGACAGTCAAGTTGAATAGGAGATTTTTAAAAATAGTGGTTGTTACCACCTAAATGAATTGTGCCCTGAAGATGGAACACGGTTCCGAAATATAGGCAAAAAATAAAGAAACAAGATAACATCAAATAACATCGTTTCAATTCCCAAGCAAAAGAACACATTTAAATATTTAAAAATAATTTTTTGAGTAGTTTTGATCCAATTTGCCTGTGAATTGTCAAAATATGTTTGACCATTATCTACTGATTTATTCGTTCTTTCGGGGGAATGCCCGACACGAGTGGAGTGTTTCAAGGTTGGTTCCTAGATTTTGGGATTAGATGTAATTTCTCTAGTACTAGTTAACGACCATCAATTTTTGTAATAATATTTTAATGGATTTAGGTTACTGTTGACCTGAGGGAGGTGTTTTAAGGTTATTTCCTTAATTTTGGGAATACGATTGATTTCTCTAGCATTTTTTCCAGAAGACCAGAAAAACTAGAACATTGGTGGATCCGGCATTTGTGACGCATTTTTTTAATCAAAAATGAAAACATTGACCCCAATTCATATCAGTTGTTTTGGAAGAAGGGAGGAGGACTTGCGTCACATTTCCCTTTTAAAAAGGGTTTTTGTTGTGATATCAGTAGTTTAGGAAGAAAAGAGGAAAGCAATTTTAGAGAAAAAATTTCCGGCGACAAAATTTCCGCAAAAAAAAATTTCCGGCGAAAAAAATTTCTTACGAAACATTTTCTGGCGAAAAAAATTTCCGGCAAAAAAAATTTTTCAGGGAAAAAGAATTTTCAGCGAAAGAAAATTACAGGCGAAAAAAATTTCCGGCGAAGTTATCACATATATTAACCGGCAGAGAAACAAAACACAACATTGTTATTGTCAAAACATCTATCTAAAAAAGAGATAAATGTGGAAATTATAAATTACTTGATTGTAGAGTACTAGAAACTACAATTTAATTAGGATTAAAATTAAAATGTAGCTGCGATACAGTCGTCGTGCGGAATTAAAAAAGGTACCTCGGTTATGTGTGACACACTGAATGTTAAACAGTAAGTGGCTGGCTGGAAAGCGTGGAATGCATCATGTTGTGAACCGGCAACTGCGTCACTAATCTCATGTCCGACCAGCACACACGCAATGACTTTCTTTCTCATTCTGATTATCTATGGAGCAATTCACTCGGTTTTTTTCGTTCCTGTATTTTGAAAATCAAATATTCTATACTTACAAAAAGTGAACAAGAATCTCCATTATTATTCAAAGTACTGAAAAGGATACAGTCGCGTATCATAATGAAGTTAGAGTTACGTTTGAACATACACACAGACGAAGCTACATTTTCAATGTTCGTCAGCAAAAAGCTAAAACATTTATTTGCTTTTCCTTCCCGTTAATATGGAAACTGTAAATTATTTAGATTTTTAGTTTCGACAGAAAAATGGCTTGGGACAAATTACGTTGTCAACAAGGACAAGGGTAACATATTATATGGATGAGGGAAGTACATGTTCCATTTTATCTGCTCCAATATAAACAACATGCAAGATGAAGAAAAGTAATTCAATATTAAAATCAGACATTTTAATTCCCTTAACATGTAGCTGGGGAATGCTAACCCCTTAAAAAGAAGATAGTTACAGTTGACTTCAATAAATGTTATTTTCCAACACCAAGTAGCATATGCATTCCTTTTACGTATAGTTATTTCGAACTTAATTTGTTTTTATTGAAAGTAATAAAGTGGTAGAGTTTAAGGTCATTCAGGGTAGCAATTATATGAGTTATGTAACTTATCACACGTTACTTAGGGGCTCAAGGGGGAGTGCTCGAGGTCTAAAAATTGTTACGGTTTTAGTTGACCGATGTGCAGAGTCGTGTGAAGCCTGTGCATACCTAAATAAAACATCGACTCACACAAATGGGATACAATCAAAATCCTCACTGACAAAATCATTCGGTTGTCTGATCAGGATTTCGCGAAAAACGGCTACCCAGAAAAGCTCATTAAAAACGAAGTGGAAAAAAACGGTGAACAAAGTTATCAACGTAAACAGTTTGATAGGTCGCAATTCGTGGTCATTGGTAGAACACGGTCAGAGAGATAGAACAACATCTGGAGTGCCCCAAGGTTCCATACTGGGTCCATTCTTATTCATCCTTTTATTAACGATCTCCTATCCTCACTTTATCTATCAAGAATTGAGTATGATTCAATCCTGCAAGAAGATTTGGCTAAAATAGCGCGTTATCTTTTGGAGAGTTTTCGTCATCCAACATGAGATCGCTTATCATCTTTAGATTTGCATTTTGTAGAAGTCATTTTCTAAGTCATTCATCTTTTAAGAAAAGTGCCATTTTAATCAACTACTCATAGTGACGACGAGATAGTCTTCGATTGTGGTCTAAATAATGTGGTCATTGATAGAATTTCGTCTGTTAAGGATCTAGTAGTTATCATAGACGACAAATTATCGGTCATCTAACATGTGGAAACGATCAACAGAAATTGTCAAATGTTTAGATTTGTCCTAAGAATCGAAACCCCTTTCTATTTTTTATTTCGCTTTCAATTACCAAGATTGAGAGAAGGTCATTGATTCTATAAAATTGACAGAGCATAGCGTCCTTTTTCTCAGGGCAGTCCCACAAGACAATAAGTATGTGTCATCAGAAACTATTGATACTCCGATAATTTCTTTCAATTAGTATCACTACAAATATTTCCTTTTACCAAATTTAGCGAACGCTGGTAGCGCGCTAGCTTTATAACGGTTATCGAATTACATTATCGACGCTAACCTATCATCGGTCCTAGCGTTAGCTTTAGCGTCGCTAAAAAAATTGGTCAGTGAATACAACCTTGCGGTTAGCGCAGATGCACCCTGATGAGAGAGCTTTTTATCGATTGAATGAAACTCTCTAAAATCAACCGTCAAACTACTGTTTTTGCTTTCATCCCGGGGCCGAAAATACAAACCTTCCGCAATATATGGCATAAAAAATAGTATGGATAACTCGGGGTCCGGGGTTCGGACTGCAAACTTCACACGGCTTTTAATTATTTAATTACGCCCCTTATCATCCAAATAACTAACGATTCATTGCTTTCCCAATATATCTCTTCATACGACCGAGAAAGAAATCATTACCCTAATTGGTGCCCTTCATTTCTAAGCTTTTTTCTTCACACTGATGAACAGCTTTCATTTTTGTATCCTAAAAGCTAAAAATCATGTCTAAGATAAATTTACGTGACTTGTGACTTGCTTGAACATTTTTATATGAAATGTTGAATCAAATTACGTTTAATCCTTTTTTGTATCAACCACATTTTCTAACATTTTAAATTTCCATTTCATCCACATAATGCTCTAGTTAAACTAGAATGACCAAGTTAATTAATGAATAAATAATTGTATGCAACTGCCATAAATGATTTTATTATAAACTTGCAGTTATGACACACGCGGAGCTCATGCAGGCACGCCGTCCCATTGGCGTGAGGAAGAGGTGTTAGAGGATCGTGCCATATTTCGAACTGTACGCGAACCAGCGGAATTAATAATTTCTCCTGTATTAGTAAGTAAAATGTGTCAGTTTGGTGTTTGCGTTTTCAATATTATTATTTACCACAATTTTCCATTGCTTGTTGAATTTGAGTTTGATTTTTCATAGTGTGCTCCTTTTTAGCGTTACTTTCAACGTTGTACTGAAAGAGCATTTTATTTTCCTCTTTGCTACGTTCGTTAATACAATTTTTCGATGGATTTGTGATTTTTTTCGACTAAAAAAGGAAATTCAATTTCTTTTTATTTATTGACGTCTTACAAATGAATCGTTTGTTAAATATAACAGAAAAGGAAGGATCTTGCTTTTGTGTTGATTTTTATGACAATTTTAGTTAATGTCTAGTGTTCCGCTTGTTTAAAACTCTTTTGTATTGCACGTTCATTTTATTGTCAATTGTTTAATGTTTCGCAGTGGAAGATTTTTCGTCATTCAAAAATTCACGGTTTTCCTAATTGTTTGTAAATAATTTGCTACAATTTTGTATGGTAGCGAGCATGACTTAGATGTTTCTTTGGAACATAACGAGGGTTAATCGTACTGAGCAATGCGACTAGACAGACTTTCATCTTTTCAATGCAAAGATTTTGAAATTGCTGTTTGAGCGCATCTCACCTTAAATTTCATTAATTTTAATGCGTAACAGAACCAATGCAGCCGCATGGACGCAGTAAAAAATCACAACAAAAACTCTTTTTCAAAGGGAAACGTGACGCAAGTCCTCGTCCCTTCTTCCAAAACAACTGATATCAATTTGGGCGACGCTTACAGCTTCGGAACGCAAAAAATTCTTTTGAAGTATTGTCACTTTCGATTAGAAAAATGCGTCACAAATGCCGGATTCCCCAATGTTATAGTTTTTCACTTTTGACACAAAAAACAATTAAGTTTTGCGTGATGTTTGGAGTACGGGTAGCGTGCAAATTCTGAAATCGCAGAAAAATTATTACGTTGGGACGGTCCGGCATTTGTGACGCATTTTTTTAATCAAAAGTGAAAACATTTCAAAAGAATTTTCGGCGAAAAAAAATTTCCAGCGAAAAAAAGCTGCAAAAAAAATTTCCTTTGACACGAAACATCTAGCTCCAACGAAAAAAAAAATTAAAAAAAAAATTAATTTTCTCCTTAAGTCTGTCCCATACCAACGTCTGCCATTTTGTTGGTCACCCTGACACACTACACACCCAACCCATCAACTTTTCCTTTAACACCAAACATCTATCTCCATCCTAACACAGTCCAAAAATTTTGCTCATATTTGACCCATACTTTGAATACACTCACACACACATACAAAACATGGGCTTTATATGGCGCCTTCTAAGAGCCCTGGCGCACAAACGAGGCCGGTACGCCCCATTTTTAAAATCTCATATGGCGTAGAATGCCCACCCGAAGGTCACTGCAAAATTTCAAGAAAAGTTATCGAGCCGTTTTCGAACACGAGCCGAAAAAGTCTGTTTTCATACAAATGGCCCTGGACTAACTAACTAACTAACCCACTAACAAACTAACGTAGGATGTTTCCATTAACTTTGGCTTCTATGAAATAGCACATTTTGTATGGAAAGTAAGTATGAGTAAAGTATTGATTTCAATCAAAATATTACGTAGAATCCGAAAAACTAGGTTTCAAAGGGGTACGATGTAAGGGAAAAAAGTCAAAACTTGTATATTTCTTAATTTTTTGTAAGCATGTGGACTGTAAAAACTCACAAAACAGAGTAAATGAAAAATTTCGCAGTTCTGTTTAGAGATGAGCGGGTTGCCCGAAACTTCGAAAAACCTGACTCGAACCCGAACGCGCATTGTTTTTTCGGGTTTCGAACATTTTAATCGAGTCGGGTTCGGTCCGGGCCGGGTTTGTTAACAGTTCGGGTTTCGGGTTTCGAAAAATTTTATCAGGGTTGTTGTATCATTTCATTCGGGTCCCGATCCTTTATTGACTTTTTATATTTTACAAAAATCGTCTAAATTTTATCATCTTACATTACACGAATTTTGTTTTAGTCTAAGGTCCGTGAACAATGCAGACGTCGGGCCTTGAAATAATTTTTGTTTCGAAGAAATTTGGGTTGTGAGTTTCGAAAAACTTGAGTGTCTGGTTCGGTCCGGGTCGAGTTTTGAAACAGTTCGGGTTTCGGGTCTCGAAAAATTTTATCGGGTCGGGTTCGGTCCGAGTCGGGTTCAGAAACAATTTTGAAGATTTTTGAATTTAAGATTGGAATATATTCCTTAACTAAAGACAAAAGCATTTTATTTCAGATTTGGCATTTAAAAGCTGTCAAATTTTTTGAAATTCTATGAGCGTAAACCTTGATCCTTGAATCAAAAATTTATTCCCACAAACCTTCCTGATATTAACATTTTGTTTGGAATCAAAAGGAGTGGTGATTTTCTCACGAAAGTTTTGACATTATTCACAGCTATGAAAGCGTGCTTCAAGGATTTTTAATGATATTGCCTTTTGTTTGCTTTTCTTTTTGTAAAGTATTGGAACGTTAATAGTTTCGTGTTTGTTATTTTAGCAATGTAACAGTTTGACTATTACTTTCGATAGACAGGAACTACTTGTGTTTCTGTGAATTTATAATTGGTTTTGGAAGCACGTTCGCCTTTCATACATTTTTTCCGAATTCAAATTTCTATTAAACCTATGATATCAATCCATTAATCAATTAAATATTTTCTTTTTCAGGAAAAAGACGTGGGGAACTTTAGGTGTAGAGTTGATTTTAAGTTAACTCCAACTAGGAACAGTAACATAAACTTAGAAGTAGTTGGTAAGTTAAATTTTCGTTTTAGTTTTGCGGTTTTAAATATTTGCATTTAATTTGCTCGACACCGACACACAGAAATCAGAACTTCAGAGCGAAAGTATTGTTAATGAAGTTTTGCTTGCATATTACTGTGAGTTTGAATTAGTAAGAAAGTTTTGAACATAAGAAATATGTAAAGTTAAAATCGTGCGAGTGTAAAAAACTAATGAATAGACAGACCACAAAAACTGCGAATCAATTCCTGTGACTCCATTTTATTCTATTGTTCAAACAATGAAATTCTCTCATTTAAAATCCGGTTCTTGTGTTTCTATGTTTGAGATCGGTGAATTTTTTCCGGAAAGCGATTAAAAAATTTAGCATAAGCTCCGCAGACCCGTACGATTCCCTATGAAGCCTTTGTCCGACGCGTCGCAAGAAATAGCGATCTGGCGATTTTTTTTTTGAGAGACCTGTCACTCACTCATAAAGAAACTGATTTTCACTCTAATTTAGTTTGAAGCGTTGATCAGGCATACCGTAAACTCGAAGCCCCAAAAATTTGTCGCTTTGCCTTTGTCATAAAATTAGCTTACCAGACTAACAGCTAACACAAAATCACCATTTTGTTTCATAAATAATTCCTGTGGTCAAAAACTAATCATTAACTTATCGCGTAACTCGGCACAATTGAATTAAATCAGCTTCCAATGTGAGTTGAAATAAAAAAGCTGAAATTAAAACTTTGAACACAAGGTTCTATTCAAACAAACATCTTCGTATTATCAGCGATAGCGTCACCTCAAGCGATATCATTAATTTTGGAAGCAGACTCACGGACTGCGACACACTCTACCTTTTAAGAGGTTTTTGTTGTGATAATCAGTCGTTTTGGAAGTTTTCAGTTGTTGAAAAAATTTTCCGAAAAAAACTTGTCTTCGAAAAAAATTTTCTCCGAAAAAAATTGTCTTCTAAAAAAATTGTCTCCGAAAAAAATTTTCTCAAAAAAATTTTTCTAGGAAAGTTTTTTATTAAAAAAAAATTTCTTCTCCGAAAAAAAATTTCTTCCAAATATTTTCGCCAAAAAAATTTATTCTCTGCAAAAAGATTTTCTTCTTCTCCAAAAAAAAATTTTTCTCCGAAAAAAAATTTTTTACAAAAAAAATTTTATTCGGAAAAAAAATTTCTCCAAAAAAAATTTTTCTCCGAAAAAAATTTTTCTCCAGCACCTTCGGCTACCATCGGAACACTTCGTATCACCTTCAGATACCTTCGGAATACTTTGTGTCACCTTCGCCTGCCTTCGGAACACTTCGTGTCACCAATTCTTCTCAGTGATTCATATAACTTTCCTGAAGAATTTAGCAAAAAATCCAAGATGGTGTCACTTTGACAGTTGGCAGCCATTTTCATAAAATGCTAAAAAATTCTCCTGACTAAACTCTATAACTTTCCCAAAGAAGCCAACTCTCTAGCTATTGTCACTCCGGAGCTCAAATTCGAAAACTCCGAGCATTACCTAAAATCCCCCAAAATTGACCACTTTTCCACATGCCACGGCTTTTCCTTTTCCCGGAAAAGCAGCATATAAAATTTTTTATTTGGGGCCGAGACTGACGTTACCTGAAAATTTCAGGAAGATCGGCTGTCTAGTTCTCGAGATCGAAAATTATTAATAGATAGATAGATAGATAGATACAACATAGACAGATGCAACCGACAGATCAGAAAAAAAGTTTCCATAATGATGAGAATAATAGAAAAATCCATTGGCCATATAAAAGTGTCATTTTCAAACCTCGATATCTCAGCCAATTTTCAACCGATTTTGATGAGTTTGGGCTCGTTGGAAAGCTGCTGTGACATAGTTTCTTGTAAGTTGGAGGAGGAAAGGGCGAGGGGAAAAAACTCAAAATTTCGCCTATATATGGCTCCTTGTCACAAAAGTTTTTGTATGGAGTTGGGGTGTGGGGACTGCGTCACAACCTTCGCTACCGCTCCAGGCATGATTCCTAGGGACTTTGCGCGCGCCTGCAACCATTCTTCCATGCGCAAAATGTATCATTCAATTTTTCTACAACATAGCAAGGTCGGGGATCTAGTGAGAGGATCGAAGGGTTTCCTTTTGAAAAAATATTTACTCGAGTTGACTTTTGACCGTCACAACAGACACAGAAATATTTTTCTTGTAGATTTGGAATTTTTCGATGCTCACCACTTTGGGGTCCAAACTCGACAAGCTGCCATCTCTGTGGTTAAGGAAGATAATACATCGTACAATATTAATGTTTAAGCGTATTCCAACGATTTCAATCCACACCAGCTAGGTATACGCTGTCGTGCAAGGCATAAAAACCTTTGAGTGCAGATTTTGAGAGAGAAAATATATGAAATTCTCTCATCTTATGACGTCACCAAGGTTTATATGCTTTGTACGGCAGTACGTTGGCGTCACATTTCACGTAGGCACACACCGGCGCACACCTCCAGGTGGAATGTGACGCTAAAGTACCTACCAGTTTTGGTTTGAAATCGTGGGAATACGCAAACATGAATATTGTACGGTATTACCATGACACTTTCTTTATGGAAAAATGTTCACCCATGTATACGATATTATTCAGTTCATAGCTGAATGAACTCAAGATGAACGGAATGAACTTACAGTGAACTGAATCTTTGCCCATTCCTAAGTTTAAATTTTATTTTGAAATTATTTAAAATTGTTTCGCTCCCAAATTTCCATAAAATTTAATATTTGAAATGAATTTTCTGTAATCTTGTTTATATTTTTGTATTTTAAAATTAACTACCTATTTACTCGTATACATACATGGTACATGCACCCAGGATAAAAACAACATATTTTACATAACAAAATAATTGCTTTTGTTTTCTCAAAATTTTCCAACGAACATGATAGTATTTTTCGAAATAATATTACATGTTGACATCATTATATTATCATGCGAGTATATCTATTTTGGAAATTATTAGACTAAATGTTGGTATTTATTGTGGTTCTGTACATAATTTTGTTCAACAATGCAGATATTTACATAAAAGACAACAATAATGAGTGAAAAGAGAAACATATTACATTTAATTTGTCCTTTTGCAAAATTTTAATTAAAATTCGAAAAAAGTATCTTTGTAACACTATACCAATTAAAATGTTTTGTCTAGCCAGAGCCAACAAAATATAGGTTGTTGTTGCCGCATACGCAAAAATTTCCCACTTATATTGATGCAATGTAAAAAGTTTGAGCAAGTGAAACTTTGGAATAATTTTTGTATGTTACCTTTGCGTCATATCCGTTTTGTTTTTAAAAATCGTCGTAACAGGTTTTATGTTTTTCTTTTATTTCATTGGGGAAGTCTGAGAAGTCAAAACCCTTAAATTTGCTTTATTAGTATGTCTTCCGAACAAAAACTTTACATGCGATGTGTATTTTTGTTCTATGGGCCATACACACAAAGCTTTCCGATATTTCAGCCTTACTCGAGGGGTGGATAAACAAAAAAAGAAGGTTCCAAGCGATCGAAAACAAAAAAAAAATTTGAAAAGTAAAAATAATCAGAAAAACCGAGAGAAAACACAAGAACAGAAAAACAAAAAAAAACCCCAAAAAGAAAAAAGCTTTTGTGAAAATCAAAAAAACGAAAGAAAACAAAACATTAAAAGAAAAACAAAATAAAAAAAAACACCAAAGCAGAAGCGTGTTTTTTGTTTTTAAACAAAAAAAAAACAAATAACATTTGTTTAAAAAAAAAAAACAAGATTCGAATGGAAAAAACAAGATTCGATTGGAATCCTTCGTTCAACCTTTCTTGGGCATACATAGACAAGAGATGTGCGCCGGTCCGATCACCAGCCGAAAAAGTGCCCCGCCGCTGCCGAAAATATTTTTATTCACTGCAGTGCTTCCCTAGGGAGTTAAATTATACATTAATTGTCGGTGTCAAACTTTCTTTCGTTGGTTTGGTGAATAAAATAGCATATGCAACGGCGGGATAGTTTCTTTAAATACTCGGGGGAATGCACCCCTCACCTTCGTCTCGGAACTAGAGGTGAGCGGGCTACCCGAAAATCCAAAAAAACCCGACCCGAACCCGACCCCGAAGTAATTTCACTGGTAGGTGCGGGTCGGGTTGAGACTTCATCGGCTCGGGTCGGGTTTTACTTTGATCTTGTCGGGTCACGGATCAGACCCGATTAAGGATTGATCGGGTTAGGTTGTAACCCGCCTTAACGAACTACACAACCACTACACCAAGTCGTATCTGCACTTCATACAAAGTACACTGCAATGCCAGCTAACTTATTTTTTGAATGATGCAGCCTAATCAGCCAATATTAATGCACTCTAATATAAACGTTAACCTTGATTCAGTGCATTGTCTTTTGATGTATAATTTTGCAGATATGATCTGATGTCTAGTATATGAATATCGTGTCAGTAACGTATTAAGTGTAAATTTTGTGCCAGTAATATTCATAATAGGTCGTGAAGGCAGCAATGCCCCCTTACGACGTACCTTTCTGAAGTTAGGATTTTTGGATTCGACGCAAAAATCTAGACAGAATTGCTTTTCCACTCATTAAAATCGGTTTAGTAAATCAGGAGATATCAAGTACGGAAAATTGACATTTTGTATGGAAATGGGTCAAATTTCGCTATCCGAAGTGCCTAGAGAATGAAGTTTTACCGAACACCTGTTTCAGGGTTTTCCCGGAAAACGTTAAAAACTTACAAAACTACTGATATCACAAGTCCTCATGACTGCTTACAAAACATTCAAAGCATTCGTTTGAAGCAAAATGCTTCAACTTCCTCTGATATCATAACTTTTGTAACTGGAAGAAAAATGTTTTGAGAGTTAAAACTTTATGCGTCACACTCTTTAGATATCAGATGTTTTGTAAGCAGACATAAAGACCTGTGACACAAATCCACTTTTGTGGTTTTTGGTTATAAATTTTCGAAAGTAAAAGTTCAAAGAAATACTATAAAGTCTTATATCATTTGCGATCGGGTTCGGGTCGGGTTTTTTCGGGTTTGGGTCCCGACCCGATGTTCACTTTCGGGTTCGGGTCGGGTTTCCGTTATACATTTTTTCGGGCTGGGTGTCTCCCCCTCGAAGATAAAAAAATTTCCCCGCAGTTGCATAATCTACAATTAACGTGCTCCGATTTGCCTCGCCGCCGAAAGCAAGAAAACTGCATCGCTGCCGCCGGCGCGAATTTAGACAAAAAATGAAAGAAAAAAAAGTTGAAAGTTTAAGTTTAAAAAAAAAAAACGCCGCCGCCAGCCGAAAAGGTTTAAAAAACGTGCGCCGCGGCAGCTGAAAATAATTTTGAGTTGCTCTGTTTTGTGCCGCCTTTCTGCGCCTATTTTCGCCGCCCAAGCACATTTCTAACATAGGCCAACAAGCAAATTAAAACATTTAACTTACTAGCAAGAAAAAGTGTTCGAATGTGAGGAATAGAGAGTGGATTCTAAGACAAATGTGCGAAGTGGGGAACAACGTGCACAATCTACTTCGAAGTTTTTTAGGTTCTCGCATAACAGGGTGAGTTTCACAGTCTCTGGACATGTGAATTGTTGGACAGTTTCACTCATATATGTCCGTAGACTGGTCCAATCACATTATCATACAAATTTACCTCGATTTATTTTAATTTCAGAAATTTTTGCGTAGACAACACGCGCCTTCAGTTCGTTGTTTCGATTCAAATTTTAACCACAACATGTCGTAGAAAAAATACTTTTAGGCGTATACCACAAAACAAAATGTCCTCATCGATATAAAATTATACGTTTCATACACAACTGAAAGCCAATCTTAAATTTGTCATGTCAATCGGAAAAACTTGGATGAATCATTTCAATATTGTGCAACAGAGTCTGCTGAATTATTAGCAACGATTTACGATTTAGATGAACATTTTTTTCGAATACTGAAAATTCTCAACTTTCCAATGTCATACTCAGCTCTTCTCGCATTAATATTAATATTTAGTAGGAAAATTTCGTGAGGAAAATCGTAGAAATTAAATTAAAATTTGCATGAAAATTTCTGTGTCGAAAAAATTCATTTTTTTAGCACAACTTAAGTGAATATTAATTTATGATATTTTGATTTACAATCCGGTTTCCTTTTTTCACTCAATATATTTCTCTTTTTTTTAATAGTACCACCCCAACCACCAAAAATTTTTAACGATCGAGGTGAACATATTCAGTCACGGGCAGGTCCATATGAAGAAGGTGGTGATTTGCATTTAGTTTGTGTGGTTACCGGAGGTATGTAGTTTAAAGTTCATTTACTGTTGTTCGTTATTTTATGTTAGTATGTACTATACTGATCGCCATATAATTGCACAAGTGCATGGAATTCATAAAATATACACAATTGCATGAAAATGGTTTTTTTATAGCAGCCGTTCGTTGTTCAACATTTTTATTGTTGTTTTCGTTATTAAAGTTCCCTTAAATTTTATATTCCAATTAAATTTAATTTCAAATTATTTGTGTAAAGGTTCGCCACCTCCAACGGTGACATGGTCAAACAATGGTCAAATATTATCCAGTTCAATGGCTGACTATTCACCACCATCCACACTTAATAGCAAGTTAACCGTACGAAATCTGTCGAGGATCCATCAGCATGCCTTATACACATGTCAAGCTAGCAATTTCCATAAAAAGGGTATTTCAACAAACATAACAATTGAACTGTTTTGTAAGTATTTATCGTTTTCTCTACTGTGTTTTTCCATCGCATCGTTTTTGTCCCATTTAATATTGCTTGCACCCATTCATATCATTCGTTTATTCATTTCACATTTTCAATTTAACTGTGCTGTATATTGTGTTACAAGTGTCACCGCTAGAACGGGTAAAAAGAAAACAATACGTGTTTGAACCATTTTTCATTTCGTTCTTTTATATGGGAATTCCATCGGGACAATATTGTCATTTGTATGAAAAACGTATTTTTAAGTGAAAAGGGCTTTCAAGGAGGCTAAAGAATTTTAATAAAGTGGAGCGACTACATTTTATTCAATAAAATTATTCCAAATGAAAAATGGAAAGACTATTGCATTTTATAAAATTGTTAACCCAATTTTTGTATCTCAATGATTTCAAACCGGTTACTTTTGCATCTTCAATTATGGTTGCGTTATTACGAAAAAGGTGCGCTTCGACACAAATCGTATTTTGTTTTTCAAAATTGAAGAAGAATCTGTTGGAGCTAAATAGCAACTTATATTTCTCGGATCATAGCGGCTATGATCTAAGAAATGTAAATTACTATATGGGCCATTCCACGAAAACTCCGTTCCCACGCTCGAAATGCTCAGTTGTTACGAAAAAATATTCATAGAAAATGGTGCATCAGACGTATTGATCCCTTAACTAGAGATTAGTAACTTTTCTATTGCTTTCATTTTGTAACTACTGAGAATTTCAAGCGTGGGAACGAAGCGGACCGTGGAATTGCCCATTTACTGCGTCAATGGTACGTCAAAGTATACAGTGACCCAATCATAAGATTGTGCAACTTTTCGTTTCGACTCTTTTCGTCAAAGATCCGGTTTTACATGAGAAAAATACAAGCAAATATGTGAAAAGAGAGATAAATGGTAAAAATAAGAGTTGCACAATCTTATGATGGGTCGCTGTAGTGATTTATGACAAGATTCTTGACAGTTTAAGCATCGCGTCATAAAAATCACAATATTCCGACATAAGCTGTTGACGCAGACGTCGATGTTTGCGTAGTTTTTCATTTGAAACAACTTCAATTCCCGAACATGATCTCGAATCTAGAGCTTCAAGAGATAGATAATTGTTAGACCCGTACGAGAACGCAATGCTTCGAAAATTGGTCTTATGTATTGACCACAACGTTTGTAATGGTTAGGTTTTTTTTGCTATGTTGCAGGGAAAATAGAGGGCCACTTTTTGAGAATTCTTTTCTCCCCAAAGTTACACTTTTGGTTTGTTTTAGGATCTTAACGTGAGTATTCTTGCCACCTGGTGGTTTTGCTCCTTCGTTCGGTGAAAAGTTGATTTAAGTCATTTAATTGTTGGACTAGGTCGTCAGACGTATCAGAATAGATGTGGCAAACAGAATAGATGTTGCAAAAAGACTCGAACGAATTTAAATATAGAAATGAACAAACAATCCAGTGTTTTGTGCTCTTTTATAACTATAAGAATTTCAAGGATCCGTAGAAATTACCCAAGATAATGTTAAAGGCCCTACCGAAATACGTCTAAGACCATTGATTTTGATGGGCTAAACGTTCATCCCTCTCAATTCTGGAAGTTGTTTTATCCCGGGATTTGATAGTTTTTCCCTAAAACCCCGAAACACGTGTTCCCCAGAATTTTATTCTCTACAATTTTGCCCTTGCAAGTAACCTTCTAACTGCCATAATTTTGTAGGTACACCACTGTTCATAAGTATTCTATCACTTCGTGTTTTCAGTGCATTTTCACCAACTTTGAAAGGTCGTCAAAAACAGGAATCTCATCGGATCTTCAAAATTCGAACGGATTTGGAAACATTGAACTTTCTACTTTAAAGGAAAAATATAAAGAGCAAGGTTGCTTCCCGACTATGCTGGACTTCGGAAAATTCGAAATTTCTCAAAATTTTTTCGACGACCTTTAAAAGTTGGTGAAAATACACTGAAAACACGAAGTGATCGAATACTTATGAACAGTGGTGTATGAGTAATAACTTTATAACTATCATAGTTCTAGAGATATATTCTCTCAAATATTATTCTCTACAACTTTGTCTTTGAACAATGGTCCATGGCTATTTTGACAAGTTAATTTTAACAGACTTAAAACGTAATTGTAAGCAATAAATTATTCTACGGTATACCTTCAAAACGTACAGTTTTTTTTATTTTGTTTTTCTTGAAAAAAATTACAAAATTTTAGCTCCATTTGACAGCCGCAAACGAACTGACGGAGGCCGAATGTACTACCGAATAGTATTTACTATGTTATGTTAAAATTTACTTTAAGTGTCCGCCATCGCTCATTTTTTTCGATTTCGGCGGAGCATTTATTACTTTAATTAATTTTATAAAAAAGTCAGCGCATTTTTCCGGCATGTCCGGCTTTATGTTTAAATTAATATTTACGTCAATGCAATGGACCATCAATATGAAAAACATTGGACTCTTTTATAATGACTCGTGTTGAATACAAGAAACTCGACAATAATAAGCCAATTATACTTTCAGTGCAATAATTGACTTATTTTAGGGTCTAATATGATAAAAATGACTTATCCAAAAATTCTTAGAAAACAAGTAGCGAAGTAGCTTTTTCTTAAGATTTTAGACAGAGAAAAACCATACAGTAGCGGATTTATAAGATTGTGCAACTTTTTACTTCAAGAGTAAATTTTACTAGTGAAATTGAATGTTGCACAATCTTATGATTCCGTTACTGTAGATAGTAGCATGTGAGCTAGGAATAATTAGTAGCGATAATAGTGATTTATGTGGACCAGGAAGAATCACACCTTGAAGAAACATTGAAAAGTGAAAGTGACAAAAATGATTTAACTCTAAAGCTTCTTCACTTGAGATGTTTCCTGTTATGTGGTATTTTTTCTTAAATTTCATTGAAATTTTATAATTTTAATTGCTTTGACTACTTCATTTGATTCGGGTTATTTCTAACTGACTGAATTAGTAATTGCAATTCTTCTTGACGTCCGTCGCACTTTCCATGTAACTAAGTTGTGACACATTAACGTGGCAGATATCTGGCAGATCAAAGTTTTTTTAATCGAGAATAATTGAGAAATGGCAAATAAATAAGAAATAACTTGAAAATTTTATCCCAATTCCTTTTAATTGGAGTTCTAGAGTATGAAGTCCGATTCTTCACACACTCAATGCAGTTTAACAGCTATTTTGTGACACTTAGACGACAAATAAGCATACAGTTAATTCTCTTTTTGAATTTAAATTTAATAAAACAAAACACGAATAATCCATAAATTAGTGCTAATCCAACCCTCTTCATTTCAATGAAGAAATTGTCATTTGAAAAAAGTAAAAAGGATAATGGAATTCAACAGAATAGCTTTCGGCAAAAATAATAAAAATTTAATTCCATTTAAAAAGAAAACTTCCTTCATCCTGTCGTAATACTTGTCCTAATGCGAATGGGAAATTACATTTATAATTATGACTTATTTTACAGTGCGGCCACTCTCGGTTGAAATAATATTTAGCAATCAACCTCTTTCCGCTGACCGAGGGTACGATATTGAATGTATGGCTGTTGGATCAAGACCTGCAGCTAAAATTACTTGGTGGATGGGAGGAATTGAGTTATCTGGACACACGCAAACGGTTAGTATTGAAAACTTATTTTATTTATAACAAACATTTTAAATACAATTCTTGAATCTTCAATATCGGATTTTTTACATATGATCTCTGAATAGTTCTAGTTCTCAGCTCAACGAAATGATAAGTCAGTTCTGTCAATGTAACTTAAGAGTTAATTCGCGAATTCTTCGACCAATCAAAATACATGCCCTCTCAGATCCACCAAAGTTTGGTCCTTTGCGAGAAAATCATGGAATATAATTTTTTTCAAAAACATATTTTATGGGCACTACAGAGTTTCCAGGTACCTCTGCAGAAAAGTCGTTAAAACGTTTTTCTCAAACCATTTCTCAACGAATGAAATTCTCACTAATTGTATATATTGTATACATGTGCATTCTAGTTACTCATAACGATGAGAGAGAATAATATAAAGTTTCGTGGGTTTAGCGGCAAAGTAAAATTATAATTTCATCTTTCAATCCTTGCTATATTTCGGATGCATTCCACCCTTCATCAGGCTCCTAAATTCATACAATTTTTCATAAACTAATTGCGTGTGAACAAAGTTGTCATCTCCTCACCGGTTGAATGAACTTAAAAAATTTATTAATCTCCTACTCTCATGCTTGTCATATTTACTAAAATTACTACATTTACTGTTGATACTATTATTAATAAAAAGGTTTCTAGCTACTTCTTGTAATTGATTAAATTAAAATACATCAAAATAAACATACTAAACGAAACGTACAACATTTTCTTATCACAGATTAATTGACTCATCTTCTTATATATCATAAAATGTCACTTCGGTTCACATGTTCCATACCCTCAATGGGTTAAACTAAGTTTTCTACATTTGTGCTTTTTGATGAGATTATGGTATGATGTGTGTATTCTATCTTTATCTTGTCTTGAAATTTTGCAGGGACCTTCGGGTGGGCATTCTACGCCATATGAGATTTTAAAAAAGGGGCGGGGGGATTAAGTTTTGCGTGATGTGTTGAGTACGGGTAATAGTAAGTAATAGTAAATAAGTGGTAAAATATTCAAGGATTGGGCCATTTTTCTCCAAAACCCTTGAGACACCAGTTCGCTAAAATTTTATTCTCTACAACTTTGCTTTTGACAGTAAATCTCCATATTGCATAGTTGAGCAAATCTAGACAAAAAACCATCTGCTTTCGTATATGGTCAAGAAACTCAACTTCATCCATTCTATTGGTCCCAGTGCCCAGACCACTGACCCAATTTCTACAAAATTTTTTCCCAGTTTTGTGAGGTCAAATGCTTTTATTTTACACCAAAATGAACAATTTCCATGCTATACTTGCTGAGATAATTGCGAAAAAGTTTCACCGACCATCGAAAAACCATGTTTTTGGTCACTTTTCGACCATATCTCCGGAATCACTTAACCGATTTTGCTCACCTTCGAACTTGAATCATCGGAAAGATGTAACTTTCAGTGGGATCGGTTGAGCCTTTTGGAAAAAAAACTGAAGAGGGACGGACAGACAGACCCGCGGACATTTTGTTATTGCTTATTCGTCATATTTAGACGATAATAAATGTATCCCCCCCCCACCTCCCACCTCTATCAACCCAATGTTACAACAAAATTGTTTGTAGTAAACGTAAAGGACCTTTGTACTTCGTACGGATCCGATAATCTGCCTTAACAACCCGTCAAGAATTATGCTACGAAAAATGTGTTGAGACAACGAAAATTTGGACGAAAGTTATGAAATTTCATTGAAGTCTCAATCTCTCGGGCCATTTCTGATCAAAAGCCATAAGAACTGGCTTGTCATTGGGCTTACGTCTGTTAGTTGGTCGTTAAACAAAAAAAACTTACAAAAAACTACAACAGATCATGCTGATGTGCTTGCATCTAATGAAGGATTGAGCATCACACAACATTTTAAATACAAAAACGCTTTTTAACGTATTTATCATTATTGAGTAGTGATGTGAATGCTCTTGCCGTCTGTCTGATTGTCTGTGGAATATTAATCACGAGGGAATAGTAAATATTCGGTTAATTCTAAACACGAAGAGAATAATAATCGTGAGTTGAGATAATATTAATCGTTTGTGAAAATGTCGAAAAAGTTACAAAAAATGTCTTTAGATATAAATTAACAAAATACGAAAAAATTAATTTGTCAAGGAAATTATACTTACTACCGCTACTTTCTTATACCATTACAATGGCATGGCATATACTGTGCGAAGTTATACTTGTGAAACTTTATACGATAAATGAGGAGGATAATTGAAATCTATTTGAGTAATCAAAGACTTTTTTGTTCCCTTCCTTCAAATCAATTTCAAATAATTTATCTAAAAAGTCAATTTGACAGGCTATTCTCACCATAAATAAACGTCTTCTCATTGTATTTTCTAATTTAAGCTGTTGCCATTTTCCAAAAATGAATAAACATTATCCTTGAAATATCGATGTTAATTATATTATGTTTTACACTGTTTGCTATGAACAGCATTGTAAGCATGGTATGTACACGATGCTACAATACCGAATATATACTACACAACTTTGGTTAATTAAATTAGAAAAAGAAATTAAATCGAAATAGATACCCTTGTCTCTTCGTCGTTTGTTTTCATCCGGCCAAAGTATACACATAAAATTTATCCCTTCGATGAATCTAACTTTATATTAGCATAAAAACTCTGTTACCAACCTACACTTCAATCTCATAACAATTTCCTTTTTTGTTTTTCCGAAAAACGTATCGCATATTGTTGTGCTAGGCATTCCCCAAAATTTTAAGATACACAAAAAGTTTTCTTCGGCTTCGTCACAAAACCCCTTTTTAGTACAACAAAAAACCCTTCTTAACCCGAAATACCCAAAGTGTTCTATCTACTTCTATAAGCTCATAAAAATAAAAAACAAAGTTTAAATTCATTTATTCATGGATAATATTGTACATGTCAATGTGTCGTGCGGTACGGGAAACATCAATTGAAATACACCGTCTGTAATGACTCATTTAAAATTATTAAATTATTGTCACGTATAAAATGGAATATGTGATTCAGTACGAACATTCAATGTTTCGGATATGCCCTCCCATAAAATTATACGTTGTATCCTATCCTACAGCAGAAAATAATTGTAACATTTACCAGCCAGAATACAAAAGTAAAGAGACCGACTGTTGTGTAAGGGAGCCAATAAAGTTCATAAAATTTTATTGTCAAAACAAAACTAATTCATTTCGAAAACCGTCAGGCCCTCGTCTTCATTTTACATTTTCATATTTAATGTAAATTACGATTTCAGTCTATAATATTTAAACAAAGCACCCTGGTTCGCATATCGCAATCGTACCTTATACACGCATTTAAAATACACCTTATTTTTATTATAATGTTTCATCCGCATGCATATCCAACACACGCGTATATCCGACTCCTTCGTAAACTCCTTTGCGTCAGGCAAGTCACAAACGCCTCACATGCCCGTTGAGACCCTCAGTGCCGAAAAAGGATGTTTCCCTAACAATACTAAACGAATTTTCATATAACACATGACACAAATGACGACGACGCACAGATGATACCTTTTCCTCCGAAAACCAACGAAAAAGAAACCCTTTCCGTGATAATGGCATATGTTTCCTTGAATTACACAACCCCATTTTATTAGTGTGTATATGTTTGAACATTAAATTATTAACCTCTGTTTTCATATTTCTTATTTAGGTGTCAGCAGATGGGAATATTAGTACATCTACATTACATTTTACACCCACAAGGCAAGATAATGGCAAAACACTTGTTTGTCGTGCTACAAACGAGCTAGTCAAAAGAGGAATGAAGGAAGCATCTATGAAGTTAAATGTTTGCTGTAAGTATATACCACGCTAGTAACTAAATATGTCCATATATTCATTTTATGCCATCTTATATGCTCATATGTACGTACATGTTTATAATGGTTGCTTGTCGGTTTTATCAACAAATTTTTTTAGACCTGTGCGTTTTTACGTATGTTTAAAGTGTTTGTGAACATATTTGTATCATTCCTAATTTCGAGTTTATGGGGATTTTCTATGTTGATGTCTGAACAAACGACATAAATCTAAAAAATAAACGTTGACACACTTTTTTCCCTTGAAGGTAACCGAAATTGTCGATTTCAACGGTGAACACAATCGACACTTTTAGTGCGGCATCGGCTTATGTCAAAGTATATTGAATTTCATGATGAAATGTATATAAACTGCTTACAAACACGTGCTTTTAAATTTACTTGTTATGCTGTTTTCAGCATTATCGACATTATCTCTGTTTTCAGTGTATTTTTTGTATGGAAAACCTTGAAAACAGCTGAAACTTGATAACAAGTAAATTTATAAGCACACGACGGTAGTATTTTATATTTTATTGATATGGTGTTTATGCAACGAAATCAGTTATGCTTTGACAGAAGCCAATGAAGCTTAAAGGCGTGGATTTATTACTGTGCCTTGGAAAACACAAATCAGGAATAGATTTTTCAAGACACACTTTCTTTATTTGCACAAACGATTTCTCTATTATGGTGTTCTCTATTATGTGTTATGACTATTTTCGTCACTACACTGCAATAAAACCTCACAATGGTGATATGCTGCATATTGGGATCCTAGAGCCTCTTTAAATGTATATATACTCGTGTGATGTATGATTATATTAGTAGCGAGCTGCATAATTATTCAACATACCAGTATAACATACAAAATGAAGGTATAATTTGCATACATGTTGAATAATTATACAGCCCTCAACTGACATAGTCATATACCATAATTTATGCATTTGAAGAAGGTCTAGGATTAAAATATGCAGCATATCACCATTGTGAGGTTTCTGTGTAGCAATACTGAAACTTGCTATAGATTTACAAGAGATCAAAACTGTAATTTCGATATTTTCTAAAGAACGTGACACGTTACCACTTTTCGTTACTTCACTGACTGTTTTATAATTCGCGAGCAGATGGGTCTTTTGCATTAAGGATTTAGACCCCAGAGTGTTGAGGGTGTTCCGTGAATTTAGTATCATTTTAGTATCAATTTTTATCATTTTGTAATTTCCCGTTTTGTAGTTATACAGATTTCCCGCGGTTTTATGCGGTATTTGATTTATGTGGATTCGGTTATATGCGGTTTTGACGGATTCGAAATATGCGACGTAGCTTCGGGTATATGTGCGTTATGTGTTACCAGATGTGTGTTAAATTTTGACAAGAAAGACAACAATAGAGTTCAAACGAAAAAGTAATTTCTAAATGCGCGATTGACATAACCTTATCATTTATTTTGGATTTTTAATGGGAGTAAGTGCGGACGGAATTTGTGAACAGCCCCTGTTCCTTGGAGTGTGAAATTCGTTATAAACAGCCTCCAATGCATCAATGGTCGTGCAGTGGTCTAAAAATTGTGTTTCTGTATCTGAAGAACAACATTCGCTATATTGACACGATTCAATTTTGGAATCTGTCGGATGGCGTAGTGATTGTAGATCTCATTCGCTGAAAAGTCTTTTAGTATTGCTCAGAAATAAAAGCAATATGTGAAGAGTTGTAGAAAATAACTGATAATTTTTGTAACTCGATATGTGAAAACCAAAGAAGCGTGTTTAGTAAACACATCGTGTAACAAAAATTCTCAATTTCATCACGAATTTTATAAATTTATACAAAGAATTATTTTATAGAATTTCATGTCTACGGAGACTAACGTCAGCGTACCTATTATTGCAGTAGTTCCTATTGTTGAACGTTTCAACAAATCATAGTTTGCCATGCATTTGAAATTTCAAAAATCGCACGTTCAATAATGGGTACATGGTACATTTTTTTATTGTTTTTATTGTAAATTGTTTAAATATTAAATCGAATTACTCTTTCCATATCTAGAAAAATGCAAAAATAACTAAAAAATTGAATAAATATAAGTATTTGTAGGCACGCTTTTTTGCAGCTTTGAGTCAAGCGAACGGTCGAAAGTATAAAAAATAAGACGTTAACTTAGAAAGAATTGAAAGTTTTATTTTTCATTGATGAATAGTTATTTATGCAACTAGTTGCGGAATGGAGTTGTTTTTGTCACTAGATGTGAAGTTATCAAACGAGCGAAGCGACAAAAACAACAAATTTGGCAACGTGTTTCATACAAGACTTTATGCAACAACTTGTGAAATGTGAACTTTTGAATGAGTGATAAAATGTTACTTTTTATCACTAGTGACAAAAAGTTACTTTTTATCACTAGTGACAAAATGTAACTTTTTATCACTAGTGACAAAATGTAACTTTTCACTAGTGACAAAATTACACTTTTTATCACCCACTAGTGATAAAAAGTAAAACCAGTTATAAAACGACCTCTCTAACGTCACCGAAACGATGCATGAAAAAGTTCACTTTTCACAACGGCGTTGCATAAATGTTATTTTCTGACAGGCCTGGAAAATGTTTGATTTACTTTACATCATCATTTGAATTTGCATTTTCTTCTATATTTGAAGGGGTATAGAAACTGTACTAAATATGGAGAAACAGTTGTACAACAGGTAACCGCAAATTTACACTGTAAAATGGATATATTTTGAAAATCTTCATACAAACGTTTTGAATATTACAATGTAAAAAACAAATGCATCGGTTGTTCATTTTCAATTTATTTTTTATAAAATCAACCATACATTTTCAAGGCATGTATTTGAACAACTTTTTACTCAGAATTTCATTCTTCATCGATTTAAAAAAAAACTTGCTAACTGGATAGGTACACTGACGTTACATCCATTCAGACGTTATGACATGAAAACTATTTGTTGTTACTACACATCGGGTCATACATTTTTAACGTCAAATGTTGATAACGGTATCAAGCTCGAATTATGCGGTACGAAAACACCGCATAAAACGCAGGATATCCCTTGAAAAAATTATTATGGTGCTTGTTCGGGCTCTCAGTTCTTCCTGAGTTAGAAGGTTCGGTTCTCAAATTATAAGCGGCGCTCTGATGTTCGGTTCGGTTCGGAAGCTCGGTACGGAAAACCAAAGATTTTAATAGTGAAGGTAAATTACTGTGTTTTTTAAAAAATAACATTTAAAAAATTTTGCAATATTTATTTATTTTATACGAATCGCGCGAGTCCAGCGTAAGCCTTATATTTTTTATTTGCTTTTACTATGTTGAGTGCCTACTGATCCTACATATTGTATATAATCTTTAATTTTTCTCCATTTTCATATTTTATGATATTTTTATTTGGTGTAAACGAAGATTTGTGAGAGCGAGAATGAAACATTATTTTATAAGATTATGAAGAAAAAAAAGACTAGACTTGTTTATGACGTGCTTTTATAGAAGACAAAACAAAATTGATGAGATGTCGAATAATGATAGCGTCAAATATTTTGTTTGGATCAATAATGTTGAAATATTTTTATAACTTAATTGAATTTATTTTCTCATTCCTGATTTACAGTACGTTGAGATAGTGATTGATGCAAAGTTATTTTCTTGTTATTAGACATTGGAACAAAAGAATGATTTTGCACATCTGTCACTTTCGCAACGTACTGTAAATCAGAAGTTAATTTATTGCAAAAGGATTTTCTTGATTAATTTACGGTTCAAAAGAAGTCGATGAATGGCAAAAAGGACATTTTTCATGAATTTATTATGCTTCGAAATTGTTGAAAAAATCAAATTCTTCTAATTCTGATCTGGCATCACTACACCCTATTCTGAACCTAGAGCCCTCTTCGGAGCTGCTACGATGTTTTCGGCGAAACTGAACGAAAAGCGATCTATCAATAAGAAAAAATTGGACGGCGACGCAAATTTCGAAAATTGGGACAAAGCAAACAGGCAAGAAAATTATAAGCCTCACTGCACTAGCAAACACAATTAAATAATCAAAAAATCAACCTTACTGGACTGTATCATACAAATGATTTGTCACCATCAGAAGAATATTCTTTGTGTTCCTAATATTTAAATGTGCAAAAGAATTCAGATTTGTCATTTGTAAGGTCGACACCTCTAATGACGATGTTGCTGTTTAAATCCTGTTGCTCGAGAGACACACACTCTGAGAAGTTGGTGCAATCGATGCTTGTAATCGTTCCTTTTCAGTGTGCAGCAGAGTCGTAGATTCTACCAATTCCTTAAGCTTGAGTTCTGTTCTAATCAGTAGAGCCAATTGTTTCAATTAGTAAATTATTCGAATTGGATGGTGTTGACTTTACTGCGTCTGATGACCTTGAAAATACGGCTGCGGTGGTACTCTTTTTCTTTACCAATGAATCGCAAGTGGAAGTTGATGCAAATAATGCCTTGGTGCTGGTTTTCGTAGAAAGACTTGGTGAAGATTGTTTTTTAGGCACGGAAGTCACTTTACTGGAAGGTCTTGTCTCCTTATAATTCAATGATAAATTAAGGGTGCGCAGTGAACGACCACTCATTGTACTGTCAAGCACGCAGAAGCAACGGATACACGGTTAGTAGTCAAAATGGTGAAGTGCCGTCGTAGAAGTTATCATAGATGCAGTTTTTCAAAAATTGCGCCAAAAAATTTCGAACCAAGAACGGTGTCTGGAAAATTGGCTATTGGGTTAATACGGTTTCGTCCAAAAATGCGACAAATCGTTGACGTGTCATGCGTTTCACGATGTCGCTGGTAAGATCACTCTTATAACCGCATAAACAGTAAATAAATTGTGCAATTTTTAACACTTTCCACTAAACTTTTGGGAAGCACTCCAATACTCAACAGAAAGAAGATACATAAACTCTCAAACAATGCGAAAACAATGGCGGAACAAAACGGATTTGAACTCAAATAAGAACAAGAAATTGTAATGTAAGAAAAGTACGTGTTATCAGCAGTAAATACCTCAAATGCTGTCTAACTCTGAAATCTAAGTCTGAAATTCGTCCTAGGAATGAAAAATTATTTACGGGTGTATACGAAATGTCATCGTTGTTCGTCGACATGTTATGAACTCCGTCATGAAATTTTGAGTACCTGGACATAAGGTGACTTCGCACAGGGCCATAGCTAGGAACATTTTTATGGGGGACTCGCTGGAATGCTTTACTGAATACACCGTTATCTACTAGAGCTGCATGATGAGTTATGAACAAATCTCCGAGGCTGTAGGCAGTCGAAGATTTTCTTAAAAGGCACATCCAACAAGATTACCGATTATCTCCTAAAGTACTCCAAAACAGCACTGAGGAAACTGATTGGAACCGTTACCGGACACTGAAAGTTACGGAAACACATGCACAACATTAAATTAGAGATGTCAGGAAAAAGAGGAAACGCCCTATGTGTTCACAATGTGCCCATCCTTGGCGTGGCATATACTAGAGAGATTTAGAGCTGCCTTTCCAAACCAAGAGCCAATTATGAAAACAAACATAAGAGAACTACACGAATTTTCAAAAAAATTTATTGAGAATATGTATGAGGAGACATTTTGAAGAATGAGTCAACTCAAACTTAGAAGTGCTTTAGTAAATAAGTAAATAAGAAATGTTTTGGTTGTAAAAGAGGCCCACCCATGCGGCCTAATTGTCCTTAAGTTTTATTATACAAACTTCGAACCAATAAACGAATCTAATCTAAGAGGTGTCGTGTCTCGTCAAATAAATTGATTCGAAGCGGTGTCAAAAAGAGATCACAATTTCAATAAAGTTTATTATGAATTTTTAATAAAGTTGAAGAGTCTGCTATGACAACGCCGTAAGCAAAAGTTTACAAATCAAATGGAAACGCTGCACGTTGAAATCATTTCTTTTCTAGGGCTCATTTTATCTACGACAATGCTTTTGGCGCCGGGTGCATATAGTCACTTTATTATACTGCCGCTAATGTCACAATATAAAAAACGAAGTGACTATTCGCCCGCGTTGCGTCAGAAAAATGTCGGGAAAATGAGGTGGTTGATGAAACTAGGGACACAAAAACTTGAAGATTTTCCTTCTACGAAATGTCACAGGAGCTATGTGGCTAAGAAAACTAGGAAAAAAGCGCTTCAATAAAACGCCACAAAAACTAGATGCAGCATAATAAAAAAAGTAGACAAAGGCATCAATGGATACTTGTAAAAAATGCTCGTGGTTTAGGTTAAGAAATAAGAATAAAATTGATGTTTGACCCGAAATGACCAGTTTAAATAAAGAGAGAAATCGATCTCCCTTTTTTTTTGAATAAGTGTTGTCTTTTTAAACAGCCTGCGGTTTTGTTGCAATAAAAAATCGTATACATCACAATTCACAAAGAAAAAGGTAAAACCTGTGTTTTTGCCGTCCGGGTTGCAAACACCGTCCACAGTTTTTTTATTTCCGTCACATGATATCAAATGCATGTCAATGTGAATGTTTATGAAATGAATTAAAGTAATGAACATAAAACATAAACCAGATTTTATGAAAGAGTCCACGCTCTTTTGAGCCATACCATATTTTAAACCACTCACTCTAATGTACATTCTTTTCAAACGATATTCACCTTCTATCTCCATAAATTTCAAATTTTTTGCTATACTTTTTATTTTCTAAAAATTAATTTTTTATTCTCATCACCCATACCCATCATTTACAAAGCAATAGCGTGTTCTTGACGCAGTATCAATTTTTTATGTATTTATTACCCAGCCCTCACAGACATAACCACTTTCCTGATACACTTTTCCACTCTACATATCTTTGCTCAACACACAGAGGGAGTATAAAAGCAGAGTATGTCTAAGTGGCTAGGACGAAAATATGTGGTGTGGATGATTTTTTCTTCATTCACTTTTGTCAAGTTATTGTGTCTGGTTGTTCAAAAAATAAAAAAAGAAGCGACAAAATTTGCCATGAATAAAAGAAAAATGTGTTTTGTTCAAATAGAAATGGCTCTTTCAGATTTTTAATATCCGAGAGGTGACAAGGCAAGCATTTATTTTTTGCGTTTCAGTTTTTTTAAAAAAAGAAAGTCAATAAGGGAATTGACAACACAATAAATATGTTCCTTAAGTAATGTAGTGTGATGGACGGATATGCACAACATGTTGTAGGATATATGTTAATGATGTTTGTGGGCGAGTTAAAGCAACTAATTCGTAAAAGCAGGTTGCTGTGAATGGTATGAAAGCAAGTCATTTCTTATTTTTTGTCGAAAAATGCTTATTCATGCCAAAAGCAGCTTACCCGCTGCGAAAATAATCCGTTTAGAAGTTCCCCCAACTCACAGCGGAAATGTGAGGACAGTCTTCAGTCAATATTGAATATAAACTTTGTATGGTGTATAGAATCACCACAAAAACCCTTTTGAAAGGGAAATGTGACGCAAGTCCTTCTTCCTCCTTCCAAAACAACTGATATCAATTTGGGGTGACGCTTAAAGCTTTGAAACGCAAAAATTCTTTTGGAATGTTTTCATTTTTGATTAAAAAAATGCGTCACAAATGCCGGACCCCCCAATGTTATAATTTTTCTGTTCTTTCAGCTTTCACAACGCAAAAATTTGTCATTATGTATGGCGTATTTTTGAACAGGAAATCAAATTTTTGCGTATGACAGCTGAAAGCGTAGAAAAATTATTACATTGGTGGGTCCGGCATTTGTGACGCATTTTTTAATCAAAAATGAAAACATTCCAAAAGAATTTTTGCGTTTCAAAGCTTTAAGCGTCACCCCAAATTGATATCAGTTGTTTTGGAAGGAGGAAGAAGGACTTGCGTCAAATTTCCCTTTTAAAAGGGTTTTTGTTGTGATATCAGTACTTTTGGAAGTTTCGGCTACTACTTCCATGGGCGAAAATAATCCCCTCAACTTCCTCTACAATATATCAAAAGTTTTTTTTGAGCCGCCGCCGCCGCCAAACCGAGCCGCGACGGCTACTACTTCCATGGGCGAAAATAATCCCCTCAACTTACTCTACAACATATCAAAAGTTTTTTTTGAGCCCCCGGCCCATTTTCCGCCATTTTGGCGGTCACCCCTATACACTACACACCCAACCCAACATCTTTCCCTTTGACACCAAACCTGTATCTCGAACACCCAACCATGTCTTATACAAAATATGCTTCCGTACACACACACACAAACACATACATATGGGCTTTATATGGCGCCTTCTAAGAGCCCTGGCGCCCAAACGAGGCCGGTACCCCCCCCCCCTTTTTTAAAATCTCATATGGCGTAGAATGCCCAGCCGAAGGTCCCTGCAAAATTTCAAGAAAAGATATCGAGCCGTTTTCGAGAAAACTCCAAAAAAGTGGGTTTTCATACAAATGGCTCTGGAACTAACTAACTAACTAAGTAACTAAATAAAAGATTTATACTTAAAACTACAACATCTTAATTTACAACAAACTTTTGTCGATTGATAGACCAATTTCATCGACTGAAAGTCAGGTTCTTTTGTCAGCAAAACGGCGAAAAAAAATTTTTTAGTCGATTTTTACGTCATGGTTACCAGAAAAATTTTGTAGAAGAACACTTTTTGATTTTTGCACTTTAGTCGTGCCGGTAATCGATTTTTCGAATAGAGAAGCTTTCCTACAGCATGTAGAAACTTTTGAGATTTCTATATGTTTCTAGAACTTTCCAGAACTTTCTATACATTTAGGACACCGCAAAACCCTGCGCAGAAGTACAAAGTAGCTATTCATTTTGTACGTTTCATAAACTTTTCAAAGTGTCACTCTCGATAGCTGACGTAGCCAAAAGCAACTGAAGAAAATTGCATCACACGTTTGCTTATATAGCTAAAAGTGGTCGAAAAAATTCTTGAAACTTTATTTCTGGGAGTGGTGTAGCTACCACTTTAAAACCTATAAAGTTCAAGAAAATTCTAGAAAGTTGTAGAAAGTTCTAGAGAGTTCCAGAAAGTTCTCGAAGGCTCTCGAAAGTTCTAAAAAGTACCAGGAAGTTCTAGAGAGTTCCATAAAGTTCTAGAAAGTTTAAAAAAGCTCTGAAAAGTTTTGGAAATTTCTGGAAGGTTCTAAAAACTCCTCTATCCGACCCCTGCCCATTTGGAATTAGGGCAAATCTAGAGTCTTATAGCTTTCGAATGGCACAAGTTTTAGCTCTCTGGGAGGTCTAGGAGCCGAGATATGCGTGGCACGGACAGACGGAAATATGAGCATTTAAGCGTTACCCACGCTAATAAGGACGACAAAATCCGGACGACCAAAATAAGGAGGACTTTCCTGACTTTTGTTAATTCAGATCCGAATTTTTGTCCATCCGGATATTTGTTTTCAGATCAACAAATATTTAGAAATTTTCATGAATTGAAAGTCTGTCAAATGTTGACATTAGTGTTTGAGTTTTTTTTTGAATTGCAATGGGAGCCCTATAACTTCCATCTCAAAAATAAAGTAATTTATAAAAAATTGTGGACGTTTTATGTTTAAGTATTATATTTATTTCGGTCAAGCAACCTGACCCACCCGAATGGTAGGGCTCAGTATTTATGAAAACTTCAACGCCAAACTTTCGGTTGTGTTTTCTGTTTTTTGTTCATCTGTTTAGCTCTTTTGTGCTTGAACGAACTTTTCATTAGCGTTCTTTTTTATTTTATTTTCTTCCTTCTTCCTTTTTATACTTTTTATTCGGATATTAGTTTTATCCGAAAAAATAAAAAACCAATGAATCGATGAAAAACAAGTATATTTAGTATGGCCGTGATTTTCTATACACTCACAAGTATAAATTGTAGTATTTAATTACAAGTATATAAACGTAATCCTAAAATCTCATCTCAGATCTCACCAAAATTGCAGTAGTAAATAGAAAGTTGCGATAAAAATCCATTAATCCTCGAACTTGATTCGAAACGTTATCGCGTGGGACTAAAAATTGTTTCTGTACAGACTCAATAAGTGAAGATATATCAAGAGATAAGGATTACATCAGTACACAGCTACATTATAACATTCACCTGAAAATTGTAATGGATAAAGCTGAGTTCGCATTTACTTTAGATTTTGCCGTCAGCTTTTATTTATTTATGTTGTGATTCTTTTATATTTTCATTTATTAGGATTATTGATTTTGAAGATGTCGTATGACAAGATTATGTCGACATATAACGTATTGATGCTTCTGTATTTTTACTTTATCCATTATGTGTTAAATCCATTAGCAATCATATATAATCGAGTCTGTTTATATATTATAATATATTTATCGTGAAATGTTTTCGAAACAGAACAGCTTACGAATCAATATTTCAATTCAATCAATTTTATTTATAAGCTTGCATACTATGAATCCTTTAAAGAATTTATAGTTTCTGCTAATTAACCGGAAAATGACTTTGAATTGAATGGCTGAACTGAATACGGTTAATGGGAAGCGTGTGTTTTACAGAGTCATTCAATAAGCCGATATGGTTGGATTTAGGCAATGTTGCACAGCAGGCAATTATTTGTCAACTGTGAAACATCAAGCATAACTGAAAAGTTGCTGACAAGATGGGGTCTAACCCCCACTACTTGTTGTACACGAGCTATTTACAATTCTAAAAGATAAGAACTTCCAAACAGAGCGCTTCTTAGCCTAAATATTGAATTTCGTTTGAAAATAAAAGGGATTGTCAGAAAACTGATATTTATGATGTTCTAGCTGGGAACATTTTTCGAGGCCAAATTTTACTTTAAGTAACAATTTTTTATTCACTTTTTTGAGGTTGGGGAATGTGGAGGATAGTCCCAGATAAAAACATAACAAGAACTAAACACCCCCTTAAAATTCAGTAATTTCATAAGTTTCTCCCTCTACCATTAAATCTCCTTCTCCCTTTAAAATTTTGACAAAGAAACTATCAAAAAAAAGTTTGTCCAAAATACTTTCTAGTGCTAGGGAATTCATCTTCATCCCGAAACCCTAGGAAATTACAATATATTACATTTCTCGCGTCGAGAATAACCAAAAAATTATAAAAAAATATGAAAGCTGACAAGTGCTCTCAAAAACCTCACTGATGTCAAGAATAACAAAAAAATATCAACAAACCTGATGGAAGTCAAAAAGTGCTGACTCACGTGAGTTGGGCCAACATTAAGGATCCTACAGCCCGAACCACTTGACCGATTTTCATTCAAAACCTTGAAGAGTGATTTTCGTGCCAATTTCGCTGATATATTAGTCAAAAAGTTTCACCAACCTTCAAAAAACCATGTTTCCACTTTTTCGAAATAACTTCGAAAGTTTTCAACCGATTAAGCCCAAACTCAATGTCGTTATCATTTTTTTGCGAAATGGTTGAACAGGCTGATGGAATTTTTGGAATTTTTAGAATTTAATGGAATTTTTAAAATTGGTGGAATTTTTGAAATGGTTAGTGGAATTTTCGCAATTGTTAGTGGAAATTTCAAAACTCAACTCCAAAAAATTCCAATGTATTCCAAAAAATTTCCATTAAATTCCAAAAACTTCATTACATTCCAAAAAATTCCATTACATTCCAAAAAATTCAATTAAATTCCAAACATTCAATTCGTTTCTGGAATGATATATGCGTCATTTTGGCGTTACTCATATTCAATATAATGGAATTTTTGGGATTTTTTGGAAGTTAATTGATTTTAATGGCATTTTTTGGAAATAAATGGAAGTTTTGGAATTTAATGGAATTCTTAGAATATAATGAAATTTTTGGAATTTTATGGAATTTTTTGGAATTTAATTTTGGAATTGGAATTGTTGGTACACATCCCTCTCGATTTTTTGATTATCATCCAGGAAAAAAAAGATTTTAAAATCGGACAAGATTTTCACGATTTATGTAGAAAAAGCACGTTGATCCCAAGTAGAGACTAAGTTTTGTGGCCCTGGCTGAGTCCAAAGCGTCCAAAGACTCAAAATCAAAAAAGATTTTTCCATAAATTGTCAGGCATACCTTTCAAACTAAAAAAAATTATGAAAATCGGAAAAGCTTTAACTCGACTTATGTGCAAAAGACCGAAATCGCCTTAAGCGACCCTAGCTCGGCGGCCCTTGAACTGGCAGTGCTCAGATTCAATCCTATTAAAGATTTTTCGAATATCTTTCAGGGGAAAAATATTTTGAAAATCAGCCTAGTTTTACTCGAGTTATAGTGCGACGGACAGAGGGACGGATAAAATTTTTATTGCAGATTTCTTATAAGAAATAAAGTAAAATAAACCCCAAAAGGAACCCCAAACGTCGTGGTAAACGCAATAGATCTTTTTTCGAAGCACTACGTTCTTCGTATGGGTCTTAAAACCTGATTGAAGTTGAAAAGTGCTAATGAAATCCAACTTCAATCGTCAGAATTTTAGGAGTCACTGCATTCTGAGATTTGATTATTTTTCCAAAAAACCTGAAACAATTCTCAACAACTTTGCCTTTGAAACCAAATTTCTAACTCCCATAATTCTGGAGATATGACCCTGCCAATTCTAGAAGTATGTCCACTTCTACCGGGATTGGGTCACTTTCCAAAAAAACGTGAAAAGCGTGTTCGCTAAAATTTAACTCTTTCTCTGCCCTTGGAAGCAACCTTATTACTCTCACAGTTCTGGAAATATACTCGTAGGTCATCTCTGCGAATTCTTAAACTCGTCATATACCAGGATTCTCTACAACTTTGTCTTTTCAAGCAACATTGTGACTAACATAGTTCTAAAGATATGGATCATCCACCAGTGGCCATATCTGAAGATTCGGTAATTTATTCACAAAATTTAATTGTCTACGACTTCGCCTTGGGAAGCAACTTTCTAATTCTGAGACTTACTTTTTACTTTTCAACGCTGCGTGTCGTGCGCCGCGTATTGCCCGAGCGTGCGAAGATCTTGTTCGATGGCCTTCTGGATCGTTACGGAATAATTTTGAGGGGGCTCTGCTTTTATCGATGCGTGCTAAATGCCCCGCCCACCTCAGTCTTTGGACTTTCACCACTGCCACTATATCCGGCTCGCCAAAATCACATTAACTCTGAGACTATTAGTAAAAAATTCATTTAAATTGTACCAAAAAAAGTCTTTATCAATTTTAGAAGTTGCCATATCTTAGGATTGGGCCATATTTCCCCGAACCCTGAGACAAGTGTTCGCTATAATTTTTTTTCTCTACAACTTTCCCTTTTCAAGCAACTTTCTAACTGCTATAGTTTTCGAGTTAGTGAGTCATCCTAACTGAGTCTAGAAGAGGCTACATTCCACAAATCCCAGGGATGGTCAATTTTTGTAAGGAAAAAATATGCGTTTCGGCTAAAATAATGATCTTAAGCTAACCTCCTCGTCGGAGCCGTTTCCTAGATCAATCCTAAAGAGCAACAAAGTAAGAAGTTTGTCGAAATGGGTCGGTTAAAAGTATCAGATTTTCATTGTTTCAATAGAAAAATGGAAATGTCAAAAATTCATATCTCCGGCTAGACTGAACCGATTTTAATGAGTGAAAAACTCTAGAATTTTGCGTAAAATCAGAGAAAAATATTGGTAAGGTGGGACGCACACGACCGTATCATCAAACCTTTCATTTGCAGATCTGACGTCCACGTTTACTCCCTTGACAAATGATTGCAATGAGGAATTCATCCAATCAACATTTTAGTTTTCCCTGTCTATCTATGAAACTATCATTGTAATATTCGTCTATTTCATAAGAAAATCAACCTCAAACGAAACATAATTACCATAAAAATATAATTCCTGTGACACGGAGAGACAATCACAACACTTACAATGCAAGAGGACAGCTTTACTTAGAATCATGGTTATTGCTTAGGGGCTATACATGCATTGACGAAGGAATAACTCATGTGTCTATTTTGAAAATAACTAACATGTGCTTTCGTTTTTGATTACAGCAAGTTAGAAGTTTATACGTTATCTCAAATTCTAAGAATTTTGTAAAGTTTTACAACTTTTTTGTGAACCTTAAATTTATAACCTCAGGCGAATAATTATCTTCGTAGAAATTGTATAATTAAAAAGTGGAATGAATTTCGGGTTGAATGCGCAACATGAATACTTCTGACCTTTCTATTTAATACAAACCATAATTTTTTTTTTAAATCAAATTAAATATTATCGACAAAGGTGTAAACCACCAATTTCAAGAGACTCACTGAAGTCCTTTAACTTGTTTCTCATCAAATCAATTTCCTCTTCACTGGAAAAGCGCTTCCATTATACGTGTTAATGTCTTCTTTTTTTTGTATTACACTCTCATTTATTTTTGTTACAGTCATACCAACTTTGCTGCTCGATCTTGGTTCAAATTTAAATCCGGAAGACATTGAGGAAGGAGATGATGTCTACTTTGAATGCAAAGTACATGCAAATCCAGCTGCATATAAAGTTATCTGGAAACACAATGTGAGTAGCAATAGAATTATAGATTAAACAATGTAGTCGTAGATTACTTGCGTTTGAATACTAACTAACCAAAGGTTTTTATGAAATGTATTTTAGCTTTAAGTTAGACAATTACAAAATGTGTATCGTGTTTAGCTCTTCACATAATACATTCAGAATTTTGTAATCCAAAAAACTAGAATTTTTGGAAGAAATAGTTGTAGTGATGATTTGTACGTCAGGTGAATACGTTCTTAATAGTTCTGATAAGCAAAGAATTCGTTATTCAGTTGCACGTATCATGCAATAGTACATTATGTATGTAAATAAGCAATTCCAACCATGAAAAATTTTATTGAAGTAGACCCGAAAACCAATAAATAAGTCTAACCAAGGACCCGTACGTATCAGAATAGATGTGGCAAACAGAATAGATGTTGCCTAAAGACTCGAACGTATCTAAACATAGAAATGATCAAACAATACGATGTTTTGTGCTCTTTATAACTATAAGAATTTCAAAGATCCAAAAAATTACTCAAGGTAATGTCAAAGACCATTGATGTTCTCCCCTGCACCATATCAAAAAGAGGACCAACGTAGTTTCTTCAAGAAATCCTGAAACTATTTTCTATAAAATGTAATTCTCACCAACTTTGCTATAAGACGCAAACTTCAAACTGCCGTAATTTTAAAGATATGTGTCATCCCTCCCAATTCTAGAAGTTGCTTTAACTCAGGGTTTGATAATTTTTCTCTAAAACCCTGAAACCCGTGTTTCCTAAAATTGTATTCTCTACAATTTTGCCTGAAGGTGTCATAACCGAGGCTTTCATTGGTTGAAAGATACCTTATATATCTTTCAGCTTTTTCTCGACCGTTTGATACAAGCATTGGTAGGCTCAAAGTTGCAATTTTTTCTTTTTCGTAACGGTCATTTTTTGTAACAATAACCGAGGCTTTGGCCGTTTTTCCCTAAAACCCCGAAACAAGTGTTCTCTAAAATGTTATTCTCTACAACTTCTCCTTTGAAAGCAACTTTCTAACTTTCAAAGTTCTAGATGTTTGGGTCATCCCGCCCAATTCTAGAAAAGGTCATATTCCAAGATTGGACAGTTTTTCACTAAAACCCTGAAACACGTGTTCTCTAAAATTTTATTGACTTTGACAGCAAACCTCCATATTGTATAGTTAAGCAAGTATAGACGACAAAGCATCTGCTATCGGATATGGCCAAGAAATTCAATTTCGTCCATTCCACTCGTCCCAGTGCCCACACCATTGATCCGATTTCCACAAAAAATTTTTCCCAGTTTTTTGAGATCAAATGCTTTAATTTAACACCAAAATGAACGATCTGCGTGCTCTGCTTGTCGAGAGATATTTGCAAAAAATATTCAGCGGCGCCGAACGGACGCTCGAAAATCCAATACTTCTTTGACCATATCTTCGGAACTACTTGACGATTTTGCTCATCTTCCAACTTGAATCATAGGACATATTTCAGGTGAAAAAAAAGTTTGGGTGATCGGTCGAGCTGTTTCGAAAAAAAAATACAGACGGACGGACGAACATTTTTTATTGCTGACTCGTCATCACTAGACGATAATAAACCATTATTTATTTTTAATAAATAAACCATTGAAATGTTATAAGAAAATATCGGTAGAGTGATGTCAGAGTGACAGATGTCATAGTAACAGATGTCAGAGTGACAAATGTCGAAGTGACAGGTGTCAAAATGATAGAGGCCAAATTGACAAAGTGACAGCTGAAAAAGTGACAGATGTCGATACAGGCAGACACTTAGATATCTGTAACATAGACATCTGTCACTTTGACAGCTGTCACTTTGATAGATGCCACTTTAACAGATGTTACTTTGACAGCTCATCATTTCACCTGAGAGTGATTGATTTCTACAAAACTAAAAAGCGCCCTGTAAGATGCAATATTCAAATTCAGTGTTTTTTGTCTTCGTTTCATATCTAACTCGTGAAAAATGTGAATTAGCGAGGTGGCGCTACTGTAGGCATACCAGGTTCTAACAAAAATGTTTTTCAAAGACTTAGAATCGATTTTCAGATCAATTGGAAAGAAAAACTTCATGCGTTATAAATCAACTAAACATAATGAAATTTGGACTTAGATGGTTATCAAGTACAATGTGCTGTCTTTCTGGACTGGTTCCATTTTTAGACCCATCCTCAACATGTTAAATTTTGTGCTCGAATTATTGTGGGAATATTTCAAATTGAAAGAAACTTTTTATTATAAATGATTATGACCTCGGTATTTACAAAGAAAATTTTACTTTTATTATTCTTTTTTGCGTACCAATAGTGCCTAAGAGATGCTATTGTCACACGCGTGCCAATAGTGTCCAAGAGAGACTATTGGCACGCGTGTGTCAATAGTGCTCAAGAAAGACTATTGGCACTTTGTACAAATAGTACCCAAGAGAGATTATTGACACGCGTCTGTCAATAGCATCATCGCATTGGAAAACCCTTCCTTAAGAGAACTATTTATTCGTACAAGTTAAAAATTAGTTTTTGTCAAGTTCTTTTGTTACTTTGTCAAGTTGAACATTTTCCTTATACAAAATTTGTTTTTATCCCTTATTTCTTGTTATTCCGCTTTAAAGAGTCTACCAAAAAATATTTTCCTTGTACAAAGTGCTCTCTCGAGACTTAATAGAAATTCTGCAACTTGTCAAGTTAAAACTTGACATTTTTAACTTGACAAAATTTTTTTTCAACTTGACATTTAAATATTACCCCTTCCTTAATACTTGAAGGTTAAGGCAATATTTACTAGTTCGAGTCGAGTCTTTTTGCCACATCTATTCTGTTGGCTATATGTATTCTGTTACGTGCGGGTCTTTTGTATATATGTTTTTGTTTGAAAGAAGATACGATTCCGTGAAACTATCGAAAAGAACTGCTTATGATACCACGAGGAGTTCTTTAATTCGGTTAGTTAGTTTTCTGGCAGCGTTTATATTCAATTGATATTACCGATTTGTAGTTAAGCATAAAATGCTATCGATTGATTATTACAAATAAACAATTGCCTGTGAGTATTGTGTAATTGAAGATTGCCCAAACCGAACTCTTTGTGCATATAACTTATAGATATAAGAACAAGTTTGATGTTCCAAAACTTTCAACAGATTGTAAAAAACAGAACGTAATATATTTTGCCACCTAAGCTTAACACATATTGTGCAAAGTACCTCACTGACATTACCAACAAAGAAAAAAAAACAACAATCATCGCATCACAAATAATTCGAATTATGATGACACAATCTGTTAGTTAGTGGTTTCGTTAGCAATATCTTCAACTTAATATCGCTTACTTAAAAAACCAAAAAAAAAAATATATAAAAGAAAACCGAACGATGTGCCTTGGTGTCACAGGTGACACCACAGAAAAATCAATTTTCAACCAAAAACTCTGAATGCTTCGATATTAAAAGCTTTGCAAAAAAGTTTTTCTGATTTCGAATAAGAAAACACACACATGGTGAATACGGTCGGTAACATGACAAAAAGTAAGGTTCAATAGCTTGCCCGATTATCGGTATTACATACGGTGTGGTGTACACAATTCTCAATATATGCTTTGTCTAGTATGTGATTGTGATCTATAAGATTCTACAGAAAAGGAAAGTTATTGTGTGATTCAACGAATTATTTTTAGAACTATGGAGTGTGAAGACAGCAAGGTACATTTTCAGCTATGAAATATATTGTTAATGCGATTCCGTTGCGAAAAATGAACATTTTCATACGTGTTTTCGGTGCCGCATAAAGTTACTTTTTATCACTTTGTTTTTCTTTTTATCACTCCATTCGATCTATTAAACGTAAAAATATCTTTGTCTGACCTAATTTGAACCTCCTACCTCAAAACCGAATATGTTTTATCATCAACAACGTCTATAACCATTGGGATATGGAGTCATGTAATCGCAGTGATCACGATTTCCATGCTTGTACAGATAGTAACTACTTCACCATTCATACTTCATATAATTTGTGTTCAAATAGTGAAATGTATGATGGGGGTATTGTTAGACCCGTATAAAGAACGAAATGCTTCGAAAAGGGTCTGTTGCGTTTACCACAACGTTTGTAACCAGTCGAATTTGAAACCGGGAGTTGGTTAGTTTTCCGTTTTGGGGTCTGTATAAGAGAAATCTGCAAAAAGATGAAAAATGACCGTCCGTTTGTGTCGTTGTCAACACGATAACCAGAGTAGAACTTGACCGATTTCAGAATTTTTTCCCCTAAGAGGTAAATTTTTTATGGGATATGGTCATTTTTTAGCCATGGGACTCCTAGCTATGGCCGCGACCGCTTAAGTGATTTTAGGTCTTTTGTACATAGCTCGAGTAAATCGTTTCCGATTTTCAAAAATCTTTTTACGAAATTGAATTTAGGCAATATCTGTCAAGAACTTTCGAAGTTACAGTCGGTTTGGTGAAACTTTTTGACTTATGTCTCTCCGAAATTAGTACGATTTTGAATGAAATATTTTAACCTCGAGAAAAGAAAAAAAATTAGTGAAAATCGATTGAATGTCCTTAGTGCGGACTAACCAAATTCTTTTCAGATTGATTTCCTTTTTTCGAGTTGTGTAGTTGTTTTTCTGGTAGATAATCGAGCCTAGATCAACGTTTGCGAAGATCATTTTTCGAAAAAATTGGATCTAGGTAGGCGACGGACAGATTTTGTTCTTCTTTTCTAAAGCGTTGATTAAAAAGAGACCAACTATGTTATATCCGTCTCACTCTAACCAACGCTTTAGAATAGAAGAAAAAGTTGCCTGTCGCCTACCTAGATCCAATTTTTTTCGAAAAATTATCTTGGCAAACGTTGATCTGGGCTCGATTATCTACCAGAAAAACAACAACAGAAGCCGAACGAAAGAATTTGGGTGGACTCAACTCACGCTAAGCGACCGACCATACACGATATTTAGTGGTTTTTCATCCTTCTGAGAGGAGAACTGGAGGAGAAAACCTTTTTTTTCGGAAGTGCCTAATGCATATAGGTAGCTTTTTTAGATTTATCAGGGTGGGATGGGCCATTTCTGGCTCCTAAAACACAGATCTATTGATCCTTTGTTTTCTTCCCGTTCAACATGTAAATCTTTTAAAACCTTCCGGTTCTTACCAAGACTCTATCTAGAGCGATAGGTCCTAGGTCTGAGATATCGGAGGGTCGAATCACATAACAACCACCTAATGTCATGCTTCTTAGCAGGTGGAACTTCGAGCATTCACATATAACGTGGGCGCCCGTTTCCTCCTCCAGGTCGCAGTCACATTTTGGATCAGCCAAAATGGTTATTTTGGCAAAGTGCTTGTTCAACCCACAGTGACCCGTAATGGCTCCTACTACTCTCCTTATGCCACTACGGTTCATTCTGAGAAGCTCCTTGGCCCACTTCTCGTCAGACGCCGGGAAGAAGCGCTTCCACGTACGCGCACCAACTCTTTGCGGACTCAGCCCGCACCTAGTGTTCCACCGCCCTTTCACACAGAAAGTGTGGGATCGGGATGTGAGATTCTGGGCCCTCGATCGCAGATGCTGAACCCTGTCTGGCTAGCTCGTCTCATTACCGTCTACACCAGTGTGCCCAGGGACCCAGGCGATCATGATCTGATTTCTAAGTCCCAATCAGCTTAGGGTCCCTTTCAGTTCTTTAATCATCTTTGACGTTGTCACAAGCGACGCGAGCGCCTTTATCATCAACTCACTGTCTGAGCAGCTGACCGCTCTGCAACCCGTCATTCATTCTGGAAATAGGTAACTTTAATTCTCTACGTCAATCATTTTGTCTTCAAACGTTCATCTAACCGCATTAAGCAAATGCATTCGGCAATGTCTGAAAAAATATCGCAGGCGCGAAAAAAGTAGCCGAACAAATCGGGGGATTATTACACACAATTTTTTGATTGACGAAAAATTGAAAGCATGGCTGATATCGATTTTTCGGAAACAGTTTCCTTCGCTGCATTCTAATAATAATCCGGTTTTTTTTTCAAAATAATCTTCCAATGAAACTCGACATTCTCGACAATTATGTGCTTCTTATAACCCGGAAACCGGTGCCGTAAATTGCCATTTATGAACCCCACAATAAACGAAATTATTAGTTGTTTGTAATGCCAAAACACAGGTAAACCCACGATTCCTTATGTGTTTAAACAATTACATTGTTGCCGTAGTTGTTACATTCTTTCGTGTGAGTTTCATACTATAATATTGACATGTAAATATTATATTGGATCAATTAATGTCATCAATTATTCGTTACTTGAAAATTATTGATTACATCGTTTGGTGTTTTTATGAATTTATATGAAATGTTCAAGACTAAGATACTCAATAATTTAAATAAAATAAACTAAGATTGTAGTATTTCTTAACTAAATATCACAGTCAAACTGTTTCGAATAATCGTAGCATGTCATTACAGTGTTTAGAGAGAAAGTTACATCGTATTATAATAATCATGATATTTACGATAGTGTAAGGTGTAACCTTGATATAAATAATGTGAGTCTCTCTTCTTATAAGCTGTTTATTTTGATGGCGTTACAAAATTCTGGTCATGGTCACCGAAATTTTCCGGCGTTCGTCGGCTTCAAAATATGTCCTTTTCTCTTGAATGCTCGAATGAGATTGAAAAAGAGAGATAATCTTGAAAATAGCACAACTCGTAAATTTAAAAGCACACGATCGTAATATGGAATGTGAGGTTTCAGTTCGATTTTGCCAGTTGAACATATCGATTCTGATGAAAAAACTGTTAAATCACGGCGGTTGTTACGGAGAACCATTTGCGGCTATGTGGAGAGCGCGAGCGCACAAACTCGTAATTAATTCAAAGATTTTGTTGAGTAATCCAACTATGAAAAGTCATTTGCTACTCTTCTTAAAATTTTTACAGAAAACTGCCAATAGTTTGTTTCCACAAATTGTCAATTTTCCACCTTCAATTTTTTCAAGTGAAATCAATACTATATATACTTTGCTGTATTTCAAGGATTTTATTCAAAATTTACGGACCACAGTATGCAGACGAATTGAAATTTGAAAGCAGCTCGTACATATTTTAATGAGTTTGCATTATCAAGTTCCTTAGTAGAAGTAGTAAGAGGCATGTAATTAAATGTAATTCAATAATTATGCCACCCTTTTCCCTAATTTTAAAAAGTTAACCTTTGTACATGAGGAGAAGAGATATTGATTTATTATTTATGGTTTCGAAGGAAAAAAAACCCTTTTGTAGAAATTCTGTTGCGTCAAAGAAATGAACATGAATTATTTATCGAGCAAAATGAAAACCAGAAATAAGAAATGGGAAGAATAATAAAGTAATTTGTGATATTGCTATGACTATTATTACGATTCAATATGTTGAATAATTTTATTAAGAAAGCAAACCAATTTCTTACTCGTTCACATTCATTCAACAACTCATGGCATATTAATTTTCCAAGACCCTGTTCAGAAGTGAAAATCGTTTACCCGGTGAAACAAAAACATTCGGTAAATTTGACAGCATTCTGCCGTTTTGTGTTACCAATTTGATTACAATCACAGCCACCAGCATTCGTTTTTCATCCATCTATTTACATTGTTTGTAAAAATCTTCATTCTCTTTGTGCGAGGTGTGAATAAGTTTCTTTATCCACGTTTTTTGTAAACAAATTGAAGTAACAGTTCAGGCCAGAAAAAATTTTGTTTGGAAGAAATAGTTATTTATGTAACAAGGAAAAATGTAATGTTTCTGACGAGTGTGAGGTCAAAAACATATACTTTTCTGAGTTTCGTACAATATTTTCATTATCATCATTTCATCATTATTTATCATTATTTCATTACCCTCGGGGTTCAGAAAACTTTTCTGTTTTAAAATACGACGGAAAACAGCAGTTTTCCGTCCTAGGAATGAAATAGTATATTTCAACATACCCCAAAACACATGAGATTTGTACGTACGAGCGAAGTTACGGTCGAAAAAGTGGTAAAAAACGTGCTTTTTTGAAGGTTGGTGGATTTAGATTTATCAGTCTACATCGGACCTTGATAAGTCCATGAAGCACAGATCTAGCGATCCTTTGTTTCGTAACCCGATCATCATGTAAATCTCAGAAACCTTCCAGTCCCAGTTAGGTACCTATCTAGATCGGCAGGTTCAATGTTGATCACTGTTGCGGGCTTGACCACATGACCCCCCAGAGTCCTGAGTCTCAATGAGGAAAACTTTGGGCATTCACATATAACATGAACGTCCGTCTCCTCACCAAGGCCGCAGGTGCAGTTGGGCTCATTAGAGAGTCTCATTTTAGCCACATGCTTGCTCAATCCACAGTGCCCAGTGATCGCACCCACTACCCTCTTGATGCGTCCCCTTTTTTTTCTTAAATAAGAATGGGGAAATCTTCATAGACACCCGGTCCTCCCGGACCAAGGTAGTGTTGGATTCCATTCTTCAACGACCTACCAACTAAAACCCCCTTCGTTAGTCTTCATGATCGCTTTTCCCCGGAACCGCCTCACAGCATCACTTCGGGGAGGAGGTGTGCTTCCGCACCTACTCTCTCAGATCAAGTGGCAGTCTTCTTTGATCGTCTCTCCATGCACTTTGCAGCTTACCCATTATTTTCGCAACTACATTATCCGCTACTTTCCACACCTCCTCATCGCGGCACATCTCCGATATTATGTTTTCGGCATTTACCTCAGATCTACGCACCGTCATCAGTTCACCTCGCTCTGGTTCGAAGCGGTGGCAGACAAATAATACAATTAGAAAACTTATATTTTCCTCGTAGTTTCGTTTCTGTATATTCGCTCATGCATAGAAACATGGAAAACATTTTGCTTCTGTTGGATGTTGTTCAACTGGTTTCATTTCATTTCATTCATATGCGCTTGCTACTCTTATACTTGCCAGCCTTTGGGCTCTATTAAGCCTCCACCGATTCCATTAAGTATCTAGCGCCTGTATCCACGCTGGTGTCCCGTAGCGCAATATCGATAGGGTGATGCTTGCTAGGAGCCTAATTTGGCTGCTGCGCGGTCGAAAGCCGTTTGGCATCATTCTGGCCAGTGCTGCGGTGTCTTTACGAACGTGTGTAAGTCAGGATCTAGTGAAATAAATGAGTGTCGGTGACCATTTGAGGAAAAATTTAATCTTAATTGAGTGTCTGCAACCGTTTTAGGGAAAATTTGAAGTGGGAGTCTGTCAACATTCATGGAAAATTTGAACATTTCTACCTGCTACGCTTCAACCTAGTCTTTTACCTGCTACTAGTGCCGATTCCAGACTTTTTGAAAACTCAGCATTAACAACAGTAAAGGGACCTACCCATCCTAGTTTCTAGGCTCTAATTTATAAGGCAATTTTACGAACTCACCGTTAGCAGTGATGAAATGCTTACTCCTTTCAAAATTACAGCCAAAGAAAGGAACAATATTAGCACTTGAGAGGATTGTCATCTTTTTATGACTTTCATTTTACAACTACTAAGGATTTCATGTCTGGGAACAGCAAGTTTGCCCAAATACCAAATATCGTACGAAAAAATCTAATTAAATCTTTTGCCGAACCAAATCAAAGTGTAATTTCTTTCCCTACATTAAATAAAAAAACAATGCATCTTATACGCTTAGCCGCACAACAAAGAATTGAGTATAAAATAAAAGTTAAGATTCTTTAAAACAAACATAGAGCCATTTATAAAACACCGCAATAATCACCACATACAAATTCCCTAATGTACGATTAGTGATCTCTCCTGGCAGAGTAATTAGACCTTTTCCACAAAATAAATTATTTTGAATCTGAAGTGCAAAATTTTGCTGAAAAGTTTCCGGTTTAGTAACTATATTAGAAGTTTATTAACTCCCTAACATCGCACGCAATGAAGTAATTGCTTCTACATGGTAGGGGTGTGGCCTAAATATATGGGCAAAAAACACTCAACACCACATGTTAAACGGGTGTCATTTACTGTATAAATCCTATGCTATCTACGCCCGTCGTTTTTTTGCGTCTTAAATTCCGGTAATCTTTATAAGCTTTTTTTAATTGATGTGTTTAGTGCGACATCGTGAATGTCATACTAATCTGAACGTTTGCCTTAACTTATGCATTTCATCAAGAAATCCGCCACACTTTGAGAACCTATGTCGCTAAAACGTCGTCAATTTTAGGATCAAGCAACATCAAGAAAATTTGGTTGAATGAAATAATCGAGTAACAAAACGATTGTTATATTGTTGTGCAAAAATGAACTTGCGATGAATAAAATTCATTTCATTTCAGAAGTGACACCCGTTGTTAAAGGATTGGAGAAAAAAAAACTTTTTTTACTGAAGCCTTTCTTTTAATAGAAATCATTTTACCTCCACTAAAACAAATACTTCTCATGTTGAGTTATTTAATCAATGCTGAAAGTTGTCTCAATTATCACATTTGTAAGCGAGCTATGTTCCTATATAATGGTACATACCACACTTTTTGTTTGTTCAATCATGTAATCGGACAAGTATTTATGACGATTTCGTATACAATCACATATACAGCTACCCTCCATCGTAATGATTCATGAATCAAAAGCAATACATTTAGTACTTCAACAAATCTATTAGGTTTTTTCGGTGCTGAATGTGAATACACACACACAGTAAATATTGAAAAATAATAATTGATCATTTGTTTAAATCCATCGATTGAACGCATTGTTTGAGAAAATAGTCTAAATACCTTGTCATTAACAAAATAAACGAATATCATATAAATTATTAGCAAATAAATCATTAATTTGACGATTTTGTTAATGCTTGTTAAATTGGTGGTAATTATAGGCGGCACAAACTTGAACTATTGTCGCAATAGTCGAAAATTAAGTGGTCACACGATTGTGTGAAGAAGAAAATGGAAAAATGAAAATACTCAAAATCCAACCCTTTCGTTTAGATGCGATGCGCAATATATTCCAGAATGAAAAAACTAGGTCTCACCTTTTGGGTGGGTCAGGTCCCTTGACTGATTTTCTAGATTTCAAAAAGGGTTATTATTTACCTTCCATTAAAAAATGATAAATGTCCAATAAAAAAATTATTTTTGTCCAATAAAAATATTAAATGACCAATAAAAAATCCATTTTTCTTTTACAAAATAAATTAATTTGTTTATTGGACATTTACATTTTTATTGGACAAACATTATTTTTTATTGGACATTTATTATTTTTATTGGGCCAAATCATTTTTTTTTATTGGAAGGTTTAATTAATATGATTCTTTCAAAAATTGCATTTCATCGGTTAAGAACTTCTCCTGTTAGCGTGGCACTTCTTCTCTTGAATTTCCGTTTTTCGTCACAGTGAACAGAAGTGACATACTGTGTGAATTTCTTTTCAGTCAAGGGAAAAATAATTTTTCTATAAAGTGTTCTTCAACAAATTCAAGATTAATGTGATTTGAGACTTCTTGTTTCAATATCCCTTCTAGGTTATACTCATTTTACTTTGTTCTAATTCGACGTCATTAATTTAAATGTTCTTTTTTAATTTCCGTTGACGAACAATTTTTGTTTTCATTTTTCTCGTAGACCCTGAAACGAAGAATTACCCAACTCCCGGGTCGAAATTCGACTGGTTACAAACGTCGTGGTACAAGCAATAGACTCCTTTTCGAAAAACTTCGTTCTTCGTACGGGTCTAAACATTGTCGTTCCAACTGTTACTTCAATTAAATTTTTAGGGGCCCTCTATAATTACGTAACGCTCCGAAGGTGGGAGGGGTTGGTGAATAGTGTGACAGAGAGGGAATCTGTGACCGTGTTGCGACACGTGAAATTTTTGAAAAAGCTTACAAATCTTACCTGATTCGGACAAACGACAGACGAGTATATAAACGTTACCTACATGGTACTATGGGCTAAGAATTATATTATTATACTTTACAGCATTAAGAAACAAGTCCTAAAAGATATGAATATTTCACCTGTATTAAGGATAATTCATTAATTTTTACCGCTTTCAGGTGTCTTTCAAAAATATTTACCGTTACATCACAAATCGGTGGGAAGGGGGGGGGGGTCAATAGGCTTCTGAGCTTGCGTGACACTAGCGTGACAGGGGAAGGGGGTTCAGAAAACATATTTTTTGCGTTACGTAATTTATGGACGGCCCCTACTGGATGAATGTATGAATTGGAGCGTCAATGTCGCCAATTTGTGTAATGTTATTTCAGGCCAAATAAGTATTATTAACAACTGAGTGTTATGTTACCCATAGGAATTCTAAAGAAATTGTATTTCTCTTTGGTACACAGCAGTCTGACTTATTGTATTGGTGTTTAGGGAGGCGCAAACAAATCGCTTATGAACGAACTGGAAATGTTGCAAAGTAAGGCGTTGAAAATTGCCCATAGGGTTCCGTGCAGATACCCAACTAGACTGTTATTTTCAAAGTTGTACCCGGCTGTATTTTGTGTTAGTAATTTGTATAAATATTCGATTTTTTCATCAGCCATGATAACATGAATTTTGTCAGCGCTTCACATTCTTGTCACACTAGAAACCCATTAGACCCAAAATCAAAATCTTGATAGGGAAACAAATGTTATCATACATCGGCCCCACCTTGTTTAACTAGTTAACCCGTAATATACGGTCGGCTTCATCTTATGAGACCCGTACGAAGAACGAAGTTCTTCGAAAAGTGGTCTTATGCGTTTGTAAAAACCCCAATTTCGACCGGGGAGTAAGGGGTGGTCCTTAGATGACGAATCAACAATAAAAAAAATGTCCGTCCGTCCATCCGTCGTGAGTAAAACTCAACCGATTTTCAAAAACTTTTTTTTCCTTGAAAGGTAATTGAAATATTTTTTTGGGATTGAATCTGGGCACTGTCGGTCCAAGGGCTGTTTAAGTGGTTTTTGGTCTTTTGTACATAACTCGAGTAAATCTATTCCGATTTTCATACATTTTTTTTGTTTGAAAGATGTGGGTATGGACGACAATTTACGGAAGAAACTTTTTTAAATTTGAGTCCTTGGACTTAGCTAGGGCACTAAAACCGAGTCTATGTTAGGGCTATACGTGTTTTTGTACATAAATCGAGTAAATCTTTTCCGATTGTCATAAGCGTTTTTTTGTTTGAAAGATCTGGGCATGGCCGACACTTTGTGGAAGAAACTTTTTTGGATTTGAGTCCTTGAACTTAGCTAGGGCACTAAAAACGAGTCTATACTAGGGCCTTATGTGTTTTTTGTAGCTGACATAGCTCGAGTAAATCTTTTCCGATTTTCATAATTGTTTTTTTAATCGACAGGTCTATGAAAGCCCAACAATTAGTAAAATAAAATGTTTTGAGATTAGGCCCTAGGATATAGCTAGAGCACTAAGAAGGAGTTTCTGCTAGCACTCTACATGTTTTTTGTAAATAACTCGAGTAAATCTCTTCCG
>CM055405.1:58409402-58424902 GCA_029228625.1 Pseudolycoriella hygida
AGACAATTTTTTTTCAGAGAATTTTTTCCGATAAATTTTTTTTCTAAGAAAATTTTATTTCAGAGAAATTTCTTTTCACAAAATAGAAAATTTTTCACATAAATTTTAGTTATAATAACTGAAAACTTCCAAAACGACTGCTATCACAACAAAAACCTCTTAAATGGTAGAGTGCGACGCAGTCCATTGGGGGTGACGCTTACGCTGAAAATACGCAAAAAATGACGATGCAAAAAAACTTCCTAATAAATATTCAAATGTTTGAAATTGCGTCACACAAATGCCAGAGTAACGTAATAATTTTTCCACTTTTTCAGGTTTCGCATGCAAAATTTTCTCAAAAACTAAGTTAATAAAGTTACTTGGGTATCTTTTAGAAGAATTTGAAAAATTAATTTTGAATTCTGTAAAAAAATTCTTCTCAAAAGTCAGGCATCAATAAAGTCAGATTTTTGCTATGTAAAAACTGAAAGTATAGAAAAATTATTTCGTCGTTGGCTCTGGCATTTGTGACGCAATTTGAAACATTTGAATTTTCATTAAAAAGCGATATCATTAATTTTGGAAGCCGAACTTACGGACTGCGTCACACTCTACCTTTTAAGAGGTTTTTGTTGTGATATACTCAACATCGAGGAAGCACCACATTCTGAGTTTCTTTTGTCCAATGATACTAAGTTCCATAAAATAAACAAAAAACCGCGAAAAAGCTCTTTATTTATTTATTTGCAGTGGGTCATGACTATGAATTTTTTATTCTTTTCATGAATTCTTTACTTAATTCTGAAGAAAAAATCATTCTGCGCTATAGGGCCGTTCATAAATTACGTAACGCAAAAATTGGCATTTTTGGACCACCTTGTCACGCTAGTGTCTCAAGAAAAATGTTAAGGTCAGAAGAAAAATATTGAGATCTCAAGAAAATTATTGAGACGTCTCAGCTCCGTCTTCTTGAGTTCAAATAGCCTCACCCACATACAATTATCGCCTACTATGTGTCACTATGACCTAATTGGAAGCACGTCACTTAAGGTTACTATAATAAACATCTTGCCGTCTGCCATATTGAGTACATCTCCGAGCTCATGAGAACTAACGGACGCTATGTAAATCTTTTGTCTTATATACTCTGACATCAATTAAGGTATATTTTCAACATATATACATATAATATAACAATAGAATGCTTATTAAGGATCTATATCAAAAGTCAGAAACAAAAATGTTGTACAATTAATTTCAAATTACAAACAATTCAAATTTCCGACATATTTCACCCTATTTATTATAATATTTTATGAGTTACTACGTAATGCACACATCAACATGATATACAAACATGCTTGGATCTTCAGATACCAGAATCGAATGAAAATACAATTTTTTTCCCATCCATGGTATACTTCGCATATAAAATAAAATGAATCACATCATCGAGCACGATATTCTATGTGATGAAGAAGACATTTCATTTTCTTGTTCATCTATTTTTTTATAGGTTTGGGTGGTTTGGGTGTATGTGAGGGAAATTATATTGCATCGTCTTACCAATTTTGAACTTGATAAATATTATTATTTTTTTTTCTTTCGTATATGCACATGGAACTTTATGAACGTATTACAGAAATGATTTTTTTGTATTTATCAAATGTTTGTTATGATGATGACCTTCTATGGAGAAAAGAGATGTTAAATTGAGATTATCGATGGTATTTTTTGTTGCAACATTAAAATTATGTTGAAGCAACTTGCAATGAATTTTTTTAATATTTTCCTGATGATGTTTTACCGTCTTTACACTCCTACAGTAAGACAATTTGCGAAGACCTTCTTTAAGATTTTACATGGTTTATAACTCAGTGGGCTGCAAGTATCCCGTTGGCTTTTTGGGGAAACCGGTAATTAACTTATCAATTGGGGCTCGTTAAATGCTCATGATAAAATTTTTAGGTCGTGTCGGGTTGTTCAAGTTTTAAGAGAACATCATGTCAGAATCGTTGGGTCATGACTATCGTCTTTTTTATATTTTTACATGATTCATATGTTATCGAAATCAATATTACGCAAAGAAAAAAAAATCCAGCGTCCATTTTTTTACATTCGACTTTTAAATTTTGATTTAGGCAAAACAAGAATGCTTTATTAACTGAATCGCAGGTGGATCGTATATCGACAAGTTTAGATGTATTTGTATTTTAGAGACTCCCCTACCAGTTTTCAATTCGATATACCAATATATTGCGATTTATATCGCGAAGTTCTTTCTAGCAGCTATGTTAAGACAGGATAACATATGGATTCAAAATGGTGAAACGAAACCAAAATCTTTACCCGAATTCCCCATAAAATTTTGTGACGATGTTCTGCACCATATTTGTCAAACCATTGTTGGGCCAGTATGAAGTACAAAGGTCCTATACGTTTACTACAAACAATTTTATTGTAACATGGAGTAAACGAGGTGGGAGTGAGGTGGATGTATTATTATTGTCTAGAGATGACGAATCAGCAGAAAAAAAAACAAAATATTCATCTGTCCGTCTCCATTTTTTTTAAACGACTTTCAAAACCTTTTTTTCCCTGAAAGGTAATCGAAAAATCTTTTGTGGGATTGAATCTGGGCACTGTAGGCCCAAGGGCAGTTTAAGTGATTTTTGGTTTTTTGTACATAATTCGAGTAAAAATTTTCCGATTTTCATAATTTTTTTTTGTTTGAAAGACCTGGGCATAGCGGACAATTAGCGGACTTAGCCAGGGCACTCAAAACGAGTCTCTGCTAGGGCTCTATGGGTTTTTTGTACATAACTCGAATAAATCTTTTCCGATTTTCATATTTTTTTTTGTTTAGAAGATCTGAGCATGACGGACAATTTGTAGAAGAAACGTTTAGAGATTTGAGTCCTTGGAGTTAGCTAGGGTACTATAAACGAGTCTCTGTTAGGGCACTATGTGTTTACCTAACTCGAGTAAATCTTTCCCGATTTTCAAAAAATTTTTTTGTTTGAGAGACCTGGGCATAGCGGACAATTTTCGGAAGAAACTTTTTTGAATTTGAGTCGATGGACTTAGCTAGGGCACTCAAAACGAGCCTCTGCTAGGGCTCTATGTGTTTTTTGTACATAACTCGAATAAATCTTTTCCGATTTTCATAAAAATTTTTTGTTTGAAAGATCTGGGTATGCCCGACAATTTGTAGAAGAAACGTTTAGAGATTTGAGTCCTTGGAGTTAGCTAGGGTACTTCAAACGAATCTCTGTTAGGGCCCTACGTGTTTTTTGTACATACCTCGAGTAAATCCTTTCCGATTTTCAAAAAAAAATTTTGTTTGAAAGATCTAGGCATGACCGACAATGTATAAGAGAAACTTTTGCCTGTGCTCAGGGCTCAAGTGGGCCTCATGTCGGTCCTAAGGTCGGCTCTAACCAAAAAAATTTTTTCTTGCTATAATGCAGAGAGGGAAACATTTTTGTCTATGGAATTATGTGTCCGCGGCCTCTACTTAGGGTCCTAGGTCAGTACTAAGGTCGGCCCTAGCCCAAAAAATGGTATTTTGCTATGTTGTAGATAAAATTGAGGAGAACATTTTTCTCTATTTGGGGATAAATTTTGTGCTTTCGGAAAAATTTTTTACACCGTTTCTTCGGACGGGTTTTTCAATATTGCGCTTTCGGCAATCATGGGCGCGCGGTAGCGATGCGCCCGTGACGCAAGTCCTCATACGAAAAAAAAAAATTCGGAAAATTTTTTTTCGTAGACTTCGGAACCATATATACAAAAATACTACGTACATTCCTACATACAAGTCAAATTTTTGCGGTGTGAAAGCTGAAAGAACAGAAAAACTATAACACTGGTGGGTCCGGCATTTGTGACGCATTTTTTTAATCAAATGTGGAAATATTTTGAAAGTTTTTTTTGCGTTTCGAAGCGTTAAGCGTCACCCAAATTGATATCAGTTGTTTTGGAAGAAGGGACAAGGACTTGCGTCACATTTCCCTTTTAAAATGGTTTTTGTTGTGATTTCCAATACAATTTAATGTGGAAATAATTTGAATTAAGAGTAAAGGCACTAGTTATTTAATCCAGCGAATAGCGGTGGCAATTCAAAGGGGAAATGTAGCATCAATAATGGGTACACTTCCTCGAAGCAAAGATTTAGGAGAAGTTTTTAATTTATAAATTGTAAACATAATTGAATAAAAATATACTTGCTTAAATATGTTCGAGTTTTTTCGTAACATCAACTCTGTTTGCCGTCTATTCTGATACGGACGGGTCCCTTCATTTGTTTTCCCCATATTTTCCCATTTTTACATATGTCCCATGATTTAAGTTTGAAGATGAGCAAAATCGGTCAAGAGGTTCCGGAGGTATCGTCGAAGAAGTGGCCGAAAACATAGTTTCTCGAGGGTCAGTGGTTCAATGGAATGGACGAAATTGAGTTTCTTGGCCATATACGGAAGCAGATGGTTTTTCGTCTATATTTCCTATGCAATATGGAATATTACTGTCAAGGGCAAAGTTGTAGAAAATAAAATGTTAGAGAACACATGTTTCAGGGTGTTGGGGAAAAATGGCCCAATCCTGAAATATATACTACCACTTCTAGAATTGGGCGGAATGACGCATATCTCTAGAACTATGGACGTCAGAAAGTTGCTTCCAAAGGCAAAGTTGTAGAGAATAAAATTTTAGAAGACACTTGTTTCAGGGTTTTAGGGAAAATTTGTCAGATCCCGGGATAAAGCAACTTCTGGAATTGTAAGGTATGACACATATCTATAAAATTAGGGCAGTTTGGATTTGGTGAGAATTAGATTTTAGAGAAAATAGTTTCAGGATTACTTGAGGAAATTACGTTGGTCCTCTTTCTAATATGGTGTAGGCTAGGTAGTTTTTTTTCGGGGTCGGTCAGAAATTCAGTTCTTCCAATGCCTACGTGGTACGGGAAAGAAAAATATTAGACACATATTTTCTTATAGACTTCTAAAATTTATTTTTGGGACAGGGAAACATAAATTCATTCAAATGTACAAACACGTTGGTTAGAGCGAGACAGATATATTGTGTGCTACATCTGTCTCGCTCTTTTCAACGCTTTCGTATATTTTAATGAATTTATATTTCCCTGCCCCAAAATAAATTTTAGAAGTCTATAAAAAATACGTGGTCACAGACGTACTTCGGCAGAGCCTTTGTAATTACCTTGGGTAATTTATATGGATCTTTGAAATTCTTACAGTTATAAAAGAGCACAAAACATTGGATTGTTTGCTAATTTCTATATTGAGATACGTTCGAGTCTTTTTGTAACATCTATTCTGTTTGCCACATTCAGATACGTACGGGTCTTTGGTTGTGTTTACTTCAATGAAAACACTCGGTTACTCCAGAAAACCGTCCATAGTTATCAGACGGTTCATGTTGCGCTTTCCTTATGTAAAAGTTGAAGTTTGAAAAATTTACTTTGTTAAAGACATTGGAATAGTTTGAGAAGTTAATTGTTATGGAACCATGGAACTGAGAATGAGAACTCATATCGGTCCTCAGGTCAGAGAAAAACCTTGTGAGAATAAAATCGAATAGAAGTCATGACAGCACACTAGGTCTTTTCCACCCTATTCCACTAAATGTATTCTTTTATGTTACATAGTCTCATAGAAAAGTTAAATGGTGTAATAAATAATGAAGTTATTTTTATAATGAAGCATTAACATAGACAATGATTTTCATTTAATCGTTTTTATGCAAAAGCTTTGCAATTTATGCCATTCATTGTTCAGTTAATATTCGTCATAAATGCCAACTCAATTGAATTTAATTCGTTTCGCTGTCGCTGCGGCAATTTAGGCTCAATAATACGAAAAAAGAATATTTAAGACACAGATATCATCGCAAAAAGGTCATAAATTCGAAATGTCAATAAGTACTTCCTTTTGCTAAATAATTCTCAATTCGAAATGAATGTTTGTCATCCCCTAATAAATTTAATTTATGTCAATCCAATTTTAAACCAATAAAGTATCAATTGCAGCGTTGACAGATTTGCTATGTTCCAATGTAGAAGTTAGCGAAGAGATCGAAATTTCCATTTGGCATGTCTTCTATACAAAAAAAAAATTCAAATAAATTTTCTTTTAAACGACAGAACTGTAATTATCATCCATTCATCATTATGTTTTATATTTTCGTTCTGTTCCTTTTATCGCCTCTTTTATGCCTTCAAACAAAGAATTACTTATTTCGTATGTACACACAAAAAATAAAATAAAAATCAATTTTTAGTAATATATGAGGGGGCTAGAGGGTAATACAGAGTCGAAAATCAAATTGGGTCAACGGTATCAGTCGATGATGGTTCATTTATTTGAAGCGAAAGTTAACTTGTGGTTTTGGTATTTACAATCGGTAAAAAATGATGAGGAAAAGGTCAAATCTAAAATCAGTAATTAGAGAAATTGCTCACTCGTCTTTGATGTATTCTGTTTCGACTTAACTGTCTGGGCGTCAAACAGTAACCTCTTTGTTTCCATCAAAAATTTATTTCCTAAGAAATGTCATCCCAACATACAAAATATAAAAAAATGTCCAAACGTATGCAAGGGACCCGTACGCATCAGAGTAGATGTGGCAAAGAGAACAGATGTTACAAAAAGGCTCGAACTATTTAAATCTAAATAAACCATTGAAATGGTATAAGAAAGTAACGGTAGATTAGTTGATATCTGTCACTTTGAGCCCTAGTAGAAACTCAGTTTTAGGGCCCTGATTGAGTCCAAAAGCTCAAAGTTAAAAAAGTTTCTTCCAATGTTATGGTCAGGCATGCTCAGACCTTTCAAACTAAAAAAATTTTCGAGTTCGTATCTTCGTACGGGTCTAATCTAAAGCACAAAGAAATGGTTCCAGGTGTAAAAATGTACTTCTCAACGTGCTCCACAAAATAAAAAAATAATTTTTCCGGCTCTACTGTCGACTAGTGCCATTACTAACCGCGTAATCAGTACCATTGTTCTCAATTTTCAAAGCAAAGGGTGGAAAAGAAACGATTAATTTGCAGCTAACGTCATTTTGACATCATTGTCAACAAAAAGTTAGCTGCAATGTTGACATTATTATTGCCTTGGAAATTTAGAAAAACGATAGTTTTGTGATGTAAAAAGTGGCCTTTGAACTGTCACCCGAAGGGGCCTATTCAAAGTACTGGGGTCCATAAAAGCATATGTTCACTTCAACTTGAAGAAATATTTATGTATGTAGAGTGTAGCCGAGTTAACCGAATTTGGTCCACTCCATCGACCATATCCGAATAATGAAAAAGAGTGCTACAAAGACAATTACTCCCGTTTCATGAGGTCGATTTCTTTCATTTGACATAGGGTTCATCCATAAATTACGCAACGGTTCTTCAGTGTTGCCACAAATTTTGAATCAACGATATCTCGGGATAGAAGCATTCCAGAAGGGTCAAATGTATGGTCGACCCACCTTTTATACCCCCTAAATGGGGGGTCGACCATACATTTGACCATTCTGTATTGTTTCTATCCCGAGATATCTTTGATTCAAAATTTGTGGCAACACTGAAGAAGCGTTACGTAATTTATGGACGATCCCATACATACTACCGTTGACTTTTTTATTTTTGGCATCTCTAACCTACTCGACTTATCCCTGTAACTACGGTGTCTATACCATTTTGCAAAAAAGCCCTTCGTACGAATCTATAGGCCTTAACCCCTCTCAATACTACCTCATAGTCCCACTCCTGTACCTTCATCTCATAATCAACGAAATATTCATGAGCAAATAAAGACAATGCAGAACTACATTTCTTGCTTTGTAAATTTTTTGTACAGTCCGATCTACCTACATCCATCCTATAAAATCAATTTTACTCCGTGGATCAAACTTTTTATTATTTTCATATAATTATCATTGTTTCACAAACTACAAGAAATAAATAATATTTTTCATTATTTTCACTTAAAAGAATTTAATATTTAACTATGGCTGAAGAAAGTTTCAATTTTTTAGCAAAAGCTTTTCAAAAACGTTGTGGTTTCAACGGAAAGAAAAAATTCTTAATTGAGTTTTTTATCGCATTGTAGGTATACATATACATAATATTACATAATTATACCAAGTTAATATTTGAGAAAATTTTAAAAGTTTATACTCATTTTTAATGTGAAAATGTTCTTACTGCTTGGGCTCATAGAATAAAAGTTTATAAGTTGATAATCGGTTTGTAGAAGTTGCCAACATTTGGAAGATGAATGTTACATTTGATGATAAGGAACATTTTGAGTTGTCGTATTTTACGCTGATTGAGTAACTTTTTCAAATTCCAATCGGTTTAGATACTCATTCATCAATTATTTTGTACAGCAAAGAAATAGATGAACTGAGTATTGTACAGCAGCTTTGAAACTTAAACCGTTAGATGAGTATTGTTACATTAATATACAGCAGCTTTAAAACAGACGTTTTTCACTTGTCTCATTTTCCGATTCATGCCTAATACACATACAGACACGGAAAAGTGATTTTAAGTGATTTTAAACGATTTTATAAAAAAATCAATGCATTTCAGAGATATATACAATTTTTTGTTTAGAACAATCTTGTGCGTAATTTGAAAATAACTTCACTGCGATGCTCTAACTTCCTATGGCTTTTTATTTGGATTGACTGTTCTATACAAAATCTTTTCTCTCTTTCATCGCAAGGTTTTTATGATTTGCACGGCAGTATATTAAATCGTACTAAATCTATTAACACAAAGGTAGTAACTTTCCCATGCGGCACAAAATAGAAATCGCACTATTTCGTCACAATTTCCGAAATTCGTAAGGTAACTAACGGTGACATGTCCGTTCGAAAAAGTGACATTGAGTTGTCCGCGTAAATTTGTATGAAGCGGAATGAAGCGCACAACACACCATCATATGAACCGTGATTTGTCCTATGGCTTTTAGTATATGGGACAACTTACGATTTATGAATTTATATGAAATAAGACAATTCACGGTACCCCTAGGACAACTCTACTTTTTCAATAAATCATTGATTATATTAACTTAAATTAAATTATTTTAATCAAATTGGTGTTCTCTTATTGAGCTATAGTCCCATTAAAACATTGTTATTTCAGAATTCTTCGGCCCTGTTCATCGACTGTTCTTAACTCGATTTGAAGTTACAACCATTAGTCATATGTATGAACCATCAAAAATGTACGCATGTAACGGACACCCAGTCAAATATTTTGATTGAAAAGATTGCCAATTTAGATACGTTACAATAAAATCTATGAGGCATGTTTTCATATTATATGTTTTATTGATATTTTTCCATAAAAAAGAAACCTAAAGGAAACATTGAAGCAGCAGTCCAAAAACCTTTAACATATAAATAAGGTACAAACACAGTTTTCCTTGTATGTGTATGAAACAGTGAATTTCCTCCTAAACATACAACGGAGCACATAAACCTATAAAATACACGATGACACTGAAAACAAAAAAAATATTTTCACATCTATCTCATATGGTTCCCATCCACAAATATTATTGCTTTAATAAATTTTCTTCATTTTCTCCGATATTTTCCGATAAATAATTTTTTTCCCTTTTTTCTTACTTGCTTTCAGGGACAAACTGTACAACATAATCAAAAGACCGGGATTATTGTTAGCAGTGGTGATTTAGCTTTGCAAGGTGTAACGCGACATCAAGCAGGAAATTATTCGTGTATTGCTTCTAACGTTGAGGGAGATGGTGAGAGTAATACCGTCGAACTGAAAGTAATGTGTAAGTATTAAATATTTTTGGTTTTTATGGTTGTGATTGTGATGATTTGTTGTATTCGTATTTATGGGATGGCTACAGGGAGAGGTAAATTTATGGTACTCCAAATGTACCGAATCGTAGTATGTACGTACGTAAAACCTGATTTAAGTTTATTTCAATTTCAATATAAAAACGTTGGTGGGTGTTGGTAGAGATAATAGAACTCCTATTTTAGTGTTGAATGCCAACATAGGCCGTATGAGCACCTACACTCAGAGGAAGTTATTGGATTTAGATCACAAAATTTGAAGTGTGTTACTACCTTGGGTGTCATAACCGACCAGGGTAATATTTATTATAACAATGAAGTGTTATAGCGCCCAGGGCAGAAATATCATTGTATTTGATTATATCGTCCAGGGCGATAATCATTCGTTCTCTCACCGACAGATTAGCTTATAAACAACAAATTGACTTGATTTACGAAAAAATTGGACCAACAAATTCTCGCTATTACGGAAACTGACACACCAACAAAATTCGTTGTTCGATGTCAACAACACACTTTGAGATCGTCCCTAAATTAAGCAACGCTTTTTCAGTATTGCCACAAATTTTAAATCATCGGTATCTCGGAATAGACGCACTCCAGAGAGGTCAAATATATGGTCGGGGGTATAAAATGGGGGGAGAGGTGGTCGTCAATATATTTGACCTCTCTGGAGTGCATCTGTTACGAGATATCGATGATTTAAAATTTGTGGCAACACTGAAAAAGCGTAACGAAATTTAGGGACGATCCCTTTGGATGTTGTTAACACAATGAACTATGAAAACGGTAGAAAAATGTATTATTGGCCTGAGCGCTATTAACGCCCTTTGGGTGTTGTTGACGCACTATGGTTCTATTAATGTCATTAATCCCGTGAAGCTCACAGCTTTTATTATTCGTTAAGAGCATATTTTCAAAGAAAGAAAACAACGTTTAAGAAGTTTTTACATCTAATACATTGTGTTTTATGGCCGAATCGACTTATAAAACGATTATTATGTTAATCGGCAATAATGACCGCTGGATGAATTTTATTATTGAAATGACACCCGGTTAGTATAAAGCCATCAAATTAAAGATTGAAATCATTCAGATTAGGTCAAAAATCATAAAATATTTACAGCAAACAATAAAATGCCAAGATTTATTCGAGTATTAAACGCTAACAGATACGAGAAAGACGAATCTACACTGATTGCTTATGCATACATAAATACAATACACAATAAGGGAAAAAACAAATTTACCGGTTGTTGACTTTACAGTAATTTAACCTCGACTTTTACTGATATACAATATTTTTCTTGATCATCATGAAAAAACAACACTGTGGTGTGGTTGAAATGAAGTGTTACGCAAGTCCAGTTGGAATCGACCTACTAAAACATTTAACGTTTACCAAAACTGGTTTCATGGGTGAAGTTGTTCCGTGGTGCCTTCTCCTGGAGGTCGACAAGAAGATTTTCATGCGTCGTGGTGATACGAATTTAGCTAACTATCAGGGTGTGAGAAAACCATTCCTGCCTGATCAGGAATTTAGCTAACTATCAGGGTGTGAGAAAACCATTCCTGCCTGATCAGGTGTGCCTGTCAGAATATGAATTGTATACATTGACATAAGCCGACGTCGGTATAGAGAATATAAACCATTGAAACTATAACTATATGGACGTCTCGCTTGAGGCACATCCCAGAGGTCTCGCTGGGGAAACCTCCCAATAATCTCGCTGAGGAGATCACCCAGGTATTTCGCTGGAGAGACCTTTCAGAGGTTACGCTAGGGAGACCTCCTGAGGTCGCTACTTAATAAAGCCAGTTTTAATACGAGATTATCTCGAATGATTTTTATGGTTTGTTGTTTTTTTAAAAGTTTTTATTGCCTAGCTTTTGACAATCAATTGTTGTCATCATCAGGGCTAACTTATTGCTGAAAATTTTTGTCAAGGTTTTCTTGTTAAAATTGGAATGATTGGGTTCCATGTGTTACTGAGTTTATAGCCGTTGTTTGTGTTCGTTGCCGGATTTCTTGATTGTTGAATAAATAAACCTTCTTTGATTTTTCGTAAATAATATTTTCTCTCCATCATGATTATTTTTGAATCGTCCCAGTTTATTCTGTGACTTTTGTTTTTTGTGATGTGTTTGACGATTGCAGATTGTTCGTATTCTTTTAGTCTAACATGACCTTCATGCTCGTCTTTTCTGACTGTGGATGGGCGTTCAGTCTCGCCGAAGTATATGGCAGGACAGGTGTTGCATGGTATTTCGTAAATTAATGGTGGTGTGTGTTCTTCTTCGTCTTTTATTGGCTTAAGCATGTGAAATATTTTTGTTCCTTTGTTGGAGTGAATGTTATTTTCGAGTTCAATTTTCGTCTCTGAAATCCGCTCTGAAAATCCCTGAATGTTCCTCAATGTGTAAAAAGGTTAATACTAATGAAATGCTTATGGTGAGCCCACCCTAAAGTGACGTCCTAACTACAGCTCTCGTAAACTTGTATTACTTGCTTATTCCATCGTTACCAGAGTGAAAAAAATAAAAGAAGAACCACTAAACTTGTTTTTTTTTAAATTTTAAGGATCGGAGTGGGTCGACCCACACCTGACCCACAATTTTAGCGGGTCGACCCACATCTGACCCACAGTTGCAGAATTCACAGAAATCGTTTTTCCGTGTGTTCTAAAGAATGGGTCAGGTCTGAGTCAGGTGTGGGTCGAACCACTCCGATCCTTATTTAATTTGGCCTACTACTTGCGGTTTTTCGACTTCTTCTTATGGAATTCTGACACAAATTGATTGTCTGTCCAGGCAATAACAATAATGAATGACTCACATTCGGTCTTATAAGAAAAAAAAAATTTTTCGAATCAAATTCGGTAGCATGGAGCATTCTGGCTGTAGTGATTGCTAGGTTACGAGACTTTAGTCTCTTAATATTTGGCAGCTCTAGGTCCTTGCTCAGAGGGGCATTGTCGTTGTCCGAGAACTTTTTGTATATGGTCAGCAAATTGTTTTGTCTTGTGATTGAGGGTGGAGCGATATTACTCAACGCAGGTAGCCAATGTAACGGTGTTGACTGGAACGTGCCCATAACAAGGTCAGAACGTGAACGTTAAAATGTAAAACGAGTCCTTTACAAAAACTTGAAAACTTGTACAGCTTTGTTAAAAAGTTTGACGAAATCTAATAAAACTGAAAAACCGCTTTTTGGCTTGAAAAGCGAAACCCAGTTACCAGAAGCTGGTCCGGTTTTACATTTTCACGTAGCGACTCAGATTTTATACCACTTAAATTATCACCCACACCCTTTACTTTGTTTAGAAATTCCTGAAAATGAAATTTCACTAAGGTACAGTATAATTAGGTCTACATTAAATTGTCCCTTTAGCTACGCTTATTTTGTACACTTCTTGATCGGCGTATAAAAGTATGAAAGAATAAAACTTGCGTCACTTTTAACTGCTTTTCGACTGATAATAAAATACGGTTAAAGGTTATGTACTGCACATCAAAAAGTATAAAGCTTATTCTACTCGATCAGTCAAATTCATCTCTGATAAATGATATTAGCTTTGAATGTACACCGGCGTCGTTCCCATATGCATTTCACTTTCACCCTCCACATTGTGTTAGCTGAAAGCTATAAAAATATTTTCTTTTTTTTTCAAGAAAATACATTTATGTCTCAGAAAAGAATATTAGAGAAGTTATGGAAGAGTAAAATAGACGACGAGGAAAATTTCCCATTTATATTGCAGATTTTTTTCTTTCTTTTATTTATTTTGGTTTTGTGGTGCAATAAACTTTTGTTTTGTTGTTCATAAACGGATTTATGGAATCTTTATCGTGATTATAAAGCCACATTCGGATGAAGAAATGACAAATGAATGTTGGAAAAAATACGCTTAATTTACCCTCATATTTATACATAAGATTTAGTTAATGCTTCGTAACGAAAATACTTTGTATAACACGCAGAGCCACGCACCAAAAATTTCAATCAAACTTTTATTATGATTTAAGTACATGGAACTAAGTACTTGAAAAAGCGCTCAAAGAAAAAATATCCCTGAGGTAAAAAATTTAACACTTTCCTATTTGTCGGATATTTTAAATCTGATTGGATGGGTTTCGCATGAGCAGTTTTATTTAGGAAACTGTTGCTTTCTATTATTCAAGATATTTTCTTTGCTTATCCCTCAGCTTCTCAAAACTAACCGATAAAAAAGTTCGTAACTTTTGATGTTTTTGCTCTTACTCTAGGGATTGCTAATTCTTCCACTTTACACATTGTCGTATAAATTACGCTTTTCGCTTCAAGGGCTAATTATACATTAAAATTTTCATTTTGCCATCGTATTTAAACATTGACGAAAAATACGATCTTTCAATTTTAATGACAACGTTGTACACTTAAAACATATTTACAAAAAAATATCGGAAGTTGCATTCATTTGCGCTACAATGTATCGTCGATTTGCTCTAAAATTCAACAGCGAAAAAGTACGCCATGCATTTTCTCATGTCGCACTTTTTCGCTGTTGAATTTTAGAGCGAATTGGCCAATAAAATGAGCCCTTTATTCCTGCACCGAAAAAAAAATGGATTTAGGAGGAGTCTTACAAAAAATATGCACATTTGCGCATTCATTCATCATTTTAGTTACAATTTATTTAAATTGTCAATCATGCTCGGAGCGGTAGCGGAGAGCGTTACGCAATCCCCACACCCAAAAAAAAACGTACACAAACCCAAAAACTCCATACAAAAACCTTTGGGACAAGACACGATGTATAGGCTAACTTTTGACTTTTTTTCCTCCGCCCCCTCCCCCTCCAAAAAATATTTAAAGCAGAAGCTTTCCAACGAGCCTACACTCATCAAAATCGGTTGAAAGCGAGCCGAGATATCGCCAATCAAAGATGACCAATTTCGATATAATAAATGGTAAAATTATTTTTAAAAATAATCAAAATTTTATTCCTGTGTTGTGTGTCAACGATCTATGTATCTATCTATGTATCTATCTACTTTTTTTTCTCGAGAACTGCCCGAGCGATTTCCCTAAAATTTTCAGAGAATGTCAGTCTCGGCCCCAAATGAAAAATTTCATATGCCGCTTTTCCAGGAAAATTCTGGAAAAGCCGTGGCATATGGAAAAGTGGTCAATTTTGAGGGTTTTTTAGGTAATGCTCGAAGTTTTAGAATTTTAGCTCCGGAGTGACAATAGCTAGAGAGTTGGTTTCTTCGGGAAAGTTATAGAGTTTGGTCAGGAGAATTTTTGGGATCTTAAGAAAATGGCTGCCATCAGTCAAACCGGCGCCATCTTGAATTTTCCCAAGCAATAAATTAGGTTTTATTTGGTTTTCGAATTTTAGCTTCGGAATGACAATACTTAGAGAGTTGGTTTCTTCGGAAAAGTTATAGAGTTTGATAGAATTTTTTTAGATTTTCAGAAATCTGTCAAAGTGACGCCATCTTGGATTTTTGTTAGGTATAAATTATGCTTCTTTGGGTTTTCGAATTTTAGCTCCGGAATGATAACACTTGCAGAGTTGTTTTCTTCTAGAAAGTTATAGAGTTTCATCAGAAGAATTTTTTGGTATCGTTAGAAAATGGCTGCCAGCTGTCATAGCGGCGCCATCTTGGATTTTCGT
>CM055405.1:58444952-58469300 GCA_029228625.1 Pseudolycoriella hygida
AATTTTTTCTCCAAAATGTGTTTTCTCTTTTCTTCCAAAACAACTGATATCAATTTGGGTGACGCTTACAGCTTCGGAACACACAAAATTCTTTTGAAATATTTTCATTTTTGATTAAAGAAATGCGTCACAAATGCCGGACCCTCCCAACGTAATAATTTTTTCTGCGCTCTCAGATTTCGCACGCCAAAAATTTGACTACCCGTAATCCACACTTCACACAAAACTTAATTTTTTTCGTGTCAAATACACACATTTTCATAGTATATATGACGTTTTAGGGTTTTTAGGTTATGGAAGTGCAGACGCACTTGTTCACTAAAAAATCGTGTCCGCAGAATCATTCTGATCCAAAATAACCAAACTTTCTCAAACATTTTATTTCAATGTCGACCAGAATTATTACTTTCGTGTAAATCGCTTCGGATTTCATCGGCCCCATACCCTTTTTATTGGGGGACTTTTTAGAACCGTTTTCCTGGCGGGTCCTTGTACTTTTCGAAAATTTTGTATTTTACACAAGTCTAGTACGTATCGCCCCGAAAGTGATCTTCGATTCTTAAATTCTAGACTTAAATTGAGACTCTAAATTCTCAGCATCACACTGCACGAATGCCTTCCACTAAGAACAAAAACGAAATTCAATTTTAGATAACGTCTATACAAATTATATGCTCGTAGTTTGTTACTAAAGTTTATTTCAATTCAAAAAATTGATAGATGGGCTGTCACTTCTTTATTTCAACTATTAATTATATGTGATCTCAGTAATAGAACTGTACCGAAACTTCCACCATTAATGTACCTGCATTTCATTAAAATATTCCCAATATGGAAATCTATCATAATTTATATTTTCAGAATTAATTACATCTCCTTTCTGTGCAAGAGTGTGATTATTCATCTTTATTGGTCGATATTAAGATAGTAGACAACTTCTGTCTCCGTTAAATAAATCTGTTTCGGAATAATTTGCTATGGACGGAGATAAAATAAATGGAAAGTTCGTAATTTAGTCGTTTTGCCAGAATGAGCGTTTGCACTTTCAAGGTTGCGAAATGTTCTGTATAATGCAACAACAGGCGGCAACTCACTTCTTCGTATTGTTACTTTTGTTTTCAGAATGAAATTGTCATATTATGGTACATAGCTTACCACTTTTGTTTTTGACTCTCTGGCGGAACTTCATCAAATTGAAGAAAAAACCAGATTGACCACTTAACATAACGTTATTAATTTGGCGTTGTGATATTCAGAAAAACTGTCAGAGTTAATATTTACTATTTATTTTACCCATAACTTTACTTTAAACACTTAGAGAAGGAGCTACAGTTATAACTTTTAACTTAACTTAACTGTTTTAACTTGTGTGGCTATGAGTTCATAACTGAGTTTGTTGCCATATCCATACGTATGTGCTATTCAAACATTATGGAGAGAGAATGTTGTTCCGGTTTATTTTCTATTTTGCATTCGAGAAAATAATTTTGCGGAAAATTTTTTTTTCTAAAACAAAAAAAAATTCTTAAAAAGAGTTTTTTCTATAAAAAATTATTCTCCTAACAAAGTTTTTGGAAAAAAAAATTCTACAAAAAAATTTTCTTTCAAAAACTAATTCTAATCACAACAAAGACAATTTTTAAAAGGGAAATGTGACGCAAATCCTCGCCCTTTCTTCAAAAACAACTTATATGGGTGACGCTTCGGAACGCAAAAAATTCTTCTGAAATATTTTCACATTTGATTAAAAAAATGCTTTACAAATGCCGGACCCTCCCAACGTAATAATTTTTCTGGGCTTTCAGATTTCGCAACCCAAAAATTCAGCTTTGCGCGATGTATGGAGTACAGGTAGTCAAATTTTTGGGGTTGAAATCTGAAAGCCCAGAAAAATTATTAAGTGGGGAGAGTCCGGCACTTGTGACGCATTTTTTTAATCAAATGTGAAAATATTTCAGAAGAATTTTTTGATATCAGTTGTTTTGGAAGTAAGATAATTGTTTTTGACGAATTGTATATAGAACATTTTTTGAGCCGCGGCTCCTACTTCCTCTACAACATGTCAAAAGTTTTTTTTGAGCCCTCACCTTTTTTCCGCCATTTTGGCGGTCACCCCGATACACTACACACCCAACCCAACAACTTTCCCTATGACACCCAACCTATATCTCCTGTACCAACCTATATATCGAACACTCAACCTTGTCTCATACAAAATGTGCTACCATACACATTACACACACAAACACATTATGGGCTTTATATGGCGGTTTCTAAAAACCCCAGCGCCCAAACGAGGCCGGTACCCCCTTTTTTTTAAATCTCATATGACGTAAATCCCTGCATCATTTCAAGAAAAGTTATAGAGCCGTTTTCGAGCGGGAGCCAAAAAAGTCGTTTTTCATATGAGTGCCAATGGAAACCAGTAACTAACTAACGTAGAATATTTTGATTGACTTTGGCTTCTATGAGAATGCACTTTTGTATTGAAAATGAATTTTCCATAGAATCCTGCAAAAATATTTTCCGGGGGGTACATTGCAAGGGGGGAGGAAAGCAGGTGTACAGATGATTCAACAGTTTACGAAAAAAAAAATTCTAAATTTTTTGTTCGTATGTGGACTTGCGTCACGGGCGCATTGCTACCGCGCGCTCATGATTCTGAAGATAGCATTTTTCAGTAGTCATGAAATCCAAGATGTTGACAGCTGGCAGCCATTTTCATAGAGTCCAAAAATGTTCTTCAGCCCAATCTCTGAAACTTTCCCGAAGAAACCATCTGTGTAGGTCAGAAAATAGCATTTTTTAGTATTCACAAAATTCAAGATGTCGCCACTTTGACAGCTGGCAGCCATTTTCTTAGGATCCCAAAAAATTCTCCTTGTTAATATCTATAACTTCTCCGAATAAACCAACTCTAGGTATTGTAATTCATAAGATAGCATACATCATTAGTATGGAAAACTTTCATGATTAATTGAAAAAAATTCGAAAATTTCCCGGAAAAGCGGTCTATGAAATTTTTCATTGGGCGGCGAAACTAACGTCCCATGAAAATTTCAGGAAAATAAATTTGATGGCCAGTTCTACAGAAAGAAAATTATTTATAAAACATAGAACGTAGATAGCAACCGACAGATCAGAAAAACATTTTCATGATAATGAGAAAAAAAGGAAAACGTATGGAAAAATGCCATCTTGCTACGTCGATACCTTAGGGCTGCAAGGGTTTTTACACAGTTGTTTCGGATTTGCTTTTCCTTTTGGGCGATTTCCAATACAATTCCATAAGGACACAGTCAGTAGTTCACCAAAATTTCATTACGTTCGTAGACCGAAAATACTTGCTACGCTGATTCTGTTTTCTTAGGGAATCATTCAGGTCTCCGTACGTTTATGATTTTGATTGCATTGCGTAAATTAAGCACGAGTTATCTCTATATCTGTTGATATAAGTTCAACAAGCTCAACGGATTCGGTACAATTTATGATGTCACTTCAGAATTTGAATTAAACCAAATAGCCCATAGAAACTTGCAAATCTGTAATCCTTCATATCCTGTTGAATATTTATAACAGCTCACTGAAAGCGAAAATATGTTTACCCAACATTCCACTACATAAACTGACTTCCTTGACATACAAAAACTGAAATCTACAATGTTATCCAAAAATTTCATCTTTAAATTCATAAACTAATCCAGAATATGGTATGTGTGAGAAGGTCGTTCGAATAGCAGTCATTCAAAGCAAAGTAAGGACGATTTTTGGTGCGGCTAAATTGAGGAATCGTTTATGATAATTTAGTTTACATTGCAGTAAACCTTTTGATAAAATTATAGAACTATAGAGGTGGATTGACACAATCCCGTTTTAGCTTCAAGAAGGAGCATAGTTAACGTAACGCATTCAAGAAATTGATATTTCTACACTATTTTATCACAACAAAAACCCTTTTTGAAAAGGAAATGTGACGCAAGTCCAAAACAACTCATATCAATCGGGGTGACGCGACGCTTAAAGCTTTGGAATGTTTTCATATTTTTTATTAAAAAAATGCTTCACAAATGCCGGATTCACCAACATAATCATTTTTCAACGCTTTCAACTTTCATACGTAAAAATTTTGCTCTCCGTACCCCAAACATCAGATAAATTTTTGCTGTGTGAAAGTTGAAAGCGTAGAAAAATTATTACGTTGGTGGGTCCGGCATTTATGTCGCATTTTTTCAACCAAAAATGGAAACATTCCAAAAGAATTTTTTGCGTTTCAAAGCTTTAAGCGTCGCGTCACTCATATTGATATCAGTTGTTTTGGAAGAAGGGACGAGGACTTGCGTCACATTTCCTTTTTAAGAAGGGTTTTTGTTCTGATATCAGTAGTTTTGGAAGAAAAGAGGAAACAAATTTCGTCTGAAAAAAATTCCCGCGAAAAAAATTTTGGAGAAAAAATTTCCGCCGAAAAAAAATTTTTCGTTTCGACGAAAAAAATTTCCGGCAAAAAAAAATTCCGCCCGAAAAAAAAAATTCCGCGACAACGAAACAAATTCCGGCGAAAAAAACTTTCGCGAAAAAAAATGTTTGGCGAAAAAAAATTTTCCGGCGAAAAAAAGCGGCTACAAAAATTTCCTTTGATCCAAAACATCTATCTCCATCAAAAAAAAAATTAAAAAAAAAAATTTAATTTTCCCATAAGTCCGTCCCATACCACCGTAGACCATTTTGCCACCCTGACACACTACACACCCAACCCATTAACTTTTTCTTTGACACCAAACATCTATCTCCATCCTAACACAGTCCAAAAATTTTCCAAAACATTCTTTTATATGGGTTTTACATGGCGATGGCGTCTTCTAAGAGCCCTGGCGCCCAAACGGGGCCGGTACCCTCCTTTTTTAAAACCTCCTGGTCCTGGAACTAACTAACTAACTAACGTAGGATGTTTCCATTAACTTTGGCTTCTATGAAATAGCACATTTTGTATGGAAAATGACGATTTTCTAAAGGTCATATCTTCGGATCCACTGGATCGATTTTAATGAGTGAAATATCGATTTCAATCAAAATATTACGTAGAATCCGAAAAACTTGGTCGCAGGGGTGTACGATGCAAGGAAAAAAAGTCAAAACTTAGCTAGATATAGTTCCACCGTCTACGAAAAAAAAATTCTTAATTTTGTGTACGTATGTGGACTTGCGTCACGGGCGCATTGCTACCGCATGCCCATGATTTGCCGCGATACACGCCCACAATTCTAGTGTACAGTAACAGGTTTGGAACTTGCGAAAGTCGAGCACATAGTTACGGTACTAAAATTACTAGTGCACTTATAAAAAGCTATATATTCGATTCATGATGAACATCGGCGTAATAATTAGGTACAATAGCGTAACGAAATGTTGTGTATTTTTGAGCCTGCAGTACGTTAGAAGAATTTATTTTTTTATCGTCAGAGTTTATTACGTGTATTTCGGAATTTTTACATATATGCAGTCAACTCATTGATTTTTGTAACGTAACAAATGCTGTGAGTCTCTTTGATTTTTTTTCAGAAATACAAGTTTTCAATACGACATTTGTGATGGAAATATACGATCAACAAACTAGTCTGCTTCAGGCGAATGTTTCATCCAAATTTCCAATATTTCATGTGGGCGGTCTAGATTCTGGCAGACTGTTGAAGATTTTAATTTATGCTGTTAATGTCAAAGGAAAGAGCGAGGTTGTGGTACTAGAAGCATATACGTTGAAGGTTGCAGAAAAACAAACAGGTTAGTGAAATATGTAATGCATGTTGCTTGCTCGTAAAATGTCGTGTGTTCATTATAATGTCGATGTCAAAAGTACAATCGAAATGATCCTTTTTGCGTCCTAACGTTCATTCGCTTATACACTCACATGAAATAAATGACTTGAATGAATCCATAAATTAACGATAAAATCAAAACAAATTTTATTTCTTCGTCTGAGAAACCTTTGAACTATGACTCGGGCATAAAATGGAATGATATCCCTTATTATATTGAGTTTTATATGCATGTTATAGATGAAGGCAATACCCGATTCTATTTTATCGTAGATAGCCCATCAATTTTCATTTAAAACCTCTTTCTCCTATTTCTTTGTGCTTCATCTTATTTACCTGAGTCTATAGTTTGTATTTTATTGCACAGCATTTTGTTGTTGTTGTGTATAATATGTTCTCTATCCCATAATTACATCCATTAAATTGCCTCCAATGACCCACATACCAAACCAAGCCAGCTAATAAGAAAATCAAACCCGAGAAAAGAAAACTCAATACCTTGGAAAAGATGGACGGAAAACCTTAAATCTATATAATAGAAAACTGATAAGAAATCAATTACTTTATCCAATGCCTTTTGATCTTACAATGTTCTTGTATTTACAAATTAAATGATCTTGCGCCCCAAAAATTCGTTTCGTTTTTTTTTTCTCTTGTAGTAAAGAAATAAAGGACGGAATTTTTTATGGTGGATTTTTCGGTTGTTTTCAATTCCATATCTCAACCTCATCATGTTTGGGCAACCCAATGTTTCGAAAATTTAATTTTTATAGTTGTCCACAAATTTGACGTTCGAGTTATTGTGTTAAATTTGAGATTATTGCTTTAGATTATTGTGAGGGAGATTGCAGTCTAAAATTGCCGCGAGTGTTTTGGCGGGATGAGATTAGTCGGACGCCGCGCCTGGAGGTGTAGAGTGTTAAAGGAAATAAACAGGAACAAAAGGAAAAACTTACTTTGTGGTCACTACTTGTCAAAATAATACAATAGAAATTTTGACGTGACGTGAAGTAGACAATCCATTTTAAATTTTCATTTCTCTACGTTAATAATCTAATTCTCCTTTTTCAACATTTAGCTTTTGTTCGAATACGAAGAAACACTTTATACTTCCATAAACAAAAATTTTCCCTTCAATGTTCTTTGCAACATGGCAAGCAACATTTGACCGATCTGGAACCCTAAGGAGAGACCTTTGATACATACTATTCCATGGACAAATATACTCCTCTCAATTTTCGCTAGAACATATCGTAGAGGACGTTATAACTGACGATAAATTCATCAAAAACCAATAACTATCGTGAACGGTCGAGTAGCCTGAGTTAGGCCCTTTCCATGGAACCTGCAGCCCAAACCACTTAACGAATTTTCATCAAATTTTTTTTGCTAGTTTCCGGCGGTCCGAAATTTTCATTTAAAGCCTTAGAAAGCAATTTCTGTGTTTCTTTCGAAGACGTATATGCTAAAAAGTTTCACCGACCCCCAAAAAACCATGTTTTTGACCACTTCTTCTGTTATAATTCGGAAGTACTTGACCGATTTCCTCATCTTCAAACGTGAACTCAATTTTTTGATTTACTTTCAGGAGAACAAGATTTTGAAAATCATCGTCATTCATAAATGACGTCCGGTTATTTAGACAATTTTCTGACCCCCTCCCCCTACGCCCTGGTCCGAATTCTTCCGGTTTTTCTGTTCCCCCCCTCACCCCACCCCCTCCAAATAATGACGTCTGATTTCATTACTCCCCCCCCCCAAAAAAAAAAATATTTTTTTTTTGTAGAATGAATACTTTTGCCATTTTTATGTACATTTTTCTTCTAACAAACTGTCAAAGAAACTACAGGAAAATTTTTGGCTAAGTCTGCGTTTCTCTCTCGACAAACAACATCGGGCATGCTCCCAGTCATAAATTCTTGACAGAAATTTTACAAAACCACAAATTCTCAACCGGACGTCACGCTTCTAATAACCCCCCTCCCTCACCGTCCGAATTCGTCCGCTTTCCATATACACCCTCCCCCCTAATGACCAGACGTCATTTATGAATGGCCCCTAAATATTACTTAAATTTACACGGTGTTTACCTCAGCTTTTCCTCCTTCAAAACTGTCTCCTCCAACAAGTAAACAGAAAGTTTATACCAGTGTTTCTATCTGTGAGACGTTAAACAATACACTTCAAATGTTTAAAATATTTAAAAATGCCACGCCACATCAGATGACTCCAAGGCAACAATGGCAACGACGAGATTGAAGCTACGATTTGTTATTCAGCAAATTATTACGCAAACACGAGAATTGGTGTGGTGTGACTGGCTCCAAAATTGTGTAATATGTTTAGAGTTGTGATGGAAAATTATTGAAATGAAAACGTAACTCTTTTGGGTGTTTGCATTGTAGAAAATTTACGTGTTGGAAACCACTAGACGAAAACTTTTGAAGAGAAATAAAAATGCTTGATTTTTCAGTGGAACACCTGTAATGTGAGTACATAATGTAAGCTTCATTACACCTGTTCCCTCGGAATTTAAATCGGGTACAGTTTGTTATAAGATGTTTATTATGCTTTGATAAATTAATTTCACTCTAATGTTGTTAACGTTGGTGTAAGCATATGGGTCAAGGCTGTTAGAAATTCACGCTAGCAGATCTAGAGTTATTTATAGTTAGTTTTAAATTTATAAGTTTGTTCTTGTTGACATTTTAATTCAAAGCATTAATAACAACTGTTTCATAAAAACCTGACATAGCATTTTCAAAAGGTTTCTTTTAATTTTTAATGTTTCTTTCCTACCTGTTATACGATAATTATTTTCGAATCGAGATAGGAAAAGTTGATCCTTTTATCCTATGTTATTGAAAGTAGGACTTGTACGGAAAAAATGTAGTTTTCATGTGTGTGGAGTGACTAACCTTAGTTTATCCACTCAAATGCGGTGTAAAGACGGTGTATTATTGACGTTTTATGTGATAACGATTCGGATCAAAAAAATTTAATTTTCTTAGTTGTTGCTGTAATTTACCCAATCCCTTTCTCCATGTGATCAAATCAATAAGGTCTCACGTCAGTGTGGGCAAAGTCCACGTGACGATTGGGGTCTTCCTGTGATAAAAAAAAAAGTTTTTGAAAAATGCAACTACGACATCCGTTGCCTTGAAATACATTGGAAAGAAACGATTCTCATATTGCCTGACGCATTGGGCGAGTTCATGGGAACGGTATGCGATGTTCTCGACAATTTTCTCTGCAACATAGCAAAAAACCATTTTAAGGCAGGCGAAGGTGATACGAAGTGTTCCAATTTTTTTCGAAAGAAAATTTTTTGGGAGAAACTTTTTTTTTGAGAAAATTTTTTTCGATGGGGGAATTTTTTTTTTTGGAGGAAATGTTTTTAAGGAAAATTTTTGGATAAAATTTTTTGGAGCGGAAAAAATTTTTTTCGGAGAAATTTTTTTTGGAGAAAGAAAGAAACTTTTTTCGGAGAAAATTTTTTTGGAGGAGAAAAATTTTTTCGGAGAAAATTTTTTGAGAAAAATTTTTTCTGAGTTAACATTTTTTTGGAGAAAATTTTTTTTGGAGTTAAATTTTTTTGAAAAAAAATTTTTTTTTTCGGAGGTCAATTTTTTTTCGAAGACAATTCTTTTCGGAGAATTGTTTTTTCTAAGAAAATTTTCTTTTCTGAGAAAATTTTTTCAAGAAATAGAAACTCTACCTTTAAAGAGGTTTTTGTTGTGATTCTTTATTTATTACCAACCGCAGTTTCAGGCAACTAATGTGCCCATCATCAGGGTGTCTGTAATTAACTAAAATCTAATCATACAAAATTTCTCGACGGAATACATTTTAACTACAACATTACCAAAATTCCTTTTATCATTTTAACAACAAACAAACCATTAATCTAAACAAAATCTAAGCAAAAATATAGATATTTTCAATAGTTGAGTACTTATACAAAAAATGACTACAAACGAGTCTCTGTTAGGGCTTTACGTGTTTTTCGTACATAACTCGAACAAATCTTTTCCGATTTTCAAAGTTTTTTTTTGTTTGAAAGATTTAGGCATGACCGACAATTTATAAAAGAAACTTTTGCTTGAGCTTAGGTCTCAAGTGGACCTCATGTCGGTCCTAATGTCGGTGTCTGAGGCCTCTACTTAGGGCTCTAGGTCGGTCCTGAGGTCGGCTATGTTGCAGAGTAAATTGAGGGAAACATTTTTGTCTATGAAAGTATGTGTCCGAGGCAGAGGTCACTGCTTAGGTCGGCCCTAGCCCAAAAAATATTTTCTTGCAATGTTTTAGTGAAAATTGACGAGAACATTTTTCTCTATTTGGGGGTCAATTTTGCTTTTTTTACACCGTTTCTTCGGACGGGTTTTTCAATGTTGCCCTATCGGCAATTTCCAATACAATTTTATGTGGACGTAAATCAATATTTACTAAAATACGTTAGAATCTTTTAGTGACATCAATTCTGTTTGCCGCATCTATTCTGATACGTACGGGTCCCTTCATAAGTTTTTATTTATCCTAACAAAGTTCACAGAATTTTGTTGTTGAGTAAACCCAACTTCGTTCGTCGTACGGGTCTAATTAGTGAAAATCTGTTGATTGATTCGGACTGAAGGATCCTTAGTGTAGGCCCAACTCACGCTACGCGACCCCACCCATAGTTGGCGGTTTTCTGTGAATATTCATCTAGATTGGTTCTAAAGTCTGCCACAACCTGGAGAAAATTAAGTGAACTTTTTTTGTCCATTGAACTATGCGTCCCTAGTGTTCAACGTCTGTTCTAAAATCGACCCTAGTGCAAAAACTTTTCTTTTTAAATTTGTTTAACAAATCGTTTTCACATTTTTTTATAAATTTCGTGGGGATTTTAGGAGAGGTTCTTACACCGTTTCTTCAGACGGATTATCGAAATGTCCTCTTTTTGAAATTCTTGCGATCTGAACGCTGAATTCATGTGAACTGTCATTGTGCCTTATGGGCATAAGGGGAAAGGGGGGGGGGGGGGGGGGTCAAGCAAACTTGACGAAAAGCGTTTTTATATAGAGATTTGTACCTGATTTGACCCATTTTGCGTGACAGGGGGTGGGTCAAGAATTCCATAAAATTACGATACGTCATTTATGGACAGCCTATTGAGTTATTTTAAAATGTCGAATTTTGTCTAATTTCATTTACATTACATTGAAGTTCAACACACTCTTGACTTAAAAAAGATAGGGCAACGTCCTTAACGCCAATTTTAGATTGAAGGAATTCATGTCGCTGATATTAACTCTAAACGTTAAACAAAGTTAGAAACCATTTACACAACACAAAGCATTCCTTTGAACGAATTAAATGTTTAAATGGATTTAATATCCGAATTTATTACGAAAATGAAATATATGAGATGAAAATTACGTTATCATGAGTATTGAACGATTATTCTAACCTCAATGCATACAATCAACCCACATGAAATAATTTACACCAAATATTTACCACGTACGTTTCATAAATTTTAACTATGTTTCGCTATGTTTTCACCTAACTCCTCACTGCCCTTTTCCCCGCCCCTCTTTCGCCGCCTCAATGAAATAAATAAATATCAAAATTTGTAATTATTATTTGATCAGGAAAACACAAATAAAATCACATTATCCAAATATTGAAATTTATGGTGTACATTAGAGTGGAGAATGGAAGAAAAAAAAAGTGTTTTTATCGTCTATTCAGAGACTACATTTACATTAGGTTGTGCATGTGTGTGCTAGTGTATTTTATTTATTTTAACAACCATTGTAATATAATTTTCAATTTATTTATTCGGAATATTATATTTGTCGCAAAATTGGTAATAACATACAGCCGAAGCAAACAGCAGTTTTACAATATAAATATTTTATGCATGAAAATGTTTATACATAATACAATCGTTTGGCCATTTTCGTGTGACTATTTTACGACACCTATGGTCGATACTATAATTTTCATTTCCCTCTGCAATATTATTGTGTATTATATACAATTTTGTTAGGTAACATGTAGTATACTACGAAAGGTTCAATGTTTTTATACGTAATATACGTATATGTGTAGATTGGTAGCATAGAGAGTGATAATATCGATTTGAATTGGTAATTTATGGTATTTTGTTTATATACATGCGATGATAATATATCCTTTTTCGTTGCAGGGACGCACAATCAATTCGAGTTAACACCGATATTATCAGTTGGGATATTTATCGGTGTGTTAACAGCATTAATATGTATTGCGCTCGGTACGATTGCAGCAATAAAAATTCGAACAACCCAACATCGACGACAACAACATCAAAAAGGAAAGCCCAATAATATATCACGTCCAGGGAACTTACCAATTAAAGAGAAAATCTCATTACCATTAAGTCAATCAGAAGAAATGTATGATGAAAAGAATCCAGATGTTGTACCGTATAATGAAGGTAATTTATCTAATTTATTTCTCGCTTTGAATTTATTTCGCACATAGAAACGGAAGGTGTTTTTTTTATGCTAAAATTTTTTTCACATTTTCCTTTTTCTTTTTAATTTTTTAATTCTCTGTTTACACCGTATTCCAACTATGTAAAAGCTCCTATAATGGTTCAATGATTTTATAAACGTTGGTGGTTAAAGTTTAAAGTTTCATTAAAATGTTACCAGAAACGTTCTTCGGGATAAATGTTATCTATCCAGGAATTGAGTTTGAAAAAAATAATTAGTAAGTAAAATTGATGTGTCCGATTTGCTTGTGAAACTTCGGTGGAATCAGACCACTCTTCAAAGTCAATAAATTTTATTTTATTATTTACTCAACCAAGGATAATTTACCTCGTATTTACCAAGCTGCCAAAGCAAAACTCTTCAAAACAATTGAAATTCATTTCGATCTGCTCTAACGAGATGTCTGTTTACCTATGTAAACAAATATCTTTCCGAATTGAAAAATTACCATTCAGACTCTTCTATTAATTGGTTTCGATTCGCCCATATGTTTTTGCGGATAATTACATTTATTGAGAACCAAACATTTTCCATTTACGAATCGTTAAACAATTGAGGATGTCGACAAAAAAGGATCTAGATCCGTGATAAGAAATCTCACTATATATTTTTCATAAATTGTAAGTTTTTTGTCGCCTTTTCCAAAATATTGACGCGAAATACCGGATGCTGTTTTGTTGACTCTCCATGTAATTTACTAATTCCCCATTTCTATTAATTGCGCCAAATCACATAATGAAATCGAAATTACTAATTGGCAGGCCCGTAGCTAGGACAGACTGGGCCTGTTTCAGATCCTTGAGAGGCTACACTCAGAAAAAAATATTACAAACGAAAATTCATTCGCGCAACAGCGGAGCAACAATGGGTCAGCACAACGGCGTTAGTCGTACGTTCGGTGAGCAAATCGCTGAGATCCTACAATGATGTATGCGTTGCACAGTGGGGAAAACGGTTATCTTCGTCCTTATAAACCTGTTGAAACTGTTGAAACATTCTTGACATCATTTCTGAATTTTCGCTGTAATTACTCTATAGTAATGACAGATTACTGGAAAAATATAAAAAAAATTTGACATTTTGAAAATTCAAGAATCCCACTCCAGTTTTGACGAATTTCTATATATATTGGACGCCAAAAATTATATACAAAATGACCATAAAGTCGTTGTCATCTTTATTGCGTAGATAGTGATGTATCTTCATCAGCTTAAGAGAAAAAAAAGGTATGACGAGTTAAGGTTATGACTTATTACATTTTTGAATTCTTACATTTTGACATTCAATACATGGAGAAATTCGTCAAAACTGGAGTGGGATTCTTGAATTTTCAAAATGTCAAATTTTTTTTATATTTTTCCAGTGACGTGAAATTACCTTTCCAATGACACCCTCCACGATCTTGTACGTTTCGCGTACGCGGAGAAATTTTTGTAAGAAAAGTGCATGTTTTCGGTTGAACACCTCCCACTAGTCACACAAGCATCGATGAATTTTTTGAAAATGGTTTTTGGCTTCTAGGGACCAATACCTATCTAGTAGGGGTGTCTAAAATGCAAAAGTGTCGAAAAGCTTGGGGCGCCAACCGAAAAACAAAAGGTTTTTGATCCCTGATCAAGATTGTATATGGGCGTAACTTGATCCGAAACGATTTAGGGGTAGCTCAAAAGCGTTAAAGTCAAAAATTCAACGACTTTCAAAGGCACATATTCACTCAAGTAATGAGAGAATCCATCGGTTGTTGTGGTGTATTTGGAAGGTCTTAGGACACCCTTAAAATTGACATAGAAAAATTAGACCAGGCAGTGTTTTCGTCCATATGTCCCACATGATCGAAATTTATGAGAAAATTGCACCACTTTAATCATGTGGGACATATGAACGAAAACACTCTCTGGTCTACTCTCTTTATGCCGATTTTAAGGGTGTCCTAAGACTTTTCGACTGCACCACAACAACCGATGGATTTTCTCATTACTTGAGTGAATATGTGCCTTTGAAAGTCGTTGAATTTTTGACTTTAACGCCTTTGAGCTACCCCTAAATAGTCTCATATCAAGTGACGCCCATGTACATTCTTGATCAGGGATCAAAAATCTTTTGTTTTTCGGTTGGTGCCCCAAACTTTTTCGATACTTTTATTTCCCCATACATTTTTGGACCTCCCTACTATCTAGGCACAAATAAAAAAATCCGCTGGAAGATGCGCCCGATTTCGGCAGACGGGTTATCAAAAAAATCCCGCTGGGATCATTTTCGCCTATGGAAGTAGTAGCCGTTGCGGCTTCGGTTTGGCGGCTCAAAAAAGAACTTTTGATATATGGGGAAGAGGACTTGAAACCGAACGTGAGGACCGAAAGTAAATATTGGCTTAAAAGACCCCAAGGGTTTCATTTTTTAATTTTCAGTCCTCAATTGCGGTCCGAAAATACGAACTTTCGCAAAATGCATCATAAAAAACATTTGTACAAAGCCTCTCATTTTCTGTTGATTCTGTTAGGCGATACCTCGATTTCCGCTTTCAAACAACGCAACTTCCTTTTTTATTAACTCGAAGTTGCTTTATTAGGTCCGTTAAATATTTTCTTTTCAGAAATATCATTTATTAAAAAATTTAGAAAGATACAATAAAAATATTCAAAGAATTTCAAATCTCAATTCCATTTTGTTTGTATTGAAATATTTCGAGCTTGAGATTTAATTTTCATTTCTTTCCCAAAAGTTTCTATGTTTTCATTTATGGCATTTGCTTTTGCTTATGTATCATGACGTGAAATTTCTTTGCAAGCTTTCAAATTCATTCCAAACACGTTGCACTTGAGCAGCTGAAATAAATACAAATGCATATGTTCTCCGTGCTATGCCAACAAACGAAAATAAATTCTTCCAACAGTTCGAGAAGGGGGTATTCACTAATTAAAATTTTATGCCAAATTGCTAGTCGCTAAATTGAAATAAATTGCAGCGACTTGTGATAAACAATTTAAGTTGTTATGGAAAAAGACATTCATTTCCATTTTTTCATTATTTCGGAATTTTCCCTCCATTTTTATTCTCCTAAGTTAAATTTCAGGCAGCGAAATTTTCGTGAAAATGAAACATTTCAAACGAATTCTTTGGAAAGAATGTCTTGTGGAAGCATTTGTTTGATTGAAGTTTGTGTTTATGCTTGAGTTATGCACTTCTGCAATTTGAGTAAATGGTACCCGCAGGTACAGTTGTTGGAATAATCCAAATTTCAAAGAAACCACATAATGCGACTTAATCGCATATCGGTTTCATATTTACAGATGCCGGCATCTTTAGAAAGTTTTATGAAAAGCAATTAATCAATCAAATAAGAAAACAGTTTTTTATAGCCATAAAAATTAAACAAATAGAAGGAACTGCCCTTGTAAGAAATGTAGCCTTTGAAACCCTGTGGACAATCTTCTTCCTTTCCCATAGGACTGTCGAAATTGTAGGTGATCTCATAGTCGCTCAATTGCAGTATAAAATCGCCTACATTCAAGCAATATCCCTGTGAGCTAGTCTCAAAATTTTTTCTTAATAGATTGTTCATTCAAAATCGGTTCTAAGAAGCTATAGATTCGAAAGTGAACATGAACAGCCTACTTAATTCTACACGTGTAACCTCACTTTTCTCCTTTCTTGAAATACCCTAAAGAACTTATCACCCTCTGAAGAAATGGTTCATAAATACTTTCTCAGAAACATGCGTCAGCATCATCAGCTTTCAGCCGATTTTCCGCCTATTCCTCCGATCAGTACAGTTTAATCTCCGTCGCAGTCCCACCTAATACCACACAAAGCCCCATCCTAATTTCCCCCTCTCAACCCACCACTAAATCCAGTTCACGAAATCCTATACTAATTGTATACATAACCAAAGACCCGTACGTATCAGAATAGATGTGGCAAACAGAATATATGTGGCAAAGAGACTCCAACGTATCTAAATATACAAATAAGCAAACAATCCAACGTTTTCTGTTCTTTTATAACTGTAAGAATTTCAACGATCCATAGAAATTACCCAAGGTAATGTCGAAGCCCTACTGAAGTACGTCTCAGACCATTCAAATCTAGAAAAGGTTATATCCAAGACTAAGTCATTTTCCCCTAAAACTCTGAGACACAAATTCTGTTCTCTACAACTTTGCCTTTGGAAGCAACTTTCTACCTCTTATAGTTCTAGAGATATGGATCACCTCTCCCAATTCAAAAGTGGTCATATCCCAGGATTGGGGAATTTTTACCCAAAACCCTGAGACACGTGTCCGCTAAAATTTTATTTCCTACAAACTATCCCTTGGAAGCAACTTTCTTCCTATTATAGTTCTAGAGATATGGATCATCCCTCCCAGTTCAAGAAGTGGCCATATCCCAGGATTGAAGCATTTTCACCCAAAACCCCAAGACACGTGTTCGCTAAAATTTTATTCTCTACAACTTTGCTTTTCGAAGCAACTTTCTACTTCTTATAGTTCTAGAGATATAGATCATCCCTCCCAATTCTGACAGTGGTCATATCCCAGGATTGTGGTATCTATACCCAAAACCCTGAGACACATGTTCGCTAAAATTTTAGTTCCTACAACTTTGCCTTCGGAAGCAACTTTCTTTCTCTTATAGTTCTAGATATATGGGCCATTCCTCCCAATTCTAGAAGTGGTCATATTCCAGGATTGGGACATTTTTACCCAATACCCTTAGACACGTGTTCCCTAAAATTTTATTTTCTACAACTTTGCCTTTCACAGTAAATCTCCATGTTGAATAGTTGAGCAAATAAAGACGAAAAACCATATGCCTTTGTATATGGCCAAGAAACTCAACTTCGTCCATTACATTGGTCTCTGTGCCCAGACCACTGATCCGATTTCCACAGTTTTCTGAGATTAAATCTTTAATTTGACACCAGAATGAACGATTTCCGTGCCGAGATATTTGCGAAAAAGTTTCATCGACGCTCGAAAATCTATATCCGACCTCCACTTCTTCGACTATATCTTCGGAACTACTAAGCCGATTTTGCTCATCCTCGAACTTGAATCATGGGAGGCATGTACCTTTCAGTGAAAAAAAAGTTTGGGGTGATCGGTTGGAAAAAAAAGTAGAGACGGACTAGACAATAATAAACGTATCCTATCACCTTCAGCTCGATCTACCCCATGTTACAATAAATTGTAGTAAACGTATAGGACCAAAAAGACGTTTCATTATATACAAATATTATTTCATGATGAGTTCAGATTGTCTCGCTAAGTCGAGTAAGTAAGATAAGAAATTGTATGATTTATTTTGCAGTTGTGACTCTTGTCTCTCTGGAAATGTGGCTCCTGTATATTTGGCGCACTTATTGCACAAATTACTATTTTACTCTCAACTGAACCTTCTTTTACGAAATGATGTCCTTCCTTAAATTGTTTAATCAATACATGAAGATAAAAAGGCTTGTTTATTTGAAATTCTGAAATGGTTTCAACATATTTTATCACTTAAGCATAACATCTGAAAAACATGAAAAGAACTGAACATGCACATGCTGTGGCACAATCCTTACTTTACCCAGTGCTTAAATAGAGTCTGCGGTACGATATTATTTATTCAAAATGAAAAGTTTACTTAATGGAAACTTTACTTTTAAAGTGTAATATTTGAGTTAATTTTATTCGCTTCCTATCTCCGATGAACAGTGTGTACCGTACCATCGGAAAATATGTACCATTTCAACTGCAGAGTATCGTCCGTACCTTTAATAGAGGTCAAGTCAAAGACTTTGGATGAATCCATTTATCTTTTTTCACTATCTTTATACTTTACGGATATTCTCTCAATCCACAAATTCTGGAGCAAAAGTTTTGCTATTTGAACATTTTGAAGATCAATATTCTTTTCCATTTCACAAGTTATTTAGAAACTGCATTGCAAAATTTGAAAACTTTTTTTTCATAAGTGTCTCTTTAAGTTCCATTGGAATAGAATTTTCCATTACTTTAACTTTTTCCGTTTGTTATTTTGTTATACAAAGACTTCTGGGTGTAGTGGTGTAGTCCTGCTTTTGAATGACTGTCACTCATCTGTCACTTTAAAACAATTTTGTTTATTACTTTCCAAAGAATTCTGATAAAGTATTTGATTAATTTCCTTTAGCCTTTGTTTTAAAACATCGTTTCGTATCGTATCGAAATCTGTGAACGTCATTTGATCGATACACAAGTTTGTTGTAATTGACAACGCTGTTAACAACCTTTGGCAGTTTGAAAATATAATTAGATTATGCTGGAAAAAGAACATGAAATAATCGAAACAGCAACGTTAAATATCGTTTTTTCGTTCTGCTACGCAATGATTATGTCTGTTATCAATTTCAACACTCAGAAAGTCTCTTCCTCATTTAATATTTTAATTTATACCATTGTATTAGCATTTTGTTTTTTTCTCGGAATCAGTTCCACCTAGTATCGAAATTATATTGTTTTCCACACTAGGTGTGCGTAGGAAAAAATACAGAAATGAAATATTGTTTTGTAGTTGCTTTGAATAGTATGTTTTGATACAACTTACGTATGAAGCAGGGTTGCATTAGCGTCGCTATTACGTTTTATAGTATTTCTTCAGTGATCCCAACTAACTGAATTGATAAATTATGTCTCTCAATGACAACCTAGAATTTAAATACGAAGGTTGAAAGCAATAGAGTAATTTCAGAGCGTAATATACTTAACGTTTTCTTTCTCATTTCCATACAAATATACTTATGGCCACCAGCGAAAAGTACAATACTTAGGCAAATTATATGAAATGTTTACGTTTTACCACCAGCAACTTTAACGTACTTAGCTCTCTGAAATTACTCTATATTGTTTATTATATTATATTATATATCTACTTTCAAAATTTTGTGAATGAAATATTTTTCCGGAATGTTGGCAAGTTACAAACGAAATGCTCAAATAGTTATTTACGTCACAAGGTATGAGCCAAAAGTGGTTTGCCGAGTGACGTAGTAAGTAGTAAGCCTACTGGGACGAAAAAATGAAAAATATAGGTCCAAGGGCCGAAAAGCTTGCTTTTCGGTCCGCGGACTTATATTTCTCTTTTCGTCCCTAAGTAGGCAACATGAAAAAAATGCTCAATTCATCTACTCCAATCGTTAACTAGTTTCTGTTAAAGCAGCCTAAACATATACCGAAGCCGAAAAACCACAATTCGTCTCTTGAAAATTACATTTTTTACTTTTCCGGTTCAGCATGAGGCATGAAAAACACAACACGTCATTTGCGGCCTACTGCCTTGTGACGTAAATGACTATTTATGTATAGGCACATCAAAATTTACAAAGAAAATTTTGCAGCTTTCACATTCGTTCAAAGATTTTTGGCTATTAGCGAAGGATTGGCGATCGCTATTATCGAAACCAATTAAAGACGCTAATATTTTTCGAAATTAGCGTCAGCGTCGCTAAAAAAAAGTCATTAGCGAACGCAACCCTGGTATGAAGCTAGTTTAACGCAATCGTGGGCGTTAAACTACCAGCACACGTAATGTGCATGTAAACGAGCTTTTCCCTGCGCGTTTCCACTTGCGAGAATTTCAATTAATTTTTCGCAACAACTGCGTAAAAACAGCTTTTACGCACTAGTGTGAAAAGTGACCTCATGGAATACCGAAATGACGCACTAAAAACGAGTTTTTTGTCGGTGAATTGCGAAAAAGTATTGGGTGCATGTGAAAAGCTTAAACTTCTGAATAAAAATCAACGATAGTTTTACCGGGTTATAGTATATTATAACACAAAGACTGTAATCGCGTGATTATAGCCATGGTGGAGTGAATGATCCGAGAGCTTCCCCCCGAGGGGTATATACGTGCCGAGATCATAATCAAGCGAGTTCTCCCTTGTGCTTGTGCCTGTAAGAGGCAATTGTACATTAAACTGCTTATTACTGTGGTCGTAATACTCATGGCAATCGGCGCTGGTGTAAAAAGCGACTGGCTTCCCGCGAGCAGAAAAATTCCAAAAAAATTTCTTATTGCCTATAAATCCTTAATTTCCCGATCATTTTTGATACCAACATGTTTCGAAAGAAGACTAAGGATCCTCAAAAAAGCCTAAATGAAACCGCCCCCCCCCTCAAAAAAATATTAGCCGCTTTCTACTTCCCTCTTCCCGACAGACATTTCCTACTTTTCGTACATTTAAAAACTGCTCGCGAAATATGCCGGTTTCTCCACCAGCGACAAAATGTATTCAATCATAAGGATGTAACAATACTTTCAATCTCATTCGTCTCTCTGTCAATAAATCATTTGCACTGGCATCTTTTCCTTCAGACTTAACCAAAAATTGAATCTTTCAATAGATAGATGCACTTGAAAGAATTCGAACGAAGAGGGCAGTTTTGAAACGTACGGCAGCATTGTTTTTCTATTGTGTATGTAAAAATTTCGGAAACTTCGAATTTCTCTCTTTGAATCTGTTTATTTTTACATTTTTACTCGACTATAATAACTCCGATTATTGTCAGACTAGACCATAATAGCGCTGAGTACAGTCGAATTTATCATGACAGCGCTGATAAAGTGTGTGTCGAAGAATAAAGTTTTTTCTTTGCCGAAAACATAATATTACATTGTGTGATCTAAGGCTTTTCAGCCCATGTTGTAACTTATTGAATTCGAAGCAAAGGATGAGGGCAAGGCCTGAGGAGGGGCGAGGACTATTCTTGTGGAAGGGTGAGGCCTATGCTTGTGCATGACAATCAGCAAAAAAGTTGTACGTTTGTGAATCTCAATTAAGCTCGAAGAAGTGAAAGCGGCCAAAACGTCAACACCGCTTTCAGTTCGGAAGAGACAGAAAATCGTATTTTTAAAGTGTTAATAAAGTTAATAATTCGCCGGTGAACCTACAACAATTAAGAAAAGGTTCATTATCGCTCACGTGTTGAAGTACATCACTTAGCTAGGCAATTTATGAACAAAATCAACACAAAGCATGCAGAAGCATAACCTAACCTAAATTTTCACCAACTGTGCCTCTCGACGTTTGCTGGGCTTAAATCGAAGAAGACGACAACCAAAGTAATTTCATTCACATCATTTGGTCTTCGAAGACTTACGTCTGAATGTTGTCAATCAGGTGACTGGACATTTCGTTGGAAATCTCCCAGTCAAGGAACTCAGAAACAAACAAATCTACCCAACAACAGTCGGGACTGGAGATGCTGGTGACAATTGTACATTTATCGCGACTGAACATTTTTTCGAAAATCTCCCAGTCGATCATGCAATTTAACAACTTCTCGAGCCCGTATTTGCGACAAATTCGTAGCCGAAAAATGATTTTGTTTTTGAAAAATTTTGTCCGAACGCTCCAATTGAAGCCTCCCGGTCAACGAACTCGAAATCAATCAAGCTGCGGGCAACATAAATTGGCACGTGACCTTCGGTCGCAACGCAAACTATCGCCACTTCTGAAGGATTTTGTTGCAATATTTTGGCCGAACATTTCGTCAAAGTCTCCCGGTTATCCAATACAAGATCAGTCAATTTGCTCGTGATATGATTCGTAAAACCATTGGAATAAATAAAATAAAGGTCGAAGATGAACTCAATTGATCAATTGGATGCTAGGATCTGAGAAAAAAGGGTAAAAGGTCGTAAAAATACGATTTTTCGAGAGACGGTGAAAAGCTTGTGTAAGATAAGCAATGTGCTACGTTTTTTACTGATTTTCTTGCTATTATGCGCTGCAAAATTTGGACGAACTCTCAAATCCTTGAGAAACTATGTTGATCCGTGCTTGGGCCGGGTAGTTTCGATCAACCCGCTCATCTCTAATCTTCAAGTCTACGTTTTTCTTCAAGCTTTGAAATCGGGCCACGATGAATAAAACGTACTGTGGAAAATTTCAAAAGCGATGGGAAATTTGTGAACCCAACTTGACGGACGAACTATTTGAAAATAACGACGTAAAATTTTAAAACAAAAACTTTTAATAGCTATGTTCCATGGCGAAAAGTTCACACAGCAAATACATTTTGAAACTTTCTCATTACACCCTCCTCTTTTATTTCTCGGGCAACCAACGTTGATATTATTTTCAATTTAAATAATGGCATGCACATAGTTACTATAAAACTAATGCAATGAAAAGAAAAAGCATTTAAAACAGCCATATTTTGCACAATTTTCCAGATCCAGATTATAAATTGAAATCAGCAGCTCAAACGCCTGCTACACTTCATAATTCACGCTCAAATGACCTAGAAGTATTTGGACGACCAGTAGATGATAGGAAAACGTACTTAAATGCGGTAAGCAAATTCGTGTTGTCGTTTTAAAATTAGTTTTTAGTTTACACAGTGTCACATCGGACGATATATTGTATACCAAAAATGGTTATTAGTTTTCGTATGGAAATAGAGCTGTAACAATCCACTCGCTTTATTATTTGGTTGTTTTGGAGAACGGGTCAAGTGGGAGTTTTGCAGTCTGTTCTGTTATTCCATTTACCATCATAATTTCAAGTATATTTTGATGAAAATATTTAAACTCGACATTAGGATTTGAATGTAAATTTGTCACTTTGTTTGTTGTATATAACACTTTTTTGTTTAAAACAATCACGCTCAGCTGGTTCAAAGGCCAGTACACGATTATAGTGATAACGTAGTCCCACCAGGGAGCTTCAGCACTTTTCAACGAAAAGAGTAATTCCCAAAGAAAACTACATCGAAAAATTTTGTCAAATGCAAACAAACTCAAGAGAGTCAATGTTTTTTTAGGTGGTTCAGGCTCTCGAGTGCATAGACGCCACGCTACTTGCTTGTACACGATAGGAGGTGGTTTTTGATAAATATTTCGGGCGATACAGAGAATCACTTTGAAAGACACATACAGTACGTTAAGGTGATAATTTCTGCCAATGCAGCAGTGTGTCCCAGACATGAGGTTAGCGCTCTAGGTCCATATCTTTTATTTAAAACCTTCAAGAGCGGATTCCTTTCTAATTTCGCAGAGATAAAAGTGAAAAACTTCCACCAACCTTAAAAAAAACCACGTTTTTTACTAATTTTTTAACCGATTTTGCCCAAATTCGATTCCGTAATCATTTTTTCAATCATCACCGCAGCGGTAGCGGATGGCCCCACACGCCAAAAAAGAAGTCCACAAGCTCAAAAAACGCCAAACCAAAACCTTTGAGACAAGGCAAGATGTAAAGGGGAACTTTTGAAATTTTCTCCCGTCCCCCCCTCCTCCTCCTCCAAATTATTTAAAAAAAACTACGCCGCAGCAGCTTTCCAACGAGCCCGGACTTATCAAAATCGGTTGGAAATTGGCCAATTTTGATGAAATTTTCAGTGAACGTCAGTCTCGGCCACATATGAAAAATTTCATATGCCGCTTTTCCGGGAAAACTCTGGAAAATTCGTGGCATGTGCAAAAGTGATCAATTTTGACGGTTTTTCAGGTAATGCTCGGAGTTTTCGAATTTTAGCTTCTGAATGACAATATTTAGAGACTTGGTTTCTTCTGCAAAGTTATAGAGTTTCGTCAGGCGAATTTTTTGGGATCTTCGGAAAGTGTCTGCCAGCTGCCATAGCGGCGCCATCTTGGGTTTTCGTAAGCAATAAATTAGGCTTTTTTGGTTTTCGAATTTTAGCTTCGCAATGACAATACTTAGAGAGAAAATGGCTGCCAGTTGTCAAAGTGACGCCATCTTGGATTTTTTGCTATTTTGTGAATTAGAATAGTTACACGGTTGATTTCTTCGGGAAAGTTATAGAAATTGTAGAGGAGAATTTTTTGGGATCCCAAGAAAATGGCTGCCAGCTGTCATGGATTTTTGGCTATGTTCTGAATTAGAATATTTACACGGTTGGTTTCTTTGGTAAAATTATAGAGATTGGTGAAAGGAATTTTCAGCCTGAAGCCTGAAAATTTTTTTTGCCGGAAATTTTTTTTCGTCAAAAATTTTTTTTCGCCGGAAAATTTTCTTCGTCAAA
>CM055405.1:58469800-58526134 GCA_029228625.1 Pseudolycoriella hygida
ATTTTTTTTCGACGGAAATTTTTTTCGTCGGAAATTTTTTTCGTCGGAAATTTTATTTTGCCAGAAATTTTTTTCCCTTTTCTTCCAAAAATGGATTGACACAAACTGATTTTATCCTATCACGAAAGTTCGGGTCGCCGCGTTTAGCTATGGCAGCTGCGTGAAGTGCCGCAACGCCAAATTTCGTCCCTACTTTCCAAACTACTGATATAACAACGAAAACCTCTTAAAAGGTAAAGTGTGACGCAGTCCACTTCCAAAATTAGTGATATCGCTTGAGGTGACGCTATCGCTGGTAATACGCAGAAATTTGTTTGAATTAAATGTTAGTTTGTGGTTTAAGCGGCAAACGATATCACTAATTTTGGAAGTAGACATAAGGGACGTGTCACACTTTACCTTTTCAGAGGTTTTTGGTGTGATTTTCTTATAGGAAAAAAAATATTGAAAATCGGATAAGTTTTACCCGTTTTATGTAGAAAAAGCAAGTTTGACCCTAGTAGAGTTTAGGGCCGTGGCTAAGTCCGTAAAGTGACAGGCATGCCTAGACCTTTCGAACAAAAAAAAATTGATGAAAATCGGAAAAGATTTACGAGAGTTATGTACAAAAGACCCTTGAGCCAACAGTGCCCAGATTCAATCCCATAAAAGATTTTTCAATTTCCAAAAGTTGTACATAAATATTGGAAATTGTACATAGTGTTTATATCTGCAGTGTGAAATACTTGCGAAACTGTTTTTAGAAAAGAACATTAGAGATTTTCTCCTAGAGTCAAATATATTTGGGTGCCAATTTTTCAAATGTTTATACGCTATCCGCAGGCCCGACGAGAGGGTGGAAGGGGATTCCATGGGTTCGACTTTTTTTTAAAGACTTGCATATTTCTTACATTTTTTTGTTTTAGAATAATGTCAAATTGGAGTATTGAAGGGTTTTCTGTTAGATCCCCTAATTTCCACGCCGCTACTGCTCTACCGCGATTTAATTGAATCTAATTTGACTTTAAAATGAAACATTTACCGCCGACTGCCTTCGCTACGTATACATTATCTCATTAAATATTGAAAATAGTTGTTGTATTGTTTGGTAGTTAATTGCTTTTGTTGGAAAGTTTTTTTTCTCTGTGTGAAAGATTCAAGGGATATTGTTTACTGTAATCATCAATTTACAAGCAATGAACGTTTTTATAATATGCTTTTTCTGAATCCTTCCTCATCTTCAAATTTTCACTGTAAACTATCATAACAAAATTTCAAATTTCTTATGAGACGCTTTAACAAAATATATTATGGTATGTAGCACATATTCTACAATTCTCAACTTTATACGTACAGCGGGGGTAACCTTATCGTTATTGTGACTCCTAGAGCTACGTGCTGATATTAAATAGGCTAACGTCGTTTTTTGTACACCATCAAGAGAATAGTTTTTACTACTGGTTTAAATGTACCGAGGGTGAAGTTGGAGAAAGCTTTTTGTTATATGGAAAATAGTTATAAGAAAATATCCACCGTATGGCGAACAGAATATTGTAATGTGTTTTTGTGTTATGGTAATTTTGCAGTATTTTTTTTAACAGAAAACAAACCGTTCTCCAGATAATGTGTTTGCAGAATTTATATTTTATGTACTGAGTTTTTTCGGTGCATTTTCCTCTACATGCAATGAGTAAAAAACTTATGAGTTTATGGCAGTGTTTCCATTTTATTATTTTAAGGTTTTTCATTGTGATTATATGGAACTTCCGGAGTTGTTTGTGATTAGATTTACGGTCGTTGGTAGCAGATCATTGAATAAAGGAAATATTACGATGCCTGGGCTTTTATCAAAATTTATTTAAGCATTTCCGTAATGGCTTTTTCCTGTTGTTCTAATTCATATTTGTTTCATTACGTTACAATTAATTCAAAGAAACACCATAAAGGACGCATTACAATTAGGGAATGCAAAAACCGCATTTTTTTTGAAAACCGGTTATCAGTAATGGCATTTTTTTAAATAAAGAAACCGGTAAAAAGCCGGTTCATTTAGGAATTTTTTCCCTTAGTTGGGGACTTACCCGATGATTAGCACGATATGCCGAAATGTTGATCTCTACTAACAATCTCTATAACGCAACAGTTCTAGATGTGTTAATGTTTGAAGCGTCATGCTAATAATAAGTTTACGGGCTTCAATCCCGTAGTGACTCGAAAATGTCGTCAGATTTTCACTCGTCGATTTCATCGGCAAAAAAATCCTTGAATTCTCTATTTGGTGCTTGCGAATGGTGTTGGACTTATCTTTAGCTCACATGGGGTCCGAACGGTAAGCCTAAAACAATTGTTTTCTCACTTTTTGAAGTCTTTAGCGAAAATATTCACAAAGAGCATACAAAATTGTCAAACTACAACCAGATAGTGCAGTCGTTAATACGTCTAAGGCTCGGAACCTGTGACCTGACCTTACAAACTTTGCTTAGAAACACCCTCTTGAGTTTGGCTCATTTCACAAAATTAATCCCTCATGTAATGACTTATTTCCGCATCCCCCATTGTAATCTTCTATTGCGTATCTGTTTTTCGCATTTTCGCAAATTGTCTAAAATCAATTGTTCCAAACAGACACACTAATAACTATTGTCATTGACAAGACACTCAGGCATCAATACAGCTAGAACAGTTGCGTTCTTGTGGAGATTATTAGAAGAGATCAACATTTCGAGAATTTTTCTTTAAATAATTTTTTACATTTCTCTTTAGTCTATGATGTTTGTAGGTTGTATAATTGTATCATGTACAGTAATTGAATAAATAGATTTTCGTAGGCGAAGCAAAATAGAAAAGGTTTCCCTAATATTGTGGTTTTACCCAAAAACTTTCTTTTGAAATTGGGATGCTAATTTTGGAAATTTGTTCTTTTTTACATAAATCAGCAAACTGATGAGCTTCATTATGCGGAGCTCTCAATAACAATGCCAAGGAATAATGCGGTAACCAGTGATACAAATAATTTGCCGGCTAAAAAACCACCACTTTACGATTATTTTGATGAACCAACAGTATATGCTCAAATAGACCATTATAAAACAATATCATCAACCGGAGGTGGAACGTCACCGTCACAGGCACCGTCGGTGATCTCTCCATCATCCACAATATCCACATCATTACAGTATCCAACAAAGCCATTTTCGAGAGAAATAGTCACCATACGAACGCCGTTAATATACACACAGCAGGAAAGTTGTGTTTAATGGTAATTTAGAGAAAATATATAATTATTTTAATTTTTAAATTATTAATAAAAAAGGTAAATGAAATAAATTTTAATTGATCTAATAGAAAGCGGATTGTGGTGTGTGAAATGGAATAACATAAAACCATTTTAAGGATTTTTAATTCTACTTAACTGAAATTATTACAAAATTGTTGCAATGAAATGATATAAATTAAATAAATTCTTAATTTATATCTGCAAAGGTAAGTAGGAGAATTGAATTGTAAATTAAGTATCGTCAATATCAAATTATTACCGAATCCATTAACTTGATGCTTTATTCATTTGATTTTCGACAAAATTGACTGTATCATTGTCAACGATAGTACAATTCCGCGAGTTATATTCAATATGAAAAACTGCTGCTATAATGCAAATGTCGATAACTAAAGAGTTGCACATTAACGTGCATACCCGACTTAGCTTAACCGGCCTCCACAGGTGCCCAGTTAGCGCAAACGGGCCTTTAGCCCTAAAACGACTATTTTTGCGGCAACGTCGGTCGTGCGTCCTAGATCGGGACCGTAACACTAGAATCTCGCTACTACGTTTTCTCTTGCTCAGGAAAGACAGTCGCCCCAGTTCAAAAGAGGCTTTCCATAAATAACGTCCGCGTTTTTCCAAAAAAAAATTTTGGCCAAGCACTTTCCCCCTCCATCTTTTAATAATGTCCAAGTAAGTAAAAAAATTCGTTTTTCGTAATATTATGACTTCATAACACTCAAGTTTTTTGCTTACGACGCGACGCACGTTTGGAGTTTTTGCTGATACCGAATGTTACCTAAATACTACACTACATACCTACCATAGTACTACCACTACATACCTACCACAGTACTACCACTACATACCTACCACAGTACTACCACTACATACATTTTCATACAATTGTTAACAATGTCGTAAAAACATCGTCATTATCAAAACATCGTAAGTATCAGAAGTTTACAAAATTACACATTAAATTGTATTGGAAATTGCCGAGAGGGCAATATTGACATACCCGTCCGAAACAACGGAGTAAAAAAACCCTTCCGAAAGCGAAAAATTCACGCCCAAATTGTCAAAAATGTTCACCTCAATTTTCTCTAACTCTAGGGCACTAAGGAGAGGCCTCGGACAAATACACGAAAAAAGATAGACGAAAATGTTTCTCTCAAGTTTCTCTATAGCACAGCCAAATTTGTTGTCAAGGACCTAGAGCCCTAAGTAGAGGCCTCAAACACATACACAATGATTCCGTCAATTTGCTCTGCAACATAGCAAAAAAAATTGTTTTGGTTAAGGCCGACCTCAGGACCCCCTTTCAACATAACATTTTTTTGTAACTAACAGTCACTTGGGTACCTCTCTTATGTTGCTTCTGATTAGAACAGCCCGAGAAAATATTAGGGTTAAAATTGCGATGGAAGAGCATCATTGCACCGTTTTGCGATAACATGCAATTACTTAGGGAGTGTTCATAAATGACGTCTGCGTTTGAGGGGGGAAGGGGGGTAATTGCAAAACAGACGAAAACAGACAGGGGGTGTCTAAAAAAGCCAAAAAAATGCAGACGTCATTTATGAACGCTCCCTTAGCGATTACTTACAGGGGGAAAATTATATTATAGTAGATTAGCGAACAGTCTTGCAGAGACAGTTACGTTGCATGTATATGGATAGTTCCATTGGCAAATGTAACGTAGAAAACACTCGGATCTCATAAAGTACACACCTCGATTTTTATCACGTTAACATTTTTTCCCACTAAATAGAATATGGCCATGGCCAATAACATTCTAGAAGATTTTAAGGCTGTATCTCATACAGAAAACGGTGATATGGACGTTCCCACGTTACATTTTATCCAATTACACCGTGGAACTACCCATATACTTTAATTGTCGCTATATTCTGTTTTCTTTCCCTTTTGATTTGACGAAGATTCTACTATTGTTTGCATTTCTTGCAAGCTTGTTGGGTCATGAACTGCATTATTTAAAATATGGCGTCCTGCCTGACAAAAAAACAAAATTTTTATCATTGTGTTCAGTAACTGAAGCTCCAATTCATTTTTATCTGATGATGTCCTTTGTTATTTCTCATTACTGGGCTACATAAAATACATGGTTCTGCAATGTAAAATACGGCCGAGTACCAAATTTCTTTTGAAAATCTTTTAAGAATTACTCTAGTTATCGTGGTGACAAAGAAAAATATAAAAAAAAAAAATTGTTTTACAAGAAAATTACTTCAATAAAAAACTGGTAGTAGCAAAAATTACCATCATTCAAAGCGTAGTTGCACTGTCTTGAAAAAGGAATCCTTTTAGAATGTTTTTGTGTCCATTCACAACCGTTCAAAAATAAATACAACATTAAATTAAATTAGAAATAAAAAGGAACTATGATAAATGTTAATTTATTGGTAAAAAATTTAAATAAATATATAAATATTAAAATTATAAAATATCGATTTTTTATCAATAAAGAAAGAAAAAGAAATTAAAAAAAAGCGTTAGTATGTAAATCTAAAAAATTGAAAATATTTTTTTCCGTTTGAGAATCCATCAATTTGCAGAAAAAAATTGACTAAATCCAAAAGGGATAGTAACATAAAATGGAAAAGTGTAAAAATTTTATTTCGATAAAGTAGTTTTTTCTGTACAAATCGTATGTACCACTGACTCAAAACAAATTTTAACCATCGAACATAATTATATTAATGCTCAAGCGGATCAAAAACGTAACATTTCCTCACCATATAGAGAACCGAAACGTTAATATTTTCACCTATACTTGTTTTACTCACTTTTTTTCCAAATTTTTTCGTCCCAGTAATGTCATTTGTTTGTTTGTTTGTTTGAAATATTTGTTTTATTTATCTATAATATAAAACCCAAAATACACTGCATCTCACTATACCTCAGTACACCTTGCTGCACCTCACTACACTACACCTCACTGCATTTCACCTTGGTACATCTCACTACACCTTACTGCACCTTGGTGCACCTTACAACACCTGCAGTAAGATGTACAAGGTGGAGTCAGGTCCACCAAGGTACAGTAAGGTGCAGTGAGGTGTGTTTCTATGCATCAAGGTGCAGTGAGGTATAGTGAAAGACAGTGAAGTGAAATGAGTTGTAGTGAGGTACACTGAGGTGTAGTGAGGTGCACTGAGGTGTAGTGTAGTCAAGTGCACCAAGATGCAGTGAGGTGCAGCAAGATGTAGTGAGGTGCAGATGGATGCATCTATTATATAGTGCACCTTAATCTTGCTACAAGACGGTATAAGATATGTGGTTGCTTTATGAAGTATAAGTTCTTTTTGTTGTATTGATGAAAATATTGAGGGAAACATCTTACAAACTGTGGTATGGGTGTCATCCCCCTCTTTAGTTCCAAAGTTGGCTCTAGGGAGGGTCATCCGACTTTAACCAAGAAATTCCTTTCATTATGTTGCAACAGATATTTGAACAGAAATATCTTCTAAAAAAGATTATAAAATAAAGTTAAGCAGTCGAAGCTTACGCCACTCCAAGAAGTTGTTTTCGGAAGGTTGATGAAACTTTTTTGCTTACATCCCCACAAAATTAACACAGAAAGCTCTCTTCAAGGTTTTGAATGAAAGATATGGACTTAAGGAAAAGAAAAAAAATGAAAATCGGCTTAGTAGTTCTGAATGGTAGGGACCATTGTATGGACCTAACTGGCGCTTTTGTGTTAAAAAGAAAATAGGGGGAAATTTTGTTATCCTGCATTGATCGGTCCAATGCCTGTCCCTAGCGAATAGACTCGACCCTACAAAATTGCTTTGTTGTTAAGAAAACTCAGTGGAGCATTCTTCACTACATATTTGTATTTGTCTTTTGGAAACTCCACTAACAGCTTTTTATAGCCAATAACAAGTGTTGTCTGGACCACCGTCTTAACGTGACTTCCGAACCACGTCTAATGTAATGCGAATGTAGCGACTTATTCAATTACGCCAAGAATTGTGAGGCGCATAATTATTGTTTCGCCTAAATGTAGGGTCAGATATTTCGTACACAGATTCATCGTATATGGGTTACGTCATACGATTCATTCAGTGTGTACGTCTTTATGGGCACAAAACACAATATAACTACCAAACTTTTGAAGGTTGAGTGAACTTTAGGACGTTATTAATGCGCTACACTTCATAGAAAAATTACATGTCGTCAGTACGGTCGTCCGTCCGTCGCCACTTTTTTCCAAACAGCTCAACCGATCACGCTCATCATTCTCCCCTGAAAGGTATGCATGCCCCATGACCTAAGTTCAAAGATGAGCAAAATCGGTCAAGTAGTTCCGGAAATATGGTCGAGGAAGTGTCCAAAAACATGGATTGTCGAGGGTTATTGATACTTTTTCGCAAATAATTCATCAAGTACAACACGGAATTGTACAAACGAAAGCATTTGATCTCAAAAACTGGAAAAAATTTGCACTTGCAGCAGTGTAATGGACGAAATTGAGCTTCTCTGCCATATACGAAAGCAGATGGTTTTTCGTCTATATTTGCTTAACAATGCAATATGGAGATTTACTGGCATCTGGCAAGGGTAAAATTGTAGAGTACAAAATTTTAGATAACACGTGTTTTAGAGAAAAATTGCCCAATCCTGAAGTAAGACCTCTCCTAAAATTGGGAGGGATGAGTACATTTAGTACAACCAAAGGCAAAGTTGCAGAGAACACGTGCTTCAGAATCTTAGGGAAAAATAGTCCAATCCTTGCGATTTAACCAGAGGGAGGGAGGAATAATTCATATTTCTAGAATATAGCAGTTATGAAATTGCTTCCAAAGGCAAAGTTGGTGACAATTACATTTTGGAGAAAGTAATTTCAGGACTTTTTGGAGAAACTACGTTCGTTCTGTTCGGTCATATATCATAACAAGTACTTCGGTAGTAAAAAAATTATGAATGTCCAATAAAAAAGTAATTTTTGTCCAATAAAAATATTTAATGACCAATAAAAAAAAATTTCCTTTTACAAAATGATTTATTTTTTTATTGGACAATTAATATTTTCATTGAAAAAAAAAATTTTATTGGACATTTATAATTTTCATTGGACAATATAATTTTTTTCTATTGGAAGGTTCTAAAAGAACAGAAAACTTTGAATTATTTGCTCATTTTTATTTAATAGTTTCGAGTCTTTTTGCAACATGCATTCTGTTTGCTACATCTATTCTTATACGTACAGGTTTCTGTTATGTTTTATTGTCATTTTAAAATAACATTTCGATTGCGCCGACCAAATTTGAACCACCGACCTGCCGCATATCAATCCAGTGCTTTAACAATTCTTTCGTTTAATCACACTAAGCTACAATCGAATTTTGAAGCGTTTGGTTTTTTTCTTGCGTATGCTCCAATCGCACTTCCTTATGCTTTCCTTTTTTGAAGTTTTTTTTATTTCGCTCCATTGCATGTAAAGTTGTGTGTGCACCTGTTTTGGACGATTGTTTTCAGGCATTTTCGCTAGAAGACCTCACTTCGTTTGGTCTACGACTCGCAAAATTGCCTAAAGTCAATCGTCCAAATTAGGTACACAAATAACTATTCTCTGAGGACATCCGAAAAAAACCGATTTACAAAATAAATTTGGCTAGTGCTATACGTATGTAGTCTCCTATGTTTTTAAATTTAATTTGTTGTTATGTTTTGCTTGAAATGTTAATTTTGGGTCCGCTTGAACATAAAAAAGTATATGGCCCGGACCAAAAAGGTATGATTTTGACCACGTCCAAGCATAAAGCGCAGGGTAGATCTGAGTCAAAGTCATACCTTTTCGGTCCAAGAATACTATTGTCGCGTCATGGTGGCTACGTGTATCATACATTCTGTATATAAACTTCAAATTGTACATACATTTTTTATTTATATGTTTACGGGTCTAAATTCCATCATAAACTCTAGGGAAGAAAGTTTTACCCTAAGAATTTTGTAACAGCAACTCTAAATTCTCTATCGTTTTTTGTTAAGTTGATGTTACTTACTTAACAAAAAATGTGACAATAGAATTGGCTACCCCATCCGAAAGTTGAACGTTAGCATTACATGTTACGTGTGTATATTCACCCCATACGGAAGTCATTCATGTATTTATATATTGTGTAAAGACTGATTTGTTATTGGGCATCGGTCTGTTAATTGGTCTCAACAAATAAGAAAGTACAGGAGGGTTATTGTGGGATATTTTTTACATTCCTGAGGGAAATTAAAAACCGTGAAGAGGCTCAACTGAAATGTCCACTCAAAATTTCATTTTGTAAATGAGGCAATTTAAATAAATAAACTTGTCAACTTCTGCACGAACGCTGGCCTTTTCCTTCAGGGGTGGTGTATAAATTACGTAGCGTCCTTTCTGCGATACAAAAATCTGATATGCAAGTTAGTTTCATTCGCTGGTAAGTAACATTACACTGGACCCTGCGAAAGTAATTCATTAGATGAGGACACAATCTTGTAATAATAACAAATCTTAAGAGTTTGAGCAACAAGCCTTCAACTCGAATATGTAAACTGCGGAATATTCTCTTTTCGAATTTTTTTTGTTTGGTAAAATTCAACTTTCGCAAGGGTAGCAATAAAATATTAACATTGGACCTTGCTACATAATTCCTTAGTTCGAAAACAGTTCTGTGAACTCGCAAACTCACTCGCTCTGAAATCTATTTCTTGTTACTCAAAAAAACACTATTGACTTTGGCTCTTATGATGGTGTTTCTCAAATTGATGGCGTACTTTGTTACAATTTTTCTGCAAATCTTCAAAAAATTCAGCAGTGCGTTATTAGGTTGATCTTTACTCTAGTGCATAAACCTTCTGGATCTTGAATCCGAAGTACGCAACCTTCAGAAAGTTACAACAAATGGAATACTGTTATTTCGGCCGGTGAGCCGGATGTCAAAAAGTGATGTTAGGAAATGTGATAGATATGTTAGATAATAGTGAGTACTTTAAGGGAAAATAATTGTAAAATTGACACCAGGCTGCACACTTTGTCATTGTTCAAGGTCACAAAGAAAGCAGCCTGGTGTCAAAAATTGAAGCATATCACCGTGACGGGAATGACGAGTACTTTACAACGCACTAGGTTTCATCTTGACACAGGCTGCCTTCTTGAGCTATGTTTCTTTAAATGTAGATGACAGCAGCAGCCTGGTGTCAATTCGAAATTTAGTGCATTGTAAAGCATTCGTCAATGCCGTCATGGTGACACGCTTCAATTTTTGACACCAGGCTGCCTTCTTTTCCATAGTTCAAGGTCACATAGAGGCAGCCTGGTGTCAAATTGAAAGGTATTGCGCCGTAAAGTACTGTCTACTAGATACAAATTTCCCAAACATTATTTTTTGACACCAGCTGGTTACTGGCACCCCACCTTATTACAAAATAATTTTTGATCATCGGAAAATACAATTTTGATCACCAATACAAAATAAAAATAATTTATTGCCAAAATTAGTTACACCTACGCAGAGTTAGCCGCTTTAAAGATACATTACTCCTTTTAGGAAACGGTCGGACACGCCTCTTTCCCTAAGAAAGAGTGTTTTAAGTTTCTGGTGATCTTAATTGAACTTTCTGGTGATCAAAATTGAATTTTTTGGTGATCAGTTAAACCATATGCCTTACAAAATTGTGTCCTCATGTAATGAAAGAGTCCAATGTAATGTACTATTTCCAAACGAGGTAAGTAAAAAGTTACCTGAAGTTCGTATACACGGATAAGCTACAGCACCTCCCTCCAAATTTTTGTTCTTCATAAGACGTTTTTTATTAGAAAATGACAGATTGACCGTAAAATACGTGACGCAATAGTCGAAACAGTGCATAAAAGTGAACAGGACCTTGAATTTTTATATGGTGTGTGGCGCATATATGAGGTCAAGCTACAAAATTGAACTACATTTTGAAGACTCAATGATCCAACGTAGTCTACTATTTGTGGTTGTGTCGGCAAAAAGGTGTAAACGATGGAAAACAAGAAGAAAATATAAATCGTTTGAGCATAAACTACAGAGCTATTACCTCGGAATTTTCTCGTATAAAGCGTTGAATGTATGACATGGTCAGGACGACACGATAAGACGTTTTACCTAAATCTGTGTAAAATCTCAAATCACGTCCTTATGCATTTATTGCGTATAATCGTACACTTTGTTCACTCTTTAAATGTACGTATGTAATAAATACACGCAACGTAATCGTCTTTATATCCACCGATTGAAGTAAAGCACTATTACCGCGTCAATTGCAATCTACTTCCAAGACGTGAGTGGTAGAGACAACGTTTGTTGCCATTATAGCAAAAAACAAGTTTTCCATAATACATGAAAATCATTCTCTGTGAAATCATAAGAGATCAAGTTCTCTTACGGCTCAGGACAAAACTTCTCACTTATTTTTGAGCAAATTTTCCGGAAGAAGTTGTGTCATGTACTATCATCTGTACTATCATCCACGGTAGTAAGAGGCCGTGACGCAAGTCTTACACACCAAAAAGTTCACAAGAAATTTTTTCGTTTTTATTTACCTTTGATGAACAGAGAGTCTACGATAAACTGCGAATGTACTTCTGCCACTTTTTCACTGATGTGTTGGTTGTGCATACTTGATTTTATGATCGTCACTATAAAGCTTCCAACTCCATAATTCGAAAGAGTGAATTCCTCTGTTTTAAGCACCTCCAATAGTTTTTTTGCTCTTTGTATTTTTATGCACTCTGCACATTCAAGTGAATAATTCCTCCCATATATATTACAACATTTTTCGAATGTATAATTCCAATGCATTTTATAATACACAAAATTATGTAGACTACATGTTCAACGCTACACGATTTCATTTTTCAAAAATTACGAAGGATTTTCAGGTATACAATGGATGCATTACATTTAAAAAGCATTTGTATAAAAAATGCAAAAAATTGAAATGAAGTTGTGTAATTAGTTTTGCCTTTCCGTTTTTATAAAGTCGAGGTTTAATTTCAATTTTTTTTTACAAAATTATTCGTAAAAGTTCGTTCAATTTCATCGTCTAATTAGGATGGTGTATTCGATACTTTGTTCTGTTTTTTTTTTGCTTTTATTCTCTGAATTGAATCAACAATAGATTCACAACATGCTAAAGTTTGTCAGGTAAGTCAAACTGTTCATCAATTTTAAAAAGCTATCAGGCACTGGTGTGAGCGTGTGAAGACAGTACAACCAAGGGTAAATATGTAATTGAATTGCGACTCGAAATGCACAAAAAGCGTCAACATATCGCAGCCCCCCTTGAGAGGAAAAGAGATAGCATCATGACATGTATTGTCGCGTTTCGAGCACTTATAGTCGAATTCTTAGTAATGGATTGTTAAAAGACATTAATCAGATCAAAACATAAACATGTTGACTCTAGGACGACATTTCTCTGGAAAAAATAACCCCGGACAAAATATCCACTTGACTAAATATTCTATACTTAATAACACCGGACAAAATAGCCCCGAATAAAACAACACGAGGAATAAATCTGCCCCCTCAACCCCGCGCCTGCTTGCGGCGGACTCGGCGGACTTTACTTCGCCTGTGACGGACTTCATTTCGCCTGTGGCGGACTTTATTTTGCCTGTGGCGGACTTTTCATCGCCTGTGGAGGACTTCATTTCGCCCTGCAGGCGGTCTTACATACATGGGGATCTGCCCTAAGCCCCGCTAGGGGCTCCGCCTATGCACGCTTCTCAGAATTAAATTTATGTTTGCATACTGTATTACTCCCAGCTCTGCCATAGCGTGAGCTACTCTTTGCCTGTTTGCTAACGTTTGTAAAATACGGGGTTATTTGGTCTGTGGTTATTTAGTCTGGTTTTTTAGTTTGAGGCTGACCAGATCATTTTGTTCTCCACATAGACTACACAAATGTGAATGAAACAAAATTTTACATTTAGAAATTTTGTATTTCTATTTTATGTGGTGATGAAGAGCTGTCGAACATGGACCGGTGGACTGAAATCCCATGACGTGGATATGTTCAAAAGCGCCAACTAACGTTCAATGAGAGAACAAAAAGCGCAACCAATTTTATTTCCTCAAGGGTCAATCTTACTATCTACTTATTCACAGTTACGTTGCACAAGTGACATATGGAAAATTATTCTTTTGTTCTAATATCAAATAAAACATATGCAATGGACCCGTACGTATCAGAATAGACGTGGCAAACAGAGCTGATGTTACGAAAAGACTCGAACGTAAATATTGCCTTAATTCTTAAGTGTATGAGATTACGTCCTCATTAAATTGTATTGGAAATTGCCAAGAGGGCAATATTGAAAAACCCAAAATTCACCCCAGAATAGACGAAATTGTTTATCTCAATTGTTTACATCCGTTTTCTCTACAACGTAGCAAAAACATTTTTTTTGTGTAGGGCCCTAATTAGGCAAAAATGCTTCCCTCAATTTACTCTGCAACATAGCAAAACAATTTTTTTTTGTTAGGGCCGACCTGAGCCACACTTGAGCCCTAATCACCTAGGGTACCAGGCCCAAATTTATTTTTGAATATTATTCGGTACACGATTACCTCTCAAATAGAAGAAGAACCAACAAAATCGGCTAGAATTTACCCGATTTATGTAAACACACACGTCGGGCCCTAGTAGAAACTCAGTTTTAGGGTCCTGGTCCAAAAAATTGTCTTCCATAAAATGTGAGACAGTCCTAGACCTTTCGAATAATTTTTTTTTTGAAAGTCGGAAGAGTTTTACTCGAGTAATGTACAAAAAAGTAGGACTCGGGTAGGGCTAAGTTCGCGGGCCTAATCTCAAAAAGGTTTCTTCTACAGCTACGATCATATATTTTTGGCCACAAACAAAGCAATGTCTTTGTTTAGGAGCCATCCATAAATGACGTCCAGTTTTTTCAGTGCTGCCAGCACATTTAAATCTTTCATAACTCGATAAATGTGCATTCTGGCGAGTCAAACGTGTGTTCTACTCCCCCCCCCCCCCTTCAATTAGGGGGGTATTTAGAGGGGTACAACACACATTTGAATCACCAGAAAGCATATTTCTTTCTTATAAAATTTCAATTTCATGGAGATTAATGAAAATTATCAAAGGATGATTTTTTATAGATTTTCTATGAATTTATGAATTTCAGATTTGACATTTTCTCAGGATTTTTGTAACTTCTACACTTTTTAAGCATTTTACAAATTTTACAAATTCACGGAAATTGGAAATATTTTGTGACTTTAATAATTTTCAAAAAATTGAGAAGTTTGGGAATTTTCAACAATTTGACTAAGAAACTAAATAAAAGTTTAAGGAACATTCGAAGAACATAAAGTACGACAAATTATTATGTTTCTGCATTTCTCATTTCAAATTTGGCGCCATACGTTCCCTTCTAGTTTAAAAATGTCTATGATTTTACCGTCAAAGTTAAGGAATTGACAAGAAAAACAATGGATCAAGCGCCTATTTCACATATTGACCACAAAACTGCTGAGGGCGCCCCGAGTTTCAACTCTTCCGTCGGTGACAAAACATTAAATTTGTATGGAAGAAATTCGTTTTTGTGAATTATTTATTTTGTGTTTTGTCCCCGACGACATTTTACGTAATTTACCAATACTACTAAACAGTTTGCATTTCATTTTTCCTTCAATTTCTGTTAATTTTTTTTTCAAAGGCTGTCAGTTTATATTTACAGTAAGTCATCGGTCTCACCATATTCTAAAAAATACTATACGGCTTTAATTCTATCAATCGTCCCGGTAATAATGCAAAATTTTTCCGTCGCACCAACACTAAATTATTTTTTGCGGAGCACAGGTCTAAGGCTGAAAACGTATTCATCAAAATAACGTAATTTCCATCGCTTAGGTTCGAAATTAAAATTATCCAAATGACCGAAAGTTGTTATCGTCAGTAAGCGAATTGAGTTCCGTTTTAATCAATTTAATACAAAAGCAACACCGGCTTATGTATAAATATATATCTTATGTTAATCCAACTCCATCTTACTCCGATCTGAATAATATTTTATAAATTATGTGTGTAATTGACCCTCCATTCAAAATTACTGAAATAGGTTAGTTTTTGATTCTGTTTTAGAACAATATTAATGAAAGCAATTCACCTACACTCTACCACTTCCTGTAGAAAGAGTTAGTCGACCGAACGATACAAGTTTCACCATTACGTTGGAGAATTTTAAATAATAAAACCTAACGTTAAGATTTATTGACTCGCTGTGGATATAATTGCAACAATTACCCTTTTACCCTGCAATTCCACCTGCCTCTGCGCTCTATAAGCGTTCTTATTCATATATGAAAAACATTAGCGAAGACCCGTACGTTGGCCATATCAAATAAGCTGTAGATATTTAGAAGTTTTTCAATTTTTTTTATCTGAACAACTCAAAGACCCAAGGCACTGTCGAAAATCTTCCGGATGTACTTCTTCAGAAATTGACCTAAGGCGTTGCTATGACTTCTGAGACTGAATTTGGTGTAACCGACAATCGATGCATTTCGTTTCCCTTACTCCGGTGGGTGTCGATCTAACAAAAACCGTAGTGAACCTATGAGACCCCTTTGTACTTCGTACGAGTCTAAATATACATTCAAATGAGCTCCATACACAAAACTTTATCCACAAACTTGTGTGCTATGCAAAGAACTGTTGTAAAGGGATGTAAATGTTTGATAACCCGTTCGCAGCCCTCTTTATTGTGAATCGTTGAATGAAACCCGGTAACAATAGGTTGTAATGTTTCTAATTTCACTGTTACTACAATAATTGTTCTAAATTCATCATGTTCTTCTTTTCTTTCGAACTGTTTAAGAAATCAGAGAATTGTCTGCGTGGTATCTGGGAGAAAATTCATTATGAATTATATGGACCGAATCGTCCAGTAAAATATGCCTGTATGAAAACGTCGACCGCTTCAACATTCTATGACGGCATATGTATAGTATGCATGCATATACCGTCAGTCTTAGCCTCGCTTGTAATAGTACATTACACTGGACCCTGCAAAAGTGATTCATTATATGAGAACACAATTTTGTGATGAGAGCCAAACTCACTGGTGTTTCTTGAGCTGCAAGCTTTGGAAACTGTTGCTTTGACGATTGTAGATACACGAGTGAGTTTGCGAGTTCACAGAACTGTTTCTGAAGTAATAAATTATGTAGCAGGGTCCAATGAATAATGTTTCGCCATTATAGCTTTGACAGAAACCAGAAATACTTTGATGTTGTCGGAAATATTTTTGTAGAAGAACGCCACCTTAGGACATCTACAGTAGAACTCTGGCGCTTAAAGCGTCGGTGTCTGACTTGACTAACCCTCGGTTTGATGTCTAAATTTATTTAAAAGTGAAACCAGCTAGTAAGACGTTAGAGATGGTAATTTTTATTTACCGCGGTTGTAGCCACTACGCATTGAGTTGTGCATTGTGAGATGAGCGTAATTGGGACTAGCCCAATTGGAGCTTAAGAGAGTGTCAGATATTTTGACAGTTCTATATTTTGCGATGTTTTTTCATTGCATATTTCTAAGGCAGCGATCATCAATTTTAAATTCCGAAACATCTACTGTTTGCATAGCACATCCCCTTATAGATTCTCTGAATCAGAATAACTAATAATTGAGTCTAAATGTCAAAATTTGATCTGAAAAAACATCGCAAAGTACTCGGCTATGCGATGTTTTTTCAGATCAAATTTTGACAATTAGACTCAACAATTATATATTCTGATTCATAGAATCTATAAAGGGGTGTGTTATACAAACAGTAGATGTTTTGGAATTTAAAATTAATGATCATTGCCTTAGAAATATGCAATGAAAAAACATCGCAAAACATAGAACTGTCAAAATATCTGACACGCTCTTAAAATTCATATCGCACTGCTTAAAAAACCCGTAGTAGATACATTGGAAGGATAACGAGGTGCAGTTTCGCATTTCAAATATTGATTCGGTCTAAGTTCAGCCTTTGCACCCACTGCAGGTCAAGATATTGATTTTGTTACCCTCGGAGGGGACTATCACAGCTAGGCTCCTGATACAATCGCGTCACTGGGACTTTAATATTCCCTTGATACTGGCTCAGGAAGCCGTGGTGTCGCTGCGCACGAAAAGTGGCCCAATAGTAACAAACAATTTGTTCAAACCTGCTGTTTGTTTGATTTCCTGTTGCTTGTTTGATTCTTTCTGACGATTCTGTGTCTTAACGTTCCCATCCGGGTCATCCTTAGGGTCATGAAACTGAATTTTTCTTTCAGACTGAAGGGCTGCACGCGTTTGTGAGGCTTATGTTAGTATATTTAGTATTTCTGGTTGAACGACATTTTCGTTGAGGCCATTAAATGGTGACGCCAAAATGGCTGTTTTTCTCCCAGCACGATTCGCGTTTTTGAATCAAGATCCTGTTGAGTTCAAAAAAGTCATTTTGGCGTCATTTCCCCATTTCCCCATTTCCCCATTTATTATCAGTTTGAAATCCTTGAAAATTCTATTTTCGTACAGTCTCGGGCTAAACTGTAGTCCTAAACTGTAGGCAGCCTAGAATTTGTTTGAGTTCGTAAAAGTTTGAAATTGTTGTCATAGTACATTCATTTTTTGTGATCTCTCTGTTTTTCTCGCTCACATTAATTCCAATGAAAATATCGAATTGTACAGAACAAAATCTATAACTTCAAAGGTAAATAAAACCTTTTATTGATGTTGTTTCCTTTATGTGTAAAAAACGTCTTTCTATCCTTTTAATGAAAAAGAAACATAAATTACTAAACATTTTCTATAACAACGACGTCTATCTGTGTTTTAATTAAAATTGAAAGAAAAAACATTAACAAATTAACGAAAAAATTTAAATTAAAAAAAATAGACACAAATTCGAAAACTTTAAAACAAACTTGTGCATGGAAATGAAAGCAATTAAATATTTTTGTATTTATTTAATAACATTTAAATTTGAAATTAATGATAAATACGGAAAAGCGTCTAGTTGCTATGAGGCAAACAGACGAGGAGTGAAATATTATGCAACGCTAATCAATTTCATATCAATTACTTTTATGATATAAATTTAATTTATCAGAAAAAACGTGTATATGTAAAAATCGTTCAACAAATTACCAAAATTTTCATAAAATGAAAATAATATTAAGTTTTTAAAGTATTTTAATGAGAAATTACCATACCGGAAAAAGTGGATTGATTGTAAAGCGTGTGGGATGTGAATATCATTTTACGTAGCATTAGTTAATGAATATGTAATATGAAAATTAACTGCCACATTTTTTTAAACTTTAAATTTCACTCAGATGTTTTACCTTTTTTAAACGAAAATATCTATGAGCCCATTTCGTCGAATGAAATTTTTAACGTTTTTTCATCGTTGCGTTGTTTGAACTCTATTCGCGGAGTTAACAGATGGCTGCCACGTATGGCTATGACCAAAGCCATTTTTTCCCTGAGGTCTTACCGTACTCCTGGTTCAGTTAAAATTGAAAGACTAATCTATGATTTAAAATGGCTACACCAATTTGGAAGTCGGATGCGTGCGGTACCCTCACAAATAAACCACTGTCATGGGTATGAAGGTGGTATATGAAAGTAGCGATAGAGTGTAGTCAAAGAAGTTAATTTGGACTTTTATGTCATCGCTTACATTCACCGATGACAAATCACCGATAGCAAATCACCGATGACAAATCACCGATAGCAAATCACCGATGACAAATCACCGATGACAAATCATCCATGACAAATCATCCATGACAAATCATCGATGACAAATCATCGATGACAAATCACCGATGTCAAATTACCGATGACAAATCATCGATGACAAATCACCGATGTCAAATTACCGATGACAAATCATCGATGACAAATCATCGATGACAAATCATCGATGATAAATCATCGATGACAAATCATCGATGACAAATCATCGATGACAAATCATCGATGACAAATCATCGATGACAAATCATCGATGACAAATCATCGATGACAAATCACCGATGACAAATCATCGATGACAAATCACCGATGACAAATCATCGATGGTGCACAGCGGGATGAACGGACAGACAGGAAGGGTGAAAACATAAAGTAGTTACTGCAGTGCTAACAAATGCCTTCTGAATGCCTCACGCGTAAGGTGTGGAAATAGTGATAGAGATAGTTTTACGTAACAGTCCAGAAGATTGAAACGTTACATTAACAAACGCGACAAGATATTTACAGGGTGACTAAATCTCCTTCACTTAGTCTCTTTGTATTGAAGTTACAAGGAACTGCCACGTTTGCGTATCTAGTATGATTTACATTGCTGTGTGCTTTAATGAGCGTATTTTTTATTCGAATTTCCGTGACTCTTTTCGTTTCGAGATATTTGTTCATGTTTCGAGAGTTTTTTATACTTCAAAGTAGAGGTGTGCCGGCCGACCCTTTTTCGAAAACCGGCCCAACCTGAACCCGAAAGTTAACATCGGGTCGGGACTTACAGCCCGTAAAAAGAGAAAACAAATTTAAAAAAAAATTGCCGGCGCGAAAAAAAATTCCAGCAAAAAAATTCCGGGCGAAACAACTTTCTTCGAAAAAAAATTTCGTCGAAAAAAAAAATTTTGCGAAAAAAAATGTTCGGGCAGCGAAAAAAAAATTTTTCAGCGAATTTTTTAAAAAAATTCGGCACCGCAACAAATTTTGGCCGAAAACAAAATTTCCAGCGGAAACAATTTTCCAGCGAATACAAATTTTCAGCGAAAAAAAGTTTCGGCGAAAAATAATTTCGGCGAAAAAAATTTCCGGCGAATAACATTTTCATCGAAAAAAGTTTTCCGGCGAAAAAAATTTTCGTCGAAAAAAAAAATTCCTTTGACACGAAACATCTACATATCTTCAACAAAAAAAAAAATTAAAAAAAAAATCAATTTTCCCCCTAAATCCGTCCCATACCACCGACAGCCATTTTGTTGGTCACTCTGACACACTACACACCCAACCCATCAACTTTTCCTTTGACACCAATCATATATCTCCATCCTAACACAGTCCAAAAATTTTGCTCATATTTGACCAATACTTTCAATACACTCACACACACATACAAAACATTCTTTTCGCTCAAACGAGGCCCTGAACCCCCCTTTTTTAAAATCTCATATGGCGTAGAATGCCCACCCGAAGGTCCCTGCAAAATTTCAAGAAAAGTTATCGAGCCGTTTTCGAGCACGAGCCAAAAAAGTCGGCTTTCATATGGCTCTGGAACTAACTCACCCACTAACTAACTCGCCCACTAACTAACTGACCCACTAACGTAGGATGTTTGCATTAACTTTGGTTTCTATGAAGTAGCACATTTTGTATGGAAAATGACGATTTTCTTAAGGTCATATCTTCGGATCCACTGGGCCGATTTTAACGAGTAAAATGTCGAATTCAATCAAAATTTTACGTAGAATCCGAAAAACTGGGACTTAGGGGGTATGACGCAAGGGAAAAAAGTCATAAAAAAGTATCTGTGTATATGGTTTCGAAGTCTACGAAAAAAAAAATTCTTAATTTTTTGATCGTATGTGGACTTGCGTAACGGGCACATCGCTACCGCGCGCCCATGATTCTCTAAAGAAGTTATAAGAAAAGTGATAACATTGAGTCAAGTATTACTAATTTGCATTTATTTGATATTCTAACACGAAAAATGATAAGAGTACGAAATGTGCGAGCGAAGCGAGCAAACAAATTTTTTATTAAAATTTTAAAGTGAAAGGTTTCACTAATTCACTAATCCCTTTTTGAACTCACTTTATTTTGCTTGTTCAGTGTTAAATTTTATCTACTTCGACATCCTAGAAGGGGGAACATAATAAGATTGCTAGGCACAATATTATGACTATGATCGATGCAACAAAAATGCACAGCGTATTTGTCCGGTTCTAAAACGATTTAGCTGCACCGAGAGCTGTCTTGATAGTTGACAACCTTTAACTTCTACTGTGGGGCAAACGATTAAATCTTTTTTGCAGTTAAAACTACCCTTTCCATCCACCATTCCTTCCATATCGTTTTTAAACCGTCCATGTGGTTCCTTTACGTAAAGAATAATCATGGATGTCATGACTATAAGAAAAGCTCAATTAGATTTAATAACTTCATATACAAGTAGGCAAAACGTATGCGAGTCGCTCACAATAAGCGAGTGAGTTTGCGAGTTCACAGAATTGTTTACGAAGTAATGAATTATGTAGCAGGGTCCATTATACGTTTTATTGCCTACCCATACGAAAGTTGAATTTTACATGAAAATTTACAAAAAATCTTTAGAAAATGTGCCATCATGTCAACCATCAATGGATCATTTTCGGCATGTAATGATCAACTTTCGCATGGGTAAGTAGTTGAATATTATTTCTGAACTTGTTAATCGCAGTTTTTATTGGTTGCTGCGGCTGAAAATGCACAAAACCGTCAATATATCGTCTCAAAAAGTAGTTTTTAATACAAGTTATGTGTGAAGGTTGTTAAACGCACTAGATGTGAGATTGCCGGCATGAGACGAAGGCGAGTTCGGCCTGACATCTTGTGCGTTAAACTAGCAGCATACATAAGGTGTAAATTCCATACAAAAAGTTCTTTTCTAAAGCTGTGATAATAACTAACATTACACAGTTAACACAGCCTAATTGTTCGATGTGTTTTTTCATTAAGTGTACATTAAATGGGTAGAACAATTCAACGAAGTTTTTTGCCTACTACATTTTTACCTACTAGCCTTCCACCAAAACTATTCGGGTTCGATGCCCGTGACAAACAATTTTTCAATGAATGTTTCTAGCGAGTAACGTCCTTAAGCTTAATAATTTGGGTAGCTGCAACGATGTACAGATTGAATGATTCGTATGATGTAACCCTAATACATTTATCTAGCCTACATTTAGAGGAGACGTACCTAACGCACCTAACTTTCTCAGAGATTATGTGCATACTTCGAGGCGTAGTTCATAAGTCACATTAAGCGGTGGTCCAGACTGAACTTGTGGTTGGCCGTAAAAGGCTGTTAGTGTGTCTCAAAATAAACAAACAAATGTGTGACTTTGTTAACTGTGTTAACTTTTGACGCACTCAAAACGTGAAACAACTCATATCAGTCAATTAAGGTCAGTTGATGTCGCTTCGAACGTAATTCGAATAGCGGATAAGTGACCTCATTACAATTATCACACCCAAAACAACGGAATGCTCTTATTGAATCAAATATGTCGCTAAAGAACAACTAATTTAAAAAATTTTCTAATTAAATAGTTCCGCTTTGTTGCAGAACAGCTTCATAATGCATTCATTTAAATTTTATGTTGAAAATGAAATTCGTTTTAGTTTAATTGTAATATTTGTCGTTCGTTAACCAAATAATACAAAGCACGATTGTTTGAAAGTTTAAGATTTCAGTTTTAAATGTTGGTTGCAGACAGGTATCTCCACTGCAAACACATGAAATATAAAAATATTGACATTTCGCCATCAACAACGCCCGTAATTTATTTACACAGCACTTAATTGATATGCAAATCACATCCCGAATACAATTACGTGTATTGCTAATTAGTTTTTTCCTCTTACTTTTACGAAATAATGCGCGAACAATAGTCCTTCCAGTTGGATTTTACATCAGCAAACAATAACAATAGAATTATTTTTAATTGTAAATAAAAAAAACTAAAAATTTCATTAAAATATTTTAAATTATAATTTCTGAAAAGGAAAAAAATATTTATAACAAAAGTTTCAGGAAAATGAAAATGTAAATTTTATTGTTAAATTCAATAACGTGTTTTATTTCAAAAATTAAAAAAAAATAGTCAGCCGAATTGTTTGTTGTACAAATATAAAATATCATTTGAATGAAAACCTTTTACGACAATATGGAAATGTAATGTATATTAACACTTGTGTATAAAATATAAAAACAAAAGAATAGCAACAACAAGAAAAAAAAATATTCTGGAAAAGCTCAATTAATTATTTGTTATCCAGAATGAATATATTAAATTAATTATGGTGTAACAAAATATTTTCCTCTGATTATTTTGTGGTAAATATTTAAACAAAGAAAAAATACTCACGAGTTGGTGGAAAATTTTTGTTTTCAGACAATGAATAGACTTAAGTTTTGTTCAAACCAGCTGAAAAAGGGTCACAGGTTTGCGGACTTTCATTTTAAATTGAAAATGTTAACAAAATAATGTATGTTTTGCTCCAAACTGCTTACGATAATTTGACTTTGAGTCTCTGTTTACCTTTTACTTTGCTGCTTTTTATAAAATATTATTTTCGAATTTTGGAAATTGTCCACAAATTATTTTCGAAAAGCGGTACGAAGTGGTAGTCCTATACAAAGGCATATAGCTCTCCATTTGTTTGAGTCGATACTCTTGAATCAATCAACACTCTGCACCAGAGCCTATTATTTGGGAACAAATTCTCAAAATTCACTAAGCTTTCCCATAATTTCCCAAAATTTCCCGAAAAACCCCAAAATTTCCAAAAAATTCCCAAAAAAAAATATGAAAAATTTTCAATAATAATTTAATAGTAAACTTTATGATGAAGGGCATCTCTTTCCAGACAAGTTGAAAATTAGAAATTTTGGATTGTCTGCTCAGCAAAATTGTTATTTTTAAATTTCGATCTTTGTTAGGCTCCAATACCTTCATTTTGGCACTAATTTGTATTTTCTGCGAAGTGTGGTGGCTGAGATATGCACAAGGGATACCCTCGTAAAGGCCTTCCTAGCGCTCAACAAGAAAGGGGTAGAACAAATGTTTTTCGTATCGGATAATGTAACACAATGGCATTGTTTTCAACCGGTTATGAGCGTTGTGAGGGATTGAAATCAAAATTTCCCAAAACTTCCCAAAAAAGTATAAAAAAATTCCCAAATAATAGGTTCTGCTCTGCACTCACTCTATTTCCACAAAATATTATTCTGAAAACCTTCCTTTTTGTAACATTCGTTAGATCGTTAGGGGGATCCATCGAGTATCGCTTAGAGATGCCAAATTTTAAAAAAAATATCCGTCTTTTCGCCTCGCGGACTTTTTGTAAGATCTTTCAAACGATTGTCCCAAATTGTCTTCTTTCCCCTGATAGATACGTAAGACAAAGAAAATCCGAAGGGGAAACGACTCCCAAAATAAGTGTACTGTGATTTAATTTCCGGATGACTTATGAAATCATTTTATGATTTTTGAAATCATTTAATGATTGTTTGTGATTTTTGAAATCATATAAATTATAAAAATCAGAGATTTTTAACAATTTGCAATGATTTTTTTAAGGTGTTTAATGATTTTTTGAAGGTGTTTGAAGGTGAAGGTGTTTAGTGATTTTTGAAATCATTTAATGATTTTTGCTGATTTTTGAAATCATATAATAAAATCCGTGATTTTTAATGATTTCCAATGATTTTTGGAAGATTTTCAATGATTTTTGATGACTTTTTGATTTTTGATGATTTTCCCGGATGATTTTTGTTTTTGCACTGTACCATGATTTTCCGGAGTCATTTCCCCTTCGAGAAAATCAATGAGATCGTTCCGTAGATGATCGAAGAAGTGTAGTCGATATATTTTATCTCGGCGGTTTTTCTCGAATCCTCGATCGGCCGAGGACCAAAAGGTCAAAGCAAAGGAGAAAATTTCTAACCTTGGAACCATATGTCTGAGAGGGGATGATAGTGTCTTAGCTAAGTTTCGGACTCTGTACTTCGGGTAGGTTTTTCGATATTACATTCGACATTGCTATGGGTCATTCAGAATAAGATTCAGATAAAAGACAAAATTTTAAATTCATGTGTCGTTAGATAGATAGAAATCTTACCATTAACTTGTGACTTGGCTATTTCAAAGCAATTACTAGAAATGAGACGTAAATCGTTCGCAAGGTTAACATTGAAAGAACTGTCTTATTATTGGGTGTTGCAAACGATTATCAACCCTAAAGCAGTGTGTGACCTAGATATTAATCATAAAATCTGCATGTATCTCAGACAAAAAACGGAACGAGTGTAATTCGTTATGTAGATAATAGTAAGGATTTTGTGCATAAGGAAAAGTTGCGAAAGGTTAGATTTAAGCCCTGACGGTCACAAACAAATCGACACCGGTTGATTGTTTTAGAGAACATTTCTGACCATATGGGTATCCTTTCGGATTCAGAAATGTTTTAAGATATCTTTTGAAGTATGAACAAAACAATAGGAGAACCCTTCGGAAGTGCCTTTGTAATTTACTTTTAGTTTAGAGAATTTTAACTGTCAGTGCTGCTTCCTCAAATACATTTCACATGTAAGTGTCGCCTACCGGCACTGACGTTTCATTTCGTTTTCATTTCGTTTTCACTTCAATTTCATTCTTTTCGCTTCCACGGTTTATTATTTCTGAAACTAATTTGAAATACTTGAAAAACAAATGAAAGTCCAGGCAAATACTAGCCCACTGTTTGAAGTTATTAGTTTTGTTTGAGAAGCATAAGTTTTTATTGAATGCATTTTTCAATACTTACAATGAACAACTTGTTATGATACTAAAAACAAAAGAAAAGTAAAATTAAAAATTTTTTATTTAATATTTTTATAAAAATGTAAATGTTTCATATCAGTCAGAATGATTTTTCGATTGTTCATCATATCGAATTATAAATTGTTTTTATAAAATTAAACAAATTATTACACATTGTATAAATGTGAACATTGTTTTCAATGACTATAAAGGTCTTCGACGTGGAAGTGGTGCTGTTACGAACTTGTCGTTAATAATACCCTTGCTGCCTTCTGAAGTGGTAAATTGCCTTAGGAATGTCATCTTTATCTGGGGAAAATGCAGGTCTGCGAACTTTGAGCGAAATAATGCAAAAATGGGCTGTCACAATTCACTATATAGCGCAGTATTAAAAAGCGACAACTTTTTCTAAACCCTGCGCTATTTTTATGCATGGCTCCCAATTTCAATAAAATGCAATTTTCTTTTTTTCTCTGATTTTTTGACAAATTTAATGAATAGAAACAACAAAAACCTCTTAAAAGGTAAAATGTGACGCAGTCCCTAATGTCCACTTCCAAAATTAATGATATCAGTGGAAGTGACGCTTACGCTGAAAATACGCAAGAAGTGACGATGCAAAAAAAAACTTTCTAAAAAATTTCAAATGTTTGAAATTGCGTCACAAATGCCAGAGCCAACGACGAAATAATTTTTCTGTGCGTTATTTATTTTCAAAATTTTAGAAAGTCTTAGGCTAAAAAATGCCTTATGAGAGCAAGGCAAAATTTTCGACCGATTTTTCTTAGAGTTGTGGGGAAGGCAGATTTAGTCCGATTGGACTGAAAATCATTTTCGGCTCATATTTCGGTGTGATAAACCCCCCCTAAAATTTTCATCCCGATCGGACAACCTAAATTTTCAAAATTTAAGAAAATCTTAGGCGAAAAAATGCCTTATGAGAGCAAGGCAAAATTTTCGACCGATTTTTCTTAGAGTTGTGGGGAAGGCAGATTTAGTCCGATTGGACTGAAAATCATTTTCGGCTCATATTTCGGTGTGATAAACCCCCCTAAAATTTTCATCCCGATCGGACAACCTAAATTTTCAAAATTTTAGAAAATCTTAGGCGAAAAAATGCCTTATGAGAGCAAGGCAAAATTTTCGACCGATTTTTCTTAGAGTTGTGGGGAAGGCAGATTTAGTCCGATTGGACTGAAAATCATTTTCGGCTCATATTTCGGTGTGATAAGCCCCCCCTAAAATTTTCATCCCGATCGGACAACCTAAATTTTCAAAATTTTAGAAAATCTTAGGCGCAAAAATGCCAGCAAGCAAAATTTTCGACCGATTTTTCTTAGAGTTGTGGGGAAGGCAGATTTAGTCCGATTGGACTGAAAATCATTTTCGGCTCATATTTCGGTGTGATAAACCCCCCCTGAAATTTTCATCCCGATCGAAAAATTTTCAGGTGTTTCAGGTGTTTCAGGGTTTTTGGGAAAAATGTCCTAATTCTGGGATATGACCACTTCCAGAATTGGGAGGGATGACTCATATATCTAAAACTATGAAAGTTAGAAAGTTGCTTCCAAAGGCAAAGTTATAGAGAATAACATTTTAGAGAATACGTGTTTTAGAGTTCTAGCGAAATATTACCAAATCCCGGGATAAAGCAACTTATAGATGATACGGTCGAAATCAGTGGTCTCAGACGCATGGCGCTGCTGAATCAAAACAAAGTTTTTTGGAAATATACCCACGAGCTGATTGCAGAAATGAATAGAAGAACTCTTAAGGAGCTTAAAACAGGCTTCAGCTGAATTAGATCAGATCCTCCCCCATATGAAAATTTGTATTCTAAAGAATTTACGAAGTGACTAATTGCAGGCGCCTGCAAATAGTCAAAATATTATGAAGTGACTATTTCAGGGCCTATTTATGGGAATTTAATTCCTAAAAATTCCATAAAAGTCTTAAAAAAGTCCTAAAAATTTCTTAAGTCCTAAGTTTGAGAATTTGGGAATTTTTAAGAATTAAATTCTCAAAAATAGGCCCTGGACTATTTGGAGGCGCCGGCAAATAGTCGAATTATTATAGTAAGACTATTCGCAGGCACAAATGTGCTATATGTCGAAATATAATATTTGTTGATACGCCGCGCCAACTAGAGAATTTGTCCTTTTACAAAATGTCACAAAAAACTAGGCGGCTAACGAAACTAGAGAATATGTCCTTCTACAAAACGTCAGAAAAAAAGACGACTGACGAAACTAGAGGGGCCTCTTGCAAAATTATAATCGACAAAATTATATTTTTGATGTGAAAATAATGTAAATTTTGTGTGTTTTCATAGAAAAATGATGGAAATTCATGGATGACTAATGTAAAATTTTTGTAGATCATGTAAAAAGGATGTACAAAAGAGGATGGTGCGCGGCGCACCAACAAATATCATATTCTCGACATACAGCAGCTTTATGCCTACGAAAAGCCTCCCTATAATAATCCGACTATTTGCCGGCGCCTGCAAATAGTCACTTTATAATATTTTGACTATTAACAGGCGCCTGCAAATAGCATCTACCAAGAATTTACCGGTATTTTCTTTGTAAAATACTCGTGAAACAGCTCTCATTTAACGGTCCAAAATGGAAGTTTTTGAAAATGCACCCACAAAGTTATTACCTAAATGAAAAGAGCGGTTCACAAGAAGGCTAAGGTATTAGTTGATTCTGATCAGATCCTCCACTAAAACTTTATATTTATTCAGAACCATCGTGGACGTACTTCGGTAAAGCTTTTGACATTACCTGGGGTAATTTCTATGGATCTTTGAAATTCATAAAGTTAGAGAAGAACGTTAAACATTCGATTGTTTGCTCATTTCTGCATACGTTCGAGCCTTTTTGCCACATCTATTCTGATAAGGGGCCATTCATAAAGTATGTCACGCAAAAATCGCCTTTTTTCGAACCCCTCCCCCCCCCCCCTCTGTCACACCGACCTCGAATTTTCTTATAGACATATCACATTGGGTGTAGAACTAAAATATAAAATTACAAAACGCAATAAAAATAAACAGAAATTTGCATAACTTTATGCAACTAAATGTTGAATGCCCCAGTAAGGAAACTAGATTTTTAAAGTTTATTTACTAGTTTTAGCCTTGAAACAGTTCATCAAATGAGCAAATATTTTATTACGCAAAAAACAATTACATGTAAAACATCAAAAGCCTCAGCTGAGTCAGCTTCAGTACAGAATATTAAACATCTTCAACAGCCAAATTTATTTTGAACCACGTATTGTCATTCGATAACATTATCAAAATGTTTTTCTCGAACTTACTATTTATGTAGGAAAAGTCCATTATACTAGTTGGTTTGCATTCCATCCAATAACGATCGAATTCGTAGAACAAATAGCAATACAACTTGTGAAAGTCATCAATGTTCGGACACTTGCGACGTAAATTGTAAAAATGTGTACGAGCTGTCCCAGATTTAAGTAAATTGTATGCCATCGATGTAAGATTTATACCAACTATAGCGAATGTGTAACCGTGAATTGGGTGATGTGAATGTGATAGAACGTGCCTCGCTGCGCCATTGTACTGCTTGCAGAAGTATAGGAGGTTTTCCATACCAAGCATTCCCATGCCACGAAAGTCAGTCTTCGGATCGTCGCCCTAAATAGAAATAAATTTTGAATTAAAGTTTTTCGCTACGTGAAGGGATTTTGTGTGACATCAGTTATTTTGTTCTCCAACATATAACTTTTTTTAGCTACCAAATTTTTAGCGAAAATATCGAATGTGGAAAATCACCAAAATAGTGAGTTAAAGTAAAAAAAGTGAGTAACATAACCAAAGACCCGTACGTATCAGAATAGATGTTGCAAAGACACTCGAACGTATCTAAATATACATATAAGCAAACAATCCAACGTTTTCTGTTCTTTTCATCCATTGAAATTACCCAATGTGACGTCAAAGGCCCTACCGAAGTACGTCTCAGACCATTCAAATATAGAAAAGAATATATCCAAGGATTGGGCTATTTCCTCCTAAAACCCTGAAACAAGTGTTCTCTAAAATTTTATTCTCTACAACTTTGCCTTCGGAAGCAACTTTCTACCTGTCATAATTCTGGAGATTCGGGTCATCCTGCCCAATTATGGAAGTGGCCGTATACCACGATTGGGCCATATTTCCCCAAAACCATGAAACACGTGTTCGCTTAAATTTAATTCTCAAGGTGAGCAAACATTCTTAAGTGCGCGAATATCGGCGAACTGCTTGCAAATTCTTTTGACAAAGCCAAGCATACAGTAGGCATAATACCGCAAGGTCAATTATTTCACTAACACGGGTCAACGCGACACCACCGATAGCATAACTGAAACAGATTGGCGTACGAATTCTGAAGAAAGACATTACCTTACACTTCCCGACGTTCAAGTCCAACCGATTGAGCGCACACTATCAAGAAAGGGCGTCTAGGTCGGACTGTAACAGTACAGCACCAGAAAGCGATCTTATTGCACTCATTAATTTCAAGTCATCGGTATACATTACAAAAGCCTTGATCACTTTAGTGACGTCATCCATAAAGAGAATGAAAATTTCCGAGACATGACCCATTACATACTGAAATCGCTCATAGATAGGAATCGATCCACCACAATAGTCCAGGGACTATTCCAAGATCACAAAGCTTCTTCAACAGCACGCGGAGCGACACTCTATCAAACACTTTGTGGAAGTCAATATAAATGACGTCCAACTGTGAGCCAGACTGTGCGCAAGACTAGTAAATTGAAGCAGATTTGTCGACGTTGAACAACCGTTAATGCTGGGAGTGGGACACCATAGAAGTCAACTGATCATTGAGAAAGTTGCATATCATCGACTCGAAAAGCTTTCCAAACACAGGAAGAATTGCAACGCCTCTGTAATTTTGCACTTGATGCCTCGACCCAGAATTATAGATTGGTTTGACATAGGAACTTTTCCAGTGAGATGGAAAAGCTTTAACGACAGCGAAAGTTTGTAAGTCTAGAGCAATGGAGAAGCTAAACTATGAGAGCAGCACTGGCGATATGTCATACGGACCGCTACCTGTAGTTTCGGCAACAGAGCTCCTTCCAAAGGCAAAGTTATAGACAAAAAAAAAGTTAGAGATTGTAGAGAATGAAATTTCGGAGAACGTTATCTAGAATTGTCGGGGATGACGCTTATCACTGGAACTATGGCAGTTAGAAATTTGCTTCTAAAGGGCAACTTGCTGAGTATTATATTTTAGAGAAAAAAGTTTTTTGGATTTCTTGGAGAAAATATGTCCTCTTTTTGATATGGTGGAGAGGAGAACATTTCGGTCATCAAAATCAATGGTTTCAGACGTACTTCGCTAGGGCCTTTGACATTACCTTGGGTAATTTCTATGAATCTTCGAAATTCTAATAGTTATAAAAGAGCACAAAACATTGGATTGTTTGCTTATTTCTATTCTGTTTGCCACATCTGATACGTGCGGGTCTTTGGTTATGTTAATCAACGAGATCTTTTTCAAATGTACAGTGCTACGAGGTCTAAAAGTCCGCTTTCAAAATAAAGGATATCGTTGGAGGTAAGGGGTCGTTCAAACATTTCTTAATCGATTGGTGTTCCGTGATAGCTACGTCCATGGGGCATCAACTTGAAGAATTTTCTTTGGAAACAGATCTTGGGCCGACTTCCCAAACGTGTGGAAAGAAACTATCGTTTCGAAATACAAAGGAAAACATTGTACCTGAAATCCAATGTGTTGCCATTGTTTTGTAACTCTTTGTTCCAACGGTACGGTCGGCATTAGCTGATTCCACAGTTCCAAAAGTTTCTTTTCGTGCGACAAATTCTCTGAGTCGTATTGTGTAGTGCGAATTGATTCGACAATGTAAAATAAACGTTTATAACCCCAAATTTGTTCAACGCAACATCGAAACAATGGTCCAAAATCGGGATGAATTTTCTTATCGATTTTTTTACAAGTAACAACATTTTCCATCGCTGATTGTACAACGCGCTCTTTAAATGTTCGCTCGGATACGTGATTCTGTACGACATTATTTAAATGTTTTGTCATCAAGATGATTGATGGCGTACGAGACAATGTTAGTGACATTTCAACACCTTTAGTTCGGGGGGCACCCTCCGGATGTCCATAACAAATTCGTTGCAGTTCCGATAGTCTCGTGAAGCGATGTAAAAACCATTTAATGAATGGCCGTAGGTACAAGTAGATTATGTTTGTTAAATTGTAAAACATGTCGCTTAGTTCAAGTGTTATACTGACTTTCAGCTCTATCGTTTTGTCAATGTGGAAGTTTCTACACGTTGTTTGGATGTTGACTATTGCCATAACAACAAAAATTATTTACTTTTATGTAATAAAGAAGAAAAATGTTTTACCATAGTACGATTTTTGTGTTCCTCGGACTTTAACAAATGACTTTTCATTCAAGTTTTTATTTATGGTTTTTGCCCACTTTCTTGTTGCTGAAAAATGTTCTTTTTATTTTTTACAATAAACAAATCCACTAATTGCAACTGTCAAGTTTCTGAAGAGTTTCAGCTGTTTCCGTGAGTGTCAATACTCGCAGCCGTTAAAATAACAAAGCCGAACCATGCAACGTCGAAAAATATAATGATCCGAGCGGTTCTTCGTGAATCAGTGGATAGTGTTAATAACACACCGGGCGTTATTTACGGCGGAGAAATGTCCTGCCACCAAATTATTGATGTCGTCGATTTTTTCCCATATACTTGAAAAGCGGGCAAATTTTCAACATGTGTGCCATTGTTTGATGTGCTTCTCCGCATGGACAACTTGGGTCATTCTTGAATTTCCATTTGTGGAGCATTTCATTGCAATTACCATGTCCCGTCCTCAGTCTATTGAGGTTGATCCATATTCTGCAGCGTTGTTTTTATGACGATTGAAGTCGAATTTGGGACTTGATGTGTTCGACTCGAGCCACATTCTTTCCCACTCCATTGCAGGATTGAAGCTGTTGGTGTGTAAATCTCGCGCAGTACTTGTTAAAGGTTTCCTTGATTTCAATCTTTGGCCGATGGGTTCCTGGATGTCGTATAGTGGAGTGGAATTTTGTTATTGTTGAGAGCTTTAGTAAACATGTTTCGTAATGCTCTACGTCTTCGTATCGATGGTGGAGCTATGTTGCACAATGTTGGTAGCCAGATGAGTGGAATTGAATCGACTGTTCTACTGATTACGCGCATTTTCTTATTCAATTCGACGTCAATTTTAGATATGTGGACGCTGTTGAGCCAAGTCGAACAGAAATATTCCCCACACGAGTATACTGATCCCATTGCGGCGGTTCTCAAACAGGACGCTCGCTGGTTCACCCCAGGTTGTACCGACCAGTTTACAGATCAAGTTGTTCCTGGTTGCAAGTTTGACTTGTAGTTTCTCCGCATGTTTGATGTAAGTTAGTGATCGATCGAGTTTCACTCCAAGGTACACAGGGAAATGATCGTGTGTCAGTCGGACGCCATCAAACATCACATCCAATTGTTTTTTTGCTGCTTGATTGGTGAGGTGGGAGGAAGATGAAACAGTCTTTTTCAGATTCGGTACCAGTCGCCACCGTTTACAGAACTTCACAAACGGCACCATGTCATCTGAAAGTGTTTTGTTGAGTTGACAGAATGTCACACATATCCCATGTCATCTGCGTAGAGGAACTTACGAGATGTGGACGGTGGTAGAGCATGGATATACAAGTTGAAAAATAAGCTTAATCCAAAGTTTGTTTATGCGTAGGCCCGGAACCGCCTTTATCAGCTTGTATGCTAAGCCATTCTTCCATGCAATGTCGTACGCTGCTGTGAGGTCGATAAACGCTGCTCCCATTTTGAGATTCTTTTGAAATCCATTTTCAATGTTGTTCTTGAGTGCCATGACTTGTTCAGCGCATCCGCGATTTTTCCTAAAACCGGCTTGTTCGGGTGGAATGAGTTTTTCTATGTCAGCGACGATCCTGTTGAATATGAACCGTTCAAAAAGCTTGAAAGACACCGATAATAAAGCAATAGGGCGGTAACTTTCTGGTAGTGCCTCTGGCTTTCAAAAAAGCGGTGATCTTAGTTTTTTTGAACGACGATGGTACGATGTTGGAGAAAAACCTAGCTAACCACAATCTGGTTCTCGGTCCGCATGCCTTAGAAACTCAGGATGTATGCAGTCAAATCCGCTCGCTTTACCATTCTTCATGTTCATGGACCATGATTTATATTTTCGCAATACGAATATTCGCATTGGCAACGCTAGGTCCTTCAGCAAACTGGTGAGAAATTCGTTTTCTCTACTTTTTATGTTTTATAAGAAAAATGTAAATAATACTGAGACTAAGACTGGACTATTGGTCTATAAACAGAATAAAATAAAATAAAGCTTCTCAATTTTATCCGACGATACTTCACGGCAAGGGTATGATCCAATGCCCTTCAGGGTTTCAGTTTTCAGTAATGCCACCTTCCCAAAAATTTGATGTCATTGCATGTTACATCGGTTAGATCTGTAGTCAGAATATGTTTTCTAATGGCGTCGAAGAACATCAGTTTTGGAGTGTGCACCGCAACCCGCCAAGAGAATCTGACAAAAAGTTTTGATCGCCATCTTCACTTATGTAAAAATTTACCGATTTACAGCCGGTGAACACATTTGTTGCAGAGAAATGATAAGTTGGTACAATTGTGCCGAGGTAGAACGCTTATGTGAATGACAGCTGGATTCCATGGGAGAGAATTACGTACAAAATTGGGCTGGTTCTCTCCCATACAGTCAAGCTGTCTTTCACGTAAGCGTTCTACCTCGACATAGGTGTACCAACTTATCATTTCTCTGATTTATTGCAATACAAACGAATTCAGTTGGCAATGCATGGTCGCTATATTTCCACGAACGGTACGGATTGATTTTGGAATGATTTCTGCCACATTTCCAGAATTTTCCGCATGTGCACGCCTTGCTCTGGAAATTGTCGAAAGGGCAATATTGAAAAACCAGAAGCAATAACGCTGAAAACCTCTCCAAACCCTTAAAATAAGAATTTAAAACCGACCTAGAGCACTTGCGCGTGGACAAAAAAGTTCGCCTCTTTTTTCTTTACAACACTGCTTAAAAACCTTATCATTAAAGGAATATTCACGAAAAACCACCAAATATCATAAAGGGTCGCGTAGCGGAGTTTGGCCCACACTAAGCACACTACAGTCCAACATATTTTCAGGAAATTAAATTTTCGTACACTTACGGAAATATATTTTTGCATCAAATAGAATTTTGTAATTATGCGCAGCTTTTTAACACTGCAAAAACTTGCGCAGAAGTACAAAATTCTATTTGATGCAAAAATATATTTCCGTAAGTGTATTTTCTGATGTCCACACATTCAAAACCTTGAAGAGCGATTTCCTTTCTAATTTCGCAGAGAGTCAAGTGAAAAAGTTCCACCAACCTTCGAAAAACCACGTTTTTGACCACTTTTTCGACCGATTTTGCCCAAATCATAATCAGCTTTTTGATTAGCTTTCAGGAAAAAAAAGTTTTTGAAAATCAGATCAGGTTTACCCGATTTATGTAGAAAAAGCACGTTGGGCCCTAGTAGAGATTCAGTTTTAGGGCCTTGGCCGAGTCCAAAAGCTCAAAATTAAAAAAGAGGATATGAAGGGACCCGTACGTATCAGAATAGATGTGGCAAACAGAGTTGATGTTACGAAAAGACTCGAACGTCTTTAAGTCAATATTGTCTTACCTCTTAAGTGTATGAAATTACGTGCACATTAAGTTGCATTGGAAATTGCCGATAGGGCAAAAAACCCGTCCGAAGAAACGGTGTAAAAGAACCCTCCCGAAAGCACAAAATTGATCTCCAAATAGACAAAAATGTTCGCCTCAATTTTCTCTACAACATAGCCAAAAACAATTTTTTTGCTAAGGGCCGACTTTAGGACCGACCTAGGGCCATAAGGAACCTTTGACACATACTTCCATGCACAAAAATTTGTCCCTCAATCTGCTCTGCAATATGACAAAAAAATGTTTTTTTGGTTAAGGCCGACCTTAGGACCGACCAAAGGCCTACTTGATCCCCAAGCACAGGCCCGAATTTGTTTATCAATATAATTCGGTACACGGTTATCGCTCAAATAGAAAAAGAATCAACAAAATCGGTTAGGATTTGCCCGATTTATGCAAACAAAAACCCGTTGGGCCTAGTTTCAGGGTCCTGGCTAAGTCCAAGGGTATCTTATCAAAAAACTTCCTTCCATAAAGTGTGAGACATTCCTAGACCTTTCGATTAATTTTTTTTTTTTTGAAAATCGGAAGAGATTTACTCGAGTTATGTACAAAAAAATGTAGGGCCCTAGCAGAGACTCGGTTTTAGTGCCCTAGCTAAGTCGAAGGACTCAAATCCAAAAAAGTTTCTTCCATAAATTGTCGGCCCTGCCCAGATCTTTCAAACAAAAAAACGTTTATGACAATCGGAAAAGATTTACTCGAGTTATGTACAAAAGACCAAAAACCACTTAAAAGGCCCTAGCTCGGCGGCCCTTGGGCCGACAGTGCCCAGATTCAATCCCATAAAAGATTTTTTGATTATCTTTCAGGGAAAAAAAGTTTTTGAAAATCGGTTGAGTTTTACTCAAGTTATCGCGGTAACAGACGACGGACATTTTTTTTATTGCCGATTCGTCATCTAAGGACCATAATCGATGGTCTATCCTACCCCCGGGTTGAAATTGAGGTGGTAACAAACGTCGTGGTAAATGCATAAGACCTCTCCGTACGGGTCTGAAAACCCATCGTATCCGGCTTTAGGGTCCAAATGAGGGGAATCTTCAAAAACTCTTTAGATAGATGTTAGGGCATATCGGTCAAGAACCTTAGAAGCTACAGTCAAAAAAGTGATGATTCTGTGAACCTTCCTCGGGGAGCATCAAAAAATCGATTGAGTAGTTCAGGCTGCATCCATAGAGTGCGTCTAATTCGCGCTGGTCTTTTCCATGAATGATCACGGATCCGTGGCCTCTATTTAGGGGCTTAGTTCGGTTCTAGCATCAGCCCTAACATGATTTTTTAAAGAAACATTTTGAAAAGTGTTTTTTAAAATTTATTTGAATTTTTTTTTAAACTTTATTTGAACAATTTTTCAACATTTTTTTCTTGTATTTCTGGTTGCGGCTTTTGCCTTTTATCAATCTGTTTCGTTGAAGCTGCCACGCGTGAACTTCATTATAGTTGTTACAATACAAATAACGAGAGTGAACATAAATATAAGCCTACGCTGGTCACGAATTGTACACGTATTTCTTTCACGAACGACGAAAAAATCGTAGACTAATCTCTCAAAGCCTGTCGACTGACTCTAGTCTCTATCTGCCCCTAAGTAATGCGTCACTCAATCCTCTATCTTCTACATTACCAACAAGATAACGTTTCTTGAAGGAAAAAAAATAAGGACGATGATGACCGAGAAATGGTTTTACGGGGTGCATATAGGAGTGGACACATCTGGTTGAACAGCCAAGGCTTATTCCAAAAAGTCTATTAGGTACATCGCGTCACATCGTTCCCCAGCAGTGTCTGAATTGTAAAGCACTCAGTGCAGTCGGTAAGCAAGACTAGCGAAAGGTCTTGGAGAGACCGAGAGTCGGAGGCGAAACATAGGCTGAGGTCTTAAGGCGCGAGTGCTGTAGTACGTAAATAGCTGAAAAAGGAGAAAAATCATTTCCAGCCAGAACGACGGTATTGATTTACTTGACATTCTGAACCTCGATTGAGTCTCACACGAGTACAATCATTAATCTATGATATTTGCTTCCACCTCAAACAACTGTTATGGGTGTCTTGACCGAGAAATCTCGGTGTAATGTTGAAAACAAACATCATCTGTGCAAAGTTTTTTAATTGGTAATAATCAGAATTAGAAGTTCCTAAAAAAATAAAAGTCTCAAAAATATTCTCATGAAATTTTAGGGTGTCTCAAGGCTCAATCAAAATTATATTTCACAAATTTACATTAGAAAACATCAAAACTTGGTTTTAGAAATATCGCATAGATGTTCTAATTCACTAAGGAAAAACCTTAATCGAAAGCCTTTAATATCGCGAGTGCAGTGAACCTATGGAAATCCGGATGTTTTGCTATAAAATCCCTACAAACAGCGGCTGCATCGTAAAGAAACGTTTCTTCGGATGACGGTCCATGGTCGACCGGGCCGTTTTTGCCTCCGTTCAAACGATAAATTCGTCCATTTCTATGCACCAAAGCAACAAAATGATTTTCGAGTCGCTCATCTAAATTCGGAGTTGATGTTTGTCCTTGCAACGCGTGCAACTCATGACTCTCCCGTATTTCCGAATTTTTACTTAATTCGATGCCCTTGTCTAGTGGACTCATTGCACTTACTGATTCAAAGTACTTCTTCAGTGGCGAATCGTCTCTTAACTGAATTTTGTCAAGATTGTTGCCCACTGCATGCAATAATGCAACCGTTCCGCACGCGTTCCGTATTACCTGCTTCATAAAAAAAACCGATTCGTTCAAAGAAGGATCACCATCTTCGTCACCGTCATGTACGGATGGAGGATAGAGAAAAATTACGGCTGCCACAGGTTGCGGTACGAATCCAAGTTCTTCTTCGTCAATGCCAATTAGATCAGCGACCGACCACTCAGCGGACATTCCAATATCAACCAAAAAATTGGTCATAACCTCAGGATTAGATTCTAAGCCGTGCCATATCGGAGATTCTTCCATTGTTGAGTTTTTATTGAATTAATTCTTCAAAGAAAATTGCTAGTATTGTTCATATTCATCAGAATTGATAATCGCTTTGATACTCACTGTAATGAAAAGTACAACGAGCGCAGAATAATTGACTCTAACTCTACAGTTTCGCCAAATAATGATCAGAATACTGAACGATTTGTTTGGGTGACTAGCATTTAATTTTCTCTAATAAAAAACCTTTTTCAAATGACATTGATTCATAAAATTTGCGGTCGTTCACTTTACGCGGAAAGTATAAAAAATTCAAAACACGAATAACTGTGTAAAAGATGGCGTGGCCTGATGTTCTATCGTTTTTAATGATTTAACCAAACCTTTGCGTACTGGTTGCGTCTTTCAGTCATTTACTTATCTTTGACACGTTTTCAAGCAGAACTTGTAACTTAACCTCACCGAAGTTAGCTGAGCTTATATAGTATATTACAGAGGAACACTGTTATGAGTAATATTACAGGTGTGCGATGTTTACGGTAACGAGTCCCGGAGGGGCGAGTTACCGTAAAGCACACTTGTAATAATAGTGTTCCTCTAACTCCTCTGACAGTGTTCACAAACTTTTACTTACTTTTATCAAAACAAACACGTCGCATAAGATTTACCGACTACTCTGACTACACGTACGTTATGAGCCATTTACCTATCGCGTCGCACACCGGTTATATCAACTTACCGAGTGGGTACACGTTAAAAACAAATGAAGGGACCCGTACGTATCAGAATAGATGTTACGAAAAAACTCGAACGTATTTCAGTAAATATTGCCTTAACTCTTAACTGTTTGAAATTACGTCCACACTAAGTTGTATTGGAAATTGCCGATAGGGTAAAAAACACGTCCGAAGAAACGGTGTAAAAGAACCCTCCCGAAAGCACAAAATTGATCTCCAAATAGACAAAAATGTTCGCCTCAATTTTCTGTACAACATAGCCAAAAACAATTATTTGTTAAGAGCCGACTTTAGGACCGACTTAGGGCCATAATGAAATGCCTCTGACAAATACTTCTATAGAAAAAAATGTTTCCCTCAATCTGCAATGCAATATGACAAAAAAATGTTTTTTTGGTTAGGGCTGACCTTAGGATCGACCAGAGGCCCACTTGAGCCCCAAGCGCTGGCTCAAATTTGTTTATGAATATAAATCGGTACACGGTTACCTCTTAAATAGAAAAAGAATCAACAAAATCGGTTAGGATTTGCCCGATTTATGTAAACAAAAACACGTTGGGCCTAGTTTCAGGGTTCTGGCTGCAAGGGCATTTTTTAAAAAAACTTTCTTCCATAAAATGTGAGACATTCCTAGACCTTTCGATTATAAATTTTTTTTGAAAATCGGAAGAGATTTATACTCGAGTTATGTACAAAAATGTAGGGCCCTAACAGAGACTCGTTTTTAGTGCCCTAGCTAAGTCCGAGGGCTCAAAATCGAAAAAAATTCTTCTACAAATTCTCGGCCATGCCCAGATCTTTCAAACAAAAAAAAGTTTTTGACAATCGGAATAGATTTACTCGAGTCATGTACAAAAAACACGTATAGCCCTAGCATAGCATCGTTTTTAGTGCCCTAGCTAAGTCCAAGGACTTAATTCCAAAAATGTTTCTTCCATAAATTGTCGGCTATGTCCAGATCTTTCAAACAAAAAAAAAAAATTATGAAAATCGGAAAATATTTACTCGAGTTATGAACAAAAGACCAAAAACCACTTAAACGGTCTTAGCTCGGCGGCCCTTGGGCCGACAGTGCCCAGATTCAATCCCATAAAAGACGTTTCGATTACCTTTTAGGGAAAAAAAAAAGTTTTTGAAAATCGGTTTAGTTTTAGTCGAGTTATCGTGTTGAGGGACGGACGTACGGATGGACATTTTTCTTATTGCTGATTCATCTAAGGACCATGATCGGTTCTCCCCCTACTCCCGGGTCAAATTCGACTGGTTACAAACGTCGTGGTAAACGCAGTAGATCGCTTTTCGAAGAACTTCGTTCTTCGTACTGGTCTTAACAACTGGTTTTAACAGCGAATATCTGGAAATACAGCAAGTGTTTCCCAATGACGATTGCTCATATCGAATGTTCAACGTGACCTCTGGTGTTCCTCAGGGTAGCCCTCTGAGCCCTGTCTTGTTCTTATTACTCATGAACGATGCTACTAAAGTCTTCTCTTCTTCAGTTCTACAAAAAAATGTAGCAAAAATTTGCTTTAGCGGATAAGTGTTACGATAGTACAACTCAATATGGTATTGGGTGTGGCCAAGTTGTATGGTTTGAGTTCGGTTGGGTGGGGTAAATAGGCACAGAGCTGTGTACCTATTCACCCCACTGTTCATATACACCCCATTCTACGGTAGTCGACTTGGGAGTGAAGCTGGGTTGGCAACTCGAACTAAACTGCGTCAAAGCATGCGGGGCAATCCGGGCCACGCTCTCTCTGGATACATAGTGCCAACACGCCAAGAAAGACGAATATCGCGCTCGTTAGATCTCTGCTGATACCACACTTCACTTACTGCGATGTTGTCTATTCTAACGGTCTAGATGCGGTCTCGCGTAATACGTTACAGAAAGCGTTCAACGCGTGTATTAGATACGCTTTTGGGATTCGTCGCAGGACCAGCGTCGATAGATATACTTAGGAATTAACCGAAGGCTTTCAAACGCTTCTTAAAGAAAAGATGTTCAATGTCCGAACGACTTTCCGCGGAAGAATTTGGTTAATTAGATCATACCTTCAATTTCGATCGTGTATTTTTTTTTGCATAAACTTATTTTGTCGAAGAGCCCACCCTACCTATATGACGAGCTAAATTTAGGTAACTCACATAGGAGTCTTAGTATTAGCGTGTAAAAAATGATTTTAGCCCCTGCTCATGATTCGTTTTTCCTGCACCTTTGGGACGGATGGGATGGGCTTTTTTATTTGTTTATAGACCAATTAACAGGCCGAAGCCCAATAACAAATCAGTCTTTTATACAATATATAAATAATGAACAAAAAAATCGAATTTTTAAAGAATAGCACAGTAAAATTTAAACTTGAAAATGTAACGACCATGTCGAAACTTTCGATTTCGTTAATCACGCTTTCTACGCTTTCAGCTTTCATACGCAGAAATTTGATTTCCTGTACAAAAATACGCCATACATCCCATAAAGTCAAATTTTTGCATTGTGAAAGCTGAAAGAACAGAATAACTATAACACTGGGGGGTCCGGCATTTGTGACGCATTTTTTTAAAAACGAAAATATTTCAAAAGAATTTTGTGCGTTCTGAAGCTGCAAGCGTCACCCGAATTAATATCAGTTGTTTTGGAAGAAGGGACGAGGACTTGCGTCACGTTTCCCTTTTAAAAAGGGTTTTCGTTGTGATTGTAATGTTTTGCATTATTTTGAGCCGCCGCTGCCGCCGAACCGAAGCGCGGCGGCTAGTACTTACATTGGCGAAAATGATCCGCTCAACCTCCTCTACAACATATCAAAAGTTTTTTTTGAGCCGCCGCCGGCGCCAAACCGAAGCGCGGCGGCTATTACTTCCATGGACGAAAATGATCCCCTCAACTTTCTCTACATTTCAAAAGTTTTTTTGAGCCGCCGCCGGCGCCAAACCGAAGCGCGGCGGCTACTACTTCCATGGGCGAAAATGATTCCCTCAACTTCCTTTACAACATATCAAAAGTTTTTTTTTTTTGAGTTCCCGCCTATTTTCCGCCATTTTGGCGGTCACCCTGATACACTACACACCCAACCCAACAACTTTCCCTTTCACACCAAACCTCTATCTCGAACACACAACCATTGCCTCATACAAAATGTGCTATCATACACACTACACACACAAACACATACACATCGGCTTTATATGGCGCTTCTAAGAGCCCTGACGCCTTCTAAGAGCCCTGGCGCCCAAACGAGGGAGGGGTACCGGCCTTTTTTAAAATCTCATAAAGTCTCATATGCCCACCCGAAGGTCCCTGCAAAATTTCAAGAAAAGTTATAGAGCCGTTTTCGAGCAAGAGCCAAAAAAGTGGTTTTTCACGGTTTTTCATACAAATGGCCCTGGAACTAACCCACTAACTAACTAACTAACGTAGGATGTTTGCATTAACTTTGGCTTCTATGAAACAGCCCTTTTTGTATAGGAAATGAACATTTTCTAAAGGTCGTATCTTCGGATCCACCGATTTTAATGAGTGAAAAGACACTTCGCCTTAGAATTTTCCGTAGAATCCAGGAAAAATATTTTCCGGGGGGTACGTCGCAAGGGGGGAAGTCAAAACTTAGCTGTATATATGGTTCCGAAGTCTACGAAAAAAATTTTTCCGCGCGCCCATGATAATATTTTATCTCTGCTATGTGTGGTCGACATTACTGCACATTTATCCACATTTAAAGACATGTTATTGATTTTGCACCAACCCACAACCTTCACTAAATCTTCCTGAAGCAATTCACAATCGTAGGTGTTACTAATAGACTATTATAGTTTAAGGTCATCTGCGAAAGCGGAGCAAGATGATAGTGATTCGAGTAGGTCATTATTAAATTTGATGAACAATAAAGGACCAAGAATTGATCCTTGAGGAACTCCCGATGTGGGTGCAATGCTGTATGATTTGGATCCCCCAATGACGATGAGGTCATGTTAGATGACGTAAGTATGTAGAAAACCAACTCACTAAGTTTTTTGAGAAACCGAAGGAACTTAGTTTGAATAATAGTCTGCCATGGTCTACTTTATCAAATGCCTTCGCGAAGTCTGTGTAGACTGTGTCTACTTGACCGCCAGCCACCATGGCATCCGCAACAAACGATACATATCTGTCGTTGAGTGATGATCATGTTTTCGATACTCAGTATGAACTATATGAAAATTGCTGGACGGTACTCAAGCTCACGATTTTTGGAGTTAATAATAAAGGATTTCTATAATTTTTGTTTCTGAAATGTGAGCCGGGTCAAGTAAAGTGTTTGAGGACTGGGCTGCCGTACAACACATAAAAAACTTAGCGAGGAGAATTTGTGAGAGAAAATATATGAAAATCTCTCAACTAATAACGTCGCTAAGTTTTTTATCCGTTGTAGGGCAGATGTCTCATCTAATAACGTCGCTAAGTTTTTTTGTACTAAAATAAAGAACAACAAATACAACAGATTGAGTTTCTCAAAACACCACAATCTCAACAAATAGTTGTATAGTCTTGAAGTGTCCCTATAACTGTTTCAATAGCGCCAGAACTTCTTCAAAAACTTTTAAAATAAAAAAAAATTCCCCGCGCTCTTGTTGATGAGTTTTAAAATGAACAGACTTTTAGACCTTCTACAAGTGGCCGGGTGTGGCCATATTTAAAAAAATGTACTAAAAAAGACTCTCCTTAATGTCACGCAGTGTGTTTATGAAACAAACAACAACAGCATCGTGAAGAGCGTGGACGTCGTGGACATACTAAACCGAATCATTTGAAAATAAATTAATTGAAAATGAGATACGCACAGTTAGTAATGGGTCCAGCTGGCAGCGGAAAGGTATGTGAAAATGTCCTCAATGGTTTGATCGTTTTCTAAAAAATGTTAACATCAACTAGTCGACCTATTGCGCAAATATTCAACAACATGCTGCCGATGCAAATCGTGTCATTGATGTAGTTAACTTGGATCCAGCTGCAGAACACTTTGATTACCAACCATTAGTCGATATAAGGGAATTGATTCACGTGGACGACACCATGGAAGATGAGGAATTACATTTCGGTCCGAACGGTGGTTTGGTCTTTTGCATTGAGTCAGTGACTGCAACATTTCAATTTCTGGAACTATTTTAAACGAATTCTTTTTACCTCAGGTATTTAATTGAGAATCAAGAATGGCTCAAAGATCAGCTTTGTGGAGGCGATGACGATGATGATGTCGACGGCGAGCCGGATGATGATTACATCATATTTGATATGCCAGGCCAAATCGAACTGTACACACATTTAACCGCTGGAAAGGAACTCGTGAAATTGCTGCAGTCATGGAATTTTAACGTGTGCAGTGTTTTTTTGATCGATTCGCAATTTATGATCGACGGTGCGAAATTTCTGTCCGGTACAATGGCTGCATTGAGTGTGATGGCAAACATTGAATTACCGCACGTCAATGTCTTAACCAAAATGGATCTATTGAGTAAAGCAGCAAGAACTCAATTGGAGAAATACATCGAACCAGATCCTCATTCACTACTCGGAGAAGTTACCAACGATACGGCATGGGGTCATAAACATCGTAAACTGTCAGAAGCCATCGGTTCGCTAATTGAAGATTTTAGTTTGGTCCGATTTATTCCGCTGAATTTGAAGGATGAGATAAGTATTTCGGATTTACTGATGACCATCGACAATATCTTACAGTACGGCGAAGATGCTGACACTAAAACCAAAGATTTTGAACAACCCGATCCGGACAAGGACGACGACATTGACTACTATTCATAGAATTTATTTCATCGTATTGTATTGTTAGCATTTTATTTTCTATTAAAGCAAATCTATAAACCAATTTCAAATTTGCGCTTATGTTTCAACTTTGCGTCGATTTTGCTCCATTTTTTCTTCCATTTCCTTGAGAGTAACTGCAAAATCGTACGGACGTGGGTTTGCAATGTCATAGAACTTTTTCAATGAATTTAATGCCGCAACGAAAATTGCTGTGTCGATGTCTTCACCGAATCCGGCCGCTATGTATTTCCGATCGGTGTAGATACCAACTTGATAAGTAGCATAGATCGTATTTTTCGCTGCGTCGTTCAGAAGTCGAGGTTCTGGTTCAGCCAATCCGTTGTTCTTACAATATTCTTGCAGCATTTCAAATGGTCGTTCGATTTCCCACATACTGTCGACGTCTTTCTGATTCAACTGTGTACACACAAAATCTCGAATGAAAGCAAAAGTTCTGTCGTTTCCTGATGATTTATATAATGCACCAATCACCGCTTTAAATGCCGCAGCGAGTGTTGGAACGTCGCATGGAAATTCCTAGGTAACATTGAAAAATGTTTTTGTTAGTTCCATCAAGTCATAGAACTTTAACACAAACCCTACCGATGCTAAAACTAAGTCCCTGGTTCCAAGGTGCCTTGCAATATGGGCTAGCATCTCATCATTTAGTAAATAATCTCGAACGGATCGAACACCAGCGGCTGGCAGCTTTGGCAGGTGTGATGATATGAAATTTTCTACATGAGTCGAAAGTAAATCCGCTCCAATGACGGCCAACTCTGAGTTATCCTTTAGATTCGTTACTGGATTATTAATGCCGACGTTTTGTTGTTTCCGTTCCTCTTGTTCGATATAAGAACGTGTAGTAAAGGCTTCCTGTAAAAGTTCCAGGTTGAAGTCTTCGGTTAGCCGCTTAGAATATGCAAACAGTTCGGCATGCCAGTTCCATTCAACGAAAGTGGTTCGATTAACAGGCTTTTTTGGCAATTTGTCCTTGCGTCTTTTTATTTCTTTTAGTGTTGGTGATACCCATCTAGCAATGTTGCGGTTGCTTTGAGCTGTGAAGAAAAATGAGTTTAGGTTATGTCGGCGAATGACAAGGTCATGTTTCTATAAGTTTACCAGTAATTTGTTGTTGGCCTGCACCACTTAAGATTCTAAATAAATGGCTGGATCTTCTGAAAAAAGACATTCTCAGTTGCAAGTTTTTTTTTTATGTCAACCACGGGAACCGCAAGCAATGTATCGCATGTATCGCATGCGTCACGTTTTACTGATGAAGAAATGTCAAATGTTTATAGTAAGGTGCACGTTGTTGGAGCAGTAAAAATTGATTTTAAATGTCATCTTCTACGCAACCGAAATGATGAATTCGGAATGATGATGCCATCAACACTCTTAGCAGACTAGTAAATAAGAAACATGTTAGGAAAACAAAACACTCTAGTACTTGGTTGTCGGCGCTAAAGTACGAACCTTCGCCAGTTAAGCCTACATATAGAATAGCAGCCCAACACAGGTTTGACAGAAAGTTCAATATTAGTATTCCAACCAGGGAGGAGTGGCTTCAGGACAGTATAAAGTTAGAAGGTTGTGTTATGTACAGACGGTTCCTTACTAAATAATTCAGCGGGAGCGGGTGAAATCGAAATGGCAATTCCACTATTAGGGACACATTCATCCACATTCCTAGCGCAAATCAGAGCAATCATAGAATGTAGTCACTTAGGCAAGGATAGAGGCTTACAAGGAAGTAGGCTCTCAATCTGCACAGATAGCCAAGCAGCGATCAAAGCTCTGACTTCACACAGCTTCAAATCGGTACTGGTTTTAGAATGTTGGGAAATTCTCAACAGTGTATCCCAAGTGCACGATACAGATCTAATTTGGGTGCCAGGGCATAGCGGCATACCAGGCAACGAAAAAGCCGATGAACTAGCAAGATCTGGGGCGCTAAAAAGATTTATAGGACCTGAACCATCGACAGGAACTCCCCACTTACACTCAAAAAGCATCATCAAAATGAAGAGGGAACAAAAATTCATAACTCACGGGCTAAGCATCCCAACGTGCCGCCGAAGAATTGTATCAGAATATGCAAAAAGAACTCCAAATTTCTTTAAAACATAAGCCGTATACGAGATTACAAATGTGGAAAGTATTTGGGATGAAGTGAAAACACATCTCACACAATTCCAACTTCATCCCAAACACTTCTCACTTACGAAAATTAAGTATTTTATGGCACCAAACCAAATAATTAAGTTTAATCTGAAGTCAATCTGAAAAAAAATCTGATATGTATCTGAAATATACATATACATACATACATGATTTGAATCTGAAGAGTAAAGATATGAAATGTTCAGATCAGATCAGATAATTATTTACAGTAATCAAAAATGAAAACATTCCAAAAAAAATTTTTTGCGTTTCAAAGCTGTAAGCGTCACCGGCGGCGTCCCCCCAATTGATATCAGTTGTTTTGGAAGAAGGGATGAGGACTTGCGTCACGTTTGCCTTTTAAAAAGGGTTTTTGTTGTGATATCAGTAGTTTTGGAAGAAAAGAAAAAATTACCGGCGAAAAAAATTTTCAGTGAAAAAAGTTTCGGCGAAAAAAAAATTTGGGCGAAAAAAAAGTTTCGGCGAAAAAAAATTTTCGGCGAAAAAAAATTTCCGGCAAAAAAAAATATTCCGACGAAAAAAAATATTCCCGACGAAAAAAAAAGTTCAGCAATAAAAAATTTTACGAAAAAAATTTCCTGCGAATAAAATTTCCGGCAAAAAAAAATTTTCGACGATAAAAATTTCCGGCGAAAAAAATTTTCCCTCTATTTCAATTTTCCCCCTAAATCCGTCCCATACCACCGTCGGCCATTTTGATGGTCAACCTGACACAATACACACCCAACCCAATAACTTTTCCTTTGACACCAAACATCTGTCTGCAACTCAAAAAAAATTTTATTTTCCTCCTAAGTCCATCCCATACCACCGTCTGCCATTTTGTTGGTTACTCTGACACAACTACAAACCCAACCCATCATCTTTTCCTTTGACACCAAACATCTATCTCCACTAACACAGTCCAAAAATTTTGCTAATATTCGACCCATACCTTGAATAAACTTACACACAAATACAAAACATTCCTGTATGTGGGCTTTATATGGCGCCTTCTAAGAGCCGTGGCGCCCAAACGAGGCCGGCCGCCCGAGAAGTACAAGACGGCAAAACATAGAGATACGTTTTATAAACCTCCGAAACTTTGTTTCCATTCCGGTGTGCACCGAACTATAATGTCGTTGTTAAATCAAAACGGCCGATCTCTTCGAGATCTCTTGACAAACACTGTCATAGCAGCGTAATAGCAACTTTAATTTATCAGCTTAGGGGGCTGCTGTTTTTTATATTCGTTTGATATTTAAAGAAATATCCCGACAATTATTTGACTGCAACAACTCCTCCATAAACATATTTACGAGAGACAAAACAGTTTTCGGAAATGCCGGTGAGTTTCGATAATCATTTGCATTGGAATGATAAATCGTTGTGGGTGTGCCGAGAGAAGAAAGATAAAAGTGATCAAATATTAAATCCTCGTTCCAGGCGTACCATTCCCAAATCCGAGAATTCAATTCGGCTGTCGGTAACATTGCCATACTTCCATTGAGAACTCAAAGTCGTGGACCCGCCCCATTGGCTAACATTGAACAAGATATCATTGATGAATCATTGTATTACTTCAAAGCAAATGTTTTCTTTCGAACTTATGAAGTGAAGGTAAGTGAAAAAGATTTTGCTGGACGAATGAAAGATTAACGGAAAGTGTTACAGTCGGAGGTGGATCGCACGCTCATCTACATAACTTTATATATCACGGAATGCTTGAAAAAATTGCAAAGATGTAGCAATAAAAACCAAGGCTTGCAAGAGATGTATTCTTTGGCTATTTCCAAATTTGATATACCCGGTGACGCTGGCTTCCCATTAAATTCAGTTTATGCAAAGCCCAGCTCACCGGCTGATGCTGGTAAGAGTTTAGTTTGCATTCCATTTTCGGGTCCATCGTCAGTATTATTTCGTTCCAGATTTGATGCGTCAATATTTGCAACAGATACGCCAAGAAACGGGTATACGAGTTTGTGATAAAGTTTTCGGAGAAGATGGTAAGCCTAGCAAATGGTGGCTTTGTTTCGCGAAAAAGAAGTTCATGGAAAAATCGTTGTCAGGACCGGGCCAATAGGAAAAGTTGGAACCGAGTTTTGAAACAAAAACGTTTTACAATAAAAATTATCTTGTTCACACCTAAATCGATTTTTACAAATAGAATGGCCAAAATATCCGAAATGAGAATTCACGTCTCCATAAAAAATCAACTAAACACGAAGAAACACATAGCCACCGACAGTATTAAAATATGTACAAACCTTGCGGAAACGGAAAGTTACAAATGAGATTGTTGAGATCTTGAGATCAAAAGTCGTTCTGTCAAAACCGCGATCCACAAGACTGTTGCTGGTGAAATCTCTCCTCCTCCCGCACTTTAGCAATTGCTCGGCTGTGTTAGGTAGGATGCAGTTTTTGACCAAAGATGTTCTTCTGAGGGCATTCAAGGCTTGTGTGAGGTTCGTGTGTGGGCTGGGTCGCTATGAGTCGACCTCTGACGACATTAACGCCGTAGTCGGGTGCGACCTCTTTAGTTATCTTGATCATCATGCTTGCGTACTGATGAATAAAACTGTGCTGACAAAACAGCCTGATTATCTGTGGGACTTTCTCAACCCTACCTCCAATGTGAGAACTTTCAATCTGTTGCTTCCGAGAGTGAAGAGCGATGTTTTTTTCCCTGAAAGGAACATGCCTCTTATGATTCAAGTTCGAAGATGAGCAAAATCGATGAGGTGGTTCCGGAGATATGGTCGAGGAACTGACCAAAAACATGGTTTTTCGAGGGTCGGTGAAACTTTTTCGCAAATATCTCAGCAAGTAAAGCACGGAAATTGCTCAATTTGGTGTCAAATGAAAGCATTTGATACCAAAAAACTGGAAAATTTTTTTTGTTGGAATCGGGTCAGGGGTCTGGGCACTGGGAGCCATGGAATGGGCGAAAATAAATTTCTCTGCCCAAGATGATAAGAGATAGTTTTTTTTTAAGTATTTGCTTAAATACGCAATACAGAGATTTACTTTCAAAGGCAAAGTTGTAGAGAATCAAATTTTAGCGAACACGTGTCTCAGGGTTTTGGGGAGATATGGTCCAATCCTGGTATATGGCCACTTCCATAATTGGGCAGGATGACCCCAGATCTCCAGAACATGAGAGTTGGAAAGTTAGTTTCCAAAGGCGAGTATAGCGAATTAATATAAGCGAAACACGTGGTTAGGGTTTGGGAAAATGCCAATCCTGGTCATGGCCATTCAAAATTGGGCAGGATGACCGGAATCTCCGAACTGTGAGAGTTGAAAAGTGGTTCCCCCAAACGACTGTTGTAGAGAATATTTAAGCGAACACATATTTCAGGGTTTTGGCGAAATATGGCCCAATCCTGGTATACGGCCACTTCCATTATTGGACAGAATGACCCAAATCTCAAGAACTATGAGAGGTAGAAAGTTGCTTCCAAAGGCAAAGTTGTAGAGAATAAAATTTTAGATAACACGTGTTTCAAGTGTTTAGGAAAAAATGACTTAGTCCTTGGATATAAGTTTTCTATATTTGATTGGTCTGAGACATACTTCGGTAGGGCCTTTGACATTACCTTGGGTAATTTCTACGGATCTTCGAAATTCTTACAGCTATAAAAGAACAGAAAACGTTGGATTGTTTGCTTATTTGTATATTTAGGTACGCTTGAGTCACTTTGCCACATCTATTCTGTTTGTCACATCTATTCTGATACGTACGGGTCTTTGGTTATGTTTTTAATATCAATTTGAATTGAGAACATCCATTTCAAAGACACATTTTCACTGTTCACAGATGTCGTGTAGTGTCAAATCAAAACTGAGATTAAAGGAACAAAAATTATTTGGCATTATTTTGATTATGCTATGGATGTCGTTGCGAGGGAGTGTGTTTGTGGTCGATACATTTATCGACATTGATTGAGCGCAATATGATAGGCTGGTGATATTGATGCTCCTTCCTCTAGTATGAAATTAACGGTGTTCTCGTTTCGAATGTGTAAGTTTTCGAGAATAAGTCGCTTATATTCTTTTCTCTCTGTCTCTAATATGGAGACAGCATTGAAGTCCATTCGATGTCGGTTGCCGTCTTGATCAGGTTTACAATGAGCGACGACTGCTGTGCGTATGTAGCTACTGCATTGCTCTTTTTATATGTGTATTTACTTAGGTATGTTCAAATCTTTTTCTGTTTGCCACATCTATTCTGATGCGTACGGGTCCCCTGCATTTTTATTTATTTTTGTAGATTTTTAGAGAAGGCAAAAGTGAAAATTGCGGCGTGATGAAAAATATAATGTTTATTCTTTTCTTGCTTTACATAGAGTGATTTTTCTTGTAATAAAATAGATAATTAAGAATAATAACGACTTTAACATTGAACAACTTATAATATTTTTTATTCGTTTATATTATGCAAACATATCTCTTTCTTAACATTAACATCAAACCGAAAATAAAGATTTTAACAAAATTTAAAATTTAAACAAAAATCAGAATCGACAACTGAACAAAATAACTAATCTAGCTTTCAAGTTCATACCCGTTTGTCAACTTACTTTCCAATTCATTATTTCTTTTTTTTAATATTAGATAAATAATCACAGCATTCATAAAATTTCTCATGAAAGTCTGACTTCAAAACTTTCCCGTTTTATCGCCATCAATTCAAACATATCCAGATTGATATACGAAACCTGTTTCCAAATTGATCTGGACTCTTGTCAATGAGAACCAGTGCCTAAAAATTTGGTTTCTCTATGCATTTTTTTACAAAATTTTTAAAAAATATTGAAAAATGCACGTGAATTTACGACCAACAATGCACGTTACGTAATTGTACCGAAACGAGAGAAATTTCTGTGTCACTCTTTATTTTAAAACGTTGACAACATTTCAATTGTAATATTGATCCCCATCCCAAAAAGTTTTAAAATTTTTTTTCCTTTTAATTTTTAAATTTTTGTTTGAAACCTCAATAACAGTTTTTTTCTATCAATTCCATTTTGTTTTTTGTTTCATAAAATTTTCTTATTTCATTAATCATAAGCGCATTTAATAACTTAAATTGCATACATTTTCGCATCTGGTTCATCATCAAAACATTCTAGGTCTGATCCAAAAATACTTCAGTCCAAATTCTAATAAAGCCACGAGTAACATCACCAATACTAAAACTGACTCTCTATTGATATGACAAAGAGATATGATAGAGAGACAGAAGGAGAGAGAGACGCCGCTGATGCAGAACAATAATTGCTCCCACTACCGAAATTTTTTTACCGGCATCAGACACGTGGCTTGGGGGCTGCCCATACAATCGTTAATCTCTTAATGCACGGTGCTTTTGAAGCGCTAATAGTTCTTGCCATGCGTCGCTTCCGAGTATGTGTGTTTCATCTACATTAGACCTACACATACAACAAGGGGCGGCTCCTAGCGAGCGTGCACTTGTACAAAACTTTGAAACAAAAAATCTTTCTGTCTAATTTGGATTGATTTTACTTGACTAAAATTGTTTTCACGCGCAGACGCTTGTCTAATCAGGCCTGCCCTGAGGCTTTTTCCTGGTTACGGGTGTGTTTCAAATCACCTTTACCGAGATACCGCAAGTCAGTATAGGATAGGATAATGTGGGTAAGAAAAATGAATTTTCGTTAGCCACCGATATGCCTGTTGTGCATATCGACTATTTGTAGAGAAAAAGCCCCTATCGGATAACGTTTAGAGTGGGATGGCAAAGTCGCCTCAACCTAAAAGTTTGACAGAATTAACTTTAACGCATGTAGTTCATAGAACAACAATTTCAGTGTGAGGTTGATTTGCCATCCCACAGAAAAAAATAGGATCTGAAAAACCAAAAGACATGAACATTTAAGGCACCAGCGAAGCATTATGTCTTATACGAAGTTATGTTACTATTGTGAACTGGTAGTAGTGATGTAGATATCGTCCTTTGTGAGTGCAATTGTGAATCGATTCATTGTGAATAGACTACCTGACGTGCGGTTACATTTTCATGCAGAGACATGATATGGCGGCTCATATAGGCTACTAATCTGATGAAACAATGTCATAAGGAGGAGTTTTTCTTTGAATTTTATAGTGACGAAATGTCAACTGATAACTGTATCACCGGGGGAGTCTATCTGGGGAACCCAACCGCCATCGCCATATCAAGTCTCTGATTAAGTCAAACTTCATTTCACAGTAGCCGACAGGTGTGTGTTATACGTCGTTTGCTGCCCTCATCCTCTTTCATAATCAAGGTGAAAAACTAAAAAATGTATTTTCAGTTTTTTGCTTGCCATTTCTCTAGTTTTTGCTCGATATGGGCTCTTCTCATCCATAGAAGTTTACTTTCTTCTTTTGAGGTAGTCGGATGCGGCTGATTGTGGTATGGTTAGAAAGGTACGGTCGTCAAACTTTCTAATGACACCTACAAGTGAAGTTTTTGAAGAAAATGTATGGTGACACTACCACCTTCTCAATTTTAATTCAGTTAAGAGTCAGGGAGCGACGCATAATTAGGATATTTTCGCAAAATTTGTTTAAAGCGCCCAATATATTTTCATAGCAATCTCCGCTCTTACGTAACTTTTCCACCGCTCCTTTTCCACTCATTGTGTGCAAATTTGGCTGCCTTTTAATATCGCTTCTACGTTGGAAGGATATCAATGAAAACCGCTTTTTTGTAAAAAAAAATCGGCAGCGACGAACCGAGCTGTACAAAATACGAAGAGAAGGCAACTTTTCAGGGTCAATGGGTTACAAGTAAACAGCCTCCACGCGGCATATCCTGGGTAAGTGCACACAAAATTGATGTTAACTCAGTGAATACTTGCATTATCGATAAAGCGCCCAATTTGCTTAATGTGGGCTCTTTAAAGCGCCCAATGGCAACCTCCGCTTTTTGACTTTTCCACCACCCTTCCAGCCGTTCCCAACACGTCCCAGTACCCGAAAACTAGCGCATATTGACGCTACCCGATCACCAGCTTTCTTATCAGGCGGATATCACTTAAGCCGCATTTATACCTACAGATTACGAAATACATAGTCGATATGGGTTTCGTTGCATAGCTGTGAGCTTCCAACGATACCCGTGTCGCCCGTATTGATTAAAGTTGAAACGAATGAAAAGCAACAAACGAAAAATTAATTTTCATGTTTATCACCAACCATCCAAAGTACATAACCGAGCGCCAAGATTTTACGCCGGATTATGAAATAGGACAAGTTTTTTCATGTGTCCTTGGGTATTCCACACGAATTAGGAAAACAAAAATTAGGAAAAACAAAAATTAGGAAACCGAAAATTAGGAAGAAAAATTATTTGCCAAAAATAAGGAAAAACAAAAATCAGGAAAAACTGAAATTAGGAAAAACCAAAATTAGGAGTCAGGCAATCAGGAAAAACCAAAAGCAGGAAAATAATTTTTGGGAGAATTCGCCGCAGGCCGTGATAAATCCTTAAAAAAAAAAACGGGGTGGAGGGACGGCAGCCCCACGGAGGGGGGACATGGGGGGAATATCCCCCCTTGCGGGGTCTAAGGGGCAGAGCCCCTAGCGGGGCTTGGGGCAGAGCCCCATGCACGAAAGGTAGCCTGCGGGGCGTTAGTAGCTCGTCGCAGGTGTGGATGTTTAGAGGGCAGAGCCCCCTACATACCAAAAATAAGATTGCGACCCCCTCAGGAATTGAAAACTTTGATGTTTTTCCTGATTTATTTCCTTCCTGATTTTCGTTTTTCTTAATTTTGGTTTTTCCTAAATTTGGTATTTCCTGATTTTTGATTTTCCTTATTTTAGGTTCCTGATTTTCATTTCCTGATTTTTGGTTCCTGATTTCTTGATTTCTGATTTTTGCTTTCCTAATTCAGGTGGACATTCTTGTCCTTGGATCAGTTCTTTGATTTTGCACTGTGACCTAAAGTGAAATGTAGCCGTGCAATTCTTACCAGAGTCAATACCTTTAGATGTTACTAATAGCTGAGTCTACAAGAGACTATTCTATCCTATCCCGCAAGTTACAAACGAATACTTCTTACTTCGAGTGGCTCTTGATTTTCCCAAATATTCGTAACTAATGTCCAAGGCTCGTGAAACGTTTACTCCAGAACGTAGTTTCAACTTGATAAGACCTAGTGATCGGATATGTTAACCATAAAAATGTTCTTTCTCAAAAAAAAAAAAATTAAATTGTAGGTTTTACTTCGCGATTTATCTTTCCTTTTGTTAAATTTATTTTTGTTTTCGTTAAAACGAGGCACTAGACATTTGTAATTTTTTTTTTTAAATTTGTTTTCCTTTTGTGAAAATATATGTTTTTCTTTAACAAAATATAAAACTAACTTTTGTCTATTAGATATAACCTTATGATTTGTTAAATGTAAATATTTTTCTTTAATGTTTTGTGTATTTATGACACCTAGGTATGGATCACTAGAGTGTTGTAACATTTTTATTTGTGTCGAACACCTACGAACTAAATCCAAAATTGCTGATGCTTAACAGTATACTGTAATATTTTTTTTGATTGATTAGCATAATTACTCGTTGAAATGATGAGCAGGTGGCGTTGTTACAGCGCCATCTGGTGATCGTTTCGCTAGCATAATTGGAGTTTACTTTCTATGGTTGTGTGAAAATTGACTTTCTTATAGCTACTAAGAATTGATTAAACTTCTAGATTTTACGACTGTACTGATGTTTTTTCATCATCATACCATTAATAACGAATGTAGCAGATACTCCACACACATCGTGTTTACAATGTTTCCAAATAAACTTACCAGTCAACATCTCTTTCAAACTTGTTCCATCGATGAGCCAATTTTCGCATTCACAGCACCAGCTGCAACTTCAGCAATCGTTGCCAAAATGAATAGATCAGACGCATTATCGGTGGTCAACGGTGGTGTGATGTTTTCTTCAATGATCGGAGATTCCACTAAATCATACAAGCCAACTGTTTCCACAACATCA
>CM055405.1:58526634-58551634 GCA_029228625.1 Pseudolycoriella hygida
GCAGCGATAGTTCCCTAGAGAATATCCGGCTCCCACGCCCTCTGCAGTTTTAGAACCGTCAGTAAAGCTCACGGTTCCTTCACCTGATAGGCTACTTGGCCAGCCTTCTAGCCATTCTAACCTGCTGGGTATAAGGATTTCAAAGCGTCTCATGAAGTCTGTCTCCGGTTTCATTCGGTCCATTGGCATCTCAAAGACCTCGTCAGTTATAACCTCCAGCCTTCTAGCCATTCTAACCTGCTGGGTATAAGGATTTCAAAGCGTCTCATGAAGTCTGTCTCCGGTTTCATTCGGTCCATGGGCATCTCAAAGACCTCGTCAGTTATAACCTTCTTGATTTTTCCATGTCCCGAAATGAAGTTCGGAGTCCAGAGATCGTTCTGCGACAACCTATCCGCCGTGGCAAAAGTTCTCGTTTCAATGCCACGTGGATCGGTGGTAAATTAATCAGCGTCTCAATAGCCGCCGTAGCTGTCGATATCATAGCTCCAGTAATATATATGCATACTAGCCTTTGAATCTCGTTCAGCTCTTTGACCGCCTTCTTTATTTCGAGCCTCGGCCTCTACTTGAATTGAGTAGGATATTTCCAGGTGTGTCAGATTTGTTTTCCCTTTTAGTGACCTACAAAATTGTATACGTAGGCTTTTTCCCGTGAAAACCGACGACTAGGACAAAATGATATTAACGTCATGTTTGACTTGATTTTTCCAGATTTGTTCGAAGGTCTTTTTTCATATCAGTAAGATACTGTAAAAATTTTCAAAAATATTCCGCTGTTACGTTATTTAAAACTGACGGAACTTTCTTCTTGGGACTCAATGAAATGTTCCCAAAAAGGGTTTGCGTGAAGATTTATGATTATCGAAGCGCAATGAAAGTCGTTTTTGCTGTTTCCGGCTGCCAAGTTGAAGTCGATTTCTTTCTGCATTTGCACTTGCCACGGGTACCGATAATAAAATCTACTGATTCATAGAAATTTTGAAGTATTCGCTAACTTAGTAATCGATCTCACATATTCTTTTTTCTACTTTTATTGGATGCTGTATGTTCTGTACAATAATAATCTAAAAAAGAAAACAAATTTTTCTTAAATCGATTTTAAAAGTTTTACAACGTGAAGTTATGCGACCTCATGTTTCAGTCGAAAATGCACTGATTAGTTTGGCTTTTCAGATTATTGTTGTGAAGAACTCACAGAGTCACATAAAAATATAACAAAAACTCATCCGTAAGATTATTTCAACATTTTTTTTTTCAAATACAACAACTACATCTACATGATAGTCGAATTAAAACGTCTGCCCATACATTTAAGAAACTTCCAAAGAAAGATAATAACATTTGAGATAATTATAATAAAATACACAATCTTTCACGATAGACAGGTCCAATGAACAAAATCGGTCGAAGAAAATTTTACATAAAGGTTTCAATGTCTTTGAATTTGCCAGAGTTTATAAAAAAATTAGAAATAGCTATTTACACAACCAGAAAACGAAACAAAATTTCATCGACTTTCTTTAAAAAAAACCCCAACGATATTCTTTAACGTTAAACTCAAAAGTACGATTTTTAACTTTAAATTTTCTCTCAAAATATCAAGACACTTCAGCAACATTATTGATAGCACTAACCTCGATGGATATACAAAATCATCTGTAATTTTGTTGCTTCGCCGGCGGACGATTTTTCCTCCTACGACTTTCATTTTTCACAGACGAAAAAACACTAAATTAAAAGATTTATTTTGTTATTTTTTTTAAATCACGGTCGATTTTTTCGCTTTTAAGTCTTTTCTATGCGATTAGAAAATGTCCATTACTGGATTGAACTGGAGTTACTCAAGTAATTGTTCCTATTGTTGAGTTTAAGTATTTATACCAACGATATCAATGTTACGAACGAAATCGCTGAATGAAAATTGGCCGAAAATGATAAAGAATAAAAATTTTTAATATTATTTAATTATCAAACATCTATACATCGACTGTTATAATTTCATTTCAATATCTCTGGATCATGGCGTGTAAATAATGTGAATAAAGTCGTATAAAGTTACTGAACATTTCTCATCTCTTTAGCGGAATATACAACATTCCCCTAAGACGCACTAAGTAGGCCCCTAGTCATTTTTCGACACCCCCTGCTTCGTATATACCTTATGTATCCGTAATCTCCTCTTCCTTCTTCATTTGGTCTTCTTTTTTATACAGCCCGTCATGTACAAGCAGTACTAGCCGAATTCCCTCTTTGAATGGCCAAACTAATCTGGTGCCGGAAAAACATAAGCGACCTTGGCTCTCCTGTAGCGTCAGACTTACGTTTATTCACATCTTTAGCGAAAACCTTGGCTTCCTCAGACCAACCTTCTAAATATTCTACGGCGAAAGCGACTTTTGAAGTTCATATAAACCTTGAATACGAATCTTACTTTTTTCAAAACAACATTTTCTAAGGAAAGGTAGATAAATGAGGAATTTCAGGATATCCCAAAAATATTGTAAATAAATGGCACGGAAACATCCAAATTAGTAGCAGAAAATGTTAAAGTTCAAAAAATATAAGTAAATACACTGTAAATTTCTTCTTATTCATACGTTTTGTTCGTTTTCTATTTCCATGTCAAATGCAATTCAACTGTGTAGAAACGAAACAAAAAAGCGAAAGAGAGGAATCATAGGAAGGTCTTTTTTATGTTTTTTCAACTTTACATTGGTGAAAATTGAATTAGATGAAGTTATTTCAGCACACACGAGAAAAAAAAACCAGAAAAATAGACGCTAGGCAACATCGAAACTCTGACTAATTTAGCTAATATTTTTCTGTCCACCATTCCCATTTTTGTACTCATTTCAAGAAAAATTCTAATGAAGTTTTCATGTTTCATTTTCTAAAGATAAAATCTTAACGGTTCTGTTTCTGACTTTGTTTCCTTTCGTATGTTATCTTTCTAAGGTGCCGTTCATAAAATGATGTCATGCGCAAAATTCCATTGGCTCCTAAAATCTTGCAGTAAATACACAAAAAAGCTATTAATTCATTAAAGGTGGAATCATTGGAGTTAAACATACAATTGCTGAGTTGCTACGAAGCAAAGGATACAAATGTTTTGACGAAGTATATGCTATTGATATCGCTTTAGAGACATCGTTGCCTTTGATCCGAAAACGAAAAACGCATTCATCATCGATCACACCATAAGGTATGAGACGAATGACCCAGATCAAGACGAAAAAATACGTGAGGAAAATCGAGAAATCTACGAAAAGTGTATTCTTTCGGAAAGAGTTTTGTTTAGAGAAGAGTTTGGTGAGAGAAGCTGGTCAGTTCGCGGATTGTGGTTTGGCAGTAGAGGCTGTTTCGGTAAAAGCGTTGTAGAATTTTTAAAGTATTTAAACTGAACTGTGATAAGCTGAAGGACATTTCCGAAATGATTCTAATCAAGACAATAGCAATAATAAATAATCATGTGTGTAGATACGTTAATGTATAGAATTTAAGTTTGAGTTATATGTAATTGTACAAGCGACCTAACGTTAGATATTAAGATTGTCAAATTGTGATAGATCAGTACGCTGTGTAACAAAGCAACCTTCGACACAAGGGCAGCAGCTTTATTTAATTTTAATAAATGAATTCTTCTAATTGAGGATTCAAAATTTCACCAAAAAGGACAACTTTTGCATGTTTTCGGTCTTGAACGTTCAACTATCATTTTATTGGTCAATCAACGGTTATAACAAACAGTGGAAAGATAACCCGTTTTCAGAGATAATGTCAACTGAATTTGATTATTATACAGCAATCGATATCAGCATGAATAATGACATTTTTATTACTATCCCAAAAATCATAGAATTTTTTTTTGACCTGATAATGAAGTTTCAATGACCAGGTTAAGCCCGTATGCGTCGTCTACATAGAGGACTCTGTATGCGGGCTTAACCTGGCCTTCGATTTGATATTTCGTTGCTACTGAAGCTGATTCGAAATTGAAATTATAGCAGGCTACTTACCTTTGTCCTAGTTTTCCTTTGAAAAAGTGGTGCTGTTGCTTATAGACAAAGGCTATAATAAAGAGAGTCATCACATTTTCAACAGTCGATTCATTTGAATCTTAATTAATTTCTGCGATCATATTTGGCGAAAGGACTCTTTTGATTTCGAAAGCTCAAAAGCATTAACATTTGTGCATTACGACTTTACTAATAGATTCTTTAACTACGTCCTAACACAAGCAAATACTTCCTGATATGCTGGGAATTCCTCATGGTAGAGCACACTATAGCCTAGTCTATACTTATACCTCAAAGATTACGATATCAGTACCTGCGATTCTCTTATCTCAAACGCAATATTTTCTGTTTTTGTTACCATGACCTAGACGATTTACGAAGAGTTGTATGAAAAGCACACGATTGTTTCTTTTTCGTGTAAGTGCCATTTAAGTACTTGGACTGTTAGTCAAACTGGGAAATAAAAGATAAACTTTTTATTTTTTCAATGAGTTGCATGTTCATTTTTGATTGGTAAGGATTGCAATTTAAACAATTTTTAAAGATTTAAAAAGAAATGTTATAGTTTTAAAGACATGTTTCACCATCACTACGCTAACTAAAGGAGACAAATGTGGCTTCCTACCAGCGAAGGTAACGCTGTGCGATGGTTCAAAATTCATTTCATTTGGATCATGAGCTTTCACACGGCTACCGGTAACAGGCATTATTGGCAGGGAGGTTCCAGTATTCTCCTCTTAATAGTTTATCATATATCATATCATAGATATGGCATCGAGTTGATTGACCCACCTACTACGGGCAAATATGACGGAAAAATATTAAAAAATATTTAAAAATTAAAGTGTTTTCGGTTTAAAATCGTTATTTTTTGTTGTGTTCATCCCATCACTTCGTTTGAACACGTTAGCACAAAAATATTACATATTTTACTACACAAAAATCAATCGCTAAATATGGGTGGAGGTGGCATCCAATCACAAAAAACCAAAAAAAGTTTGGACGCAGGGGAAAAACATAAACTTGTTGAACTTCAACGTGTTTCGGATATACGCGAATGGGAGGAATCGAAGCGAATGTGGCAGATTACACGCATTATTATTGTCGCTCCCGATGATTACAAAACAAGCTGGAGTGGATGTACAAATCTTCTCGCGAATAGTTGAATCGAGAGCATATTGGCTGGGTCGTCCGGTAGATAAAAATTCCAAGCTGGCTGAAGCTGAAGACAAACAGGCATAGACGTGTGCGCCGGTCTTTTGTCGGCGTAGTATTCAAAATTATGTGTAGCCTTTGCGCTACACTCTAGAGGGTTACAATGTTCTACAAAAATGTGCAGGATACGTGTATCTAGTCGACGTGCAAAGACCATTTTATTCCAAAATTTCACTCTCAATAGATATTCGAGGTACGCCGATGTTCTTTTGGTATTCGGCGGAAAATGAGCTGAAATGTCGGCGTAACTAGAATATCTATTGACAGTGACATTTTGGAATAAAATGGTCTTAGCACGCCGACTAGATACACGTATCCTGCACATTTTTGTAGAACATTCTAACCCTCTAGAGTGTAGTGCAAAGGCTATACATAATTTTGAATACTACGCCGACAAAAGACCGGCGCACACGTCTAAACAGGCATTGGTCGCTGATCAAGTGCATCAAAACAGTTTCCAACATGAGTGCATCCCGCACTCTAATTGATCATACCACACAGTCCAGGGAAATCAACCGGTAAACTAGGCAAACGGCTTAGCTCAGTGGTAACGTACTGGCTTTGGCTTTCCACCAAGAATATCCGGGTTCAATCCTGGTGGGGAGTGGGGACAAATTCTGTATAGGATTTTTCTTCAATGTATAGCATGAAAATAGGCACACCCAGGCTTCATAATTTGGGTAGTTGTGAATTTGGTGCCGCAACGAATCGTACATAGAAGAATGACCAATGATGACGCCCCTCATATACGATGAATTCTGTGTACAAATATCTGAGTTGGACGGAGATATAATTAGCATCAGAAGAATTACACATACTGAGTGGCAATCCAGCGCTGTCGGCAGTGAGCTTGATGACTTGATGAACAAAATGAAGCTTAGCATTGCAACAGCGAAATACTCACGTTCAAGCTCGACTGGCTTCAGTGCACACGCACAGGCACCAACTCGTATGATGTCAAGTAAAGTCAATTCATAGATATGGCATCGAGTTTGTCGCACAGGTTACTACTGGCATAATAAAAACATTTTTGTAACAAAAATATCTCGAAAATAGAGCCAAATCAGCGTACCCAGCAGTTATCTGGCTTTAAAAGCGCTTCAAGGATTGTTAAGGCAGATTGTTATTAATATTCGTCTGAATTCGGCATACACTCAGCGACTTTTATTTTTACTTGGTGTCGTGCACCAGTTGGCTTTTATTATCAGGCAATATTTGTTTGTTATGTTAGGATGTTAATGAATGACGACACAATTCAAACCAGCTCTCATCTTCAATAAAAAAATTTTATGTGCAAAATATAGAAACAAAACTGATTTTCATTTCCTGATTGTCTAAGTGAAAATTACTATTTGCGTCATTATAAAAAATTAATTTGTTGTGGGCTGCATTACAAGTGTCAATAATAGTGACTAATATACCTACAAAACCACAATAAAATTGGTTTAAGTAAGTCAAGTAAACAAAGAAGCGATTCGAAATGCAGTTAATCATTGAAATAGACAAATATTGATATTATCCTCAAATAAAATCGTACTTATAACGCTATTATTGCGCTGTGTCGATTTAAACGATTTAAACTCGACTACAATCGGTTACAGTCCTATTTGCAGTAATTTTGTGCGCTATCATTGATCGATTATAGGCACCAATGCAATAAAAAAAGATTAAATCATATTTCTAGTCAGTTTGGATCTGAAGAAGATGAATAACAGCAAACGAAGTTTATTCGTCTTTTGAAAGCGACATTGGTAGGCACCAGATGTCGTGTCAAGGAGCAAAACGATATGTCAAATGTGCTTGCTGGTTGGAGAAGGATTGAAGCAGGGAGACGCTCTATATCTTGCTTACTCTTTAACTTGGCTTTGGAAATCGCAATGGGACGTGCTGGTATACCAACCAACAAAACGTTGGTGAATGGAACAGTTAAAGTTCTGGGATTTGCAGATGACTTGGATCTCGCCAGTCGTACACTTGCGCAGCAGTTGACACTTTCGCAAATCTGATAATCAAAGCTGAGAGAATGGGTTCGATGATAAACGAATCTAATGCCAAGTACATGAAGACCGAGCCGAATTCGGTAACCAATCAACAGGGAGACAAAATGCGCATTGGAGAGTTCAATCTCGAGATAGTGTGTGTGTTCATTTATCTTGGAGCGCTGATGCGGTCAGATGGTGACAACACACCTGAAATTCACAGACAGATGGCGGCAAGCAGATGCCATTTTGGTGTAATCAAACATTTACGCTCAAAGTTAATATCCAAGAAAACGAAGTGCCATGTTCCCTTGACGTCAGTCAGGGTCTTATGACCGAATTAGGGTCAATTTGTCCGTGTGTCTCCGTCCCGTCCGTGTGTCCCTATCCGTATATTCCTGTCTGTGTGTCCCTGTCCGTGTGTCTCTGTCGGTGTGTCCCCGTCAGTGTGTCTTCGTCAGAGTGTCCCCGTCCGTGTGTCCCTGACCATGTGTCTCCGTTCGTTTCCATGTGTTCCCGCCAGTGTGTCTCCGTCTGTGTGTCCCTATCCGTGTATCCCCGTCCTTGTGTTTCCGACCGTATGTCTCTGTCCGTGTGTCCCCGCACACAATCAAAAATAGTAAACTACATGACATGAGCTTTTAGAGCCGTACCCCAATGTTTATCACGACGTTTGTAACAAGTCGAAATTTGGAACTGAAAATAAGTGTTTTTCGTTCTGAAAACCACGTTCGTCAACACGTTATTCGAATAAAACTTTTTTCAAAATGTTGTGCTCAAACAGCAAAATCCGCTCGAGATGTACTCATACTACAAACAACCTAATGTTAGATGAGGGGCGTAAAAGCTTCCTAGCTACGGCCCGGCGCTCACTACTGTTAACAGTAATTAATGAGAGAAGAAAAAACGTTACCGATTCGAATTTCAGTTTCTTTAAGAATTTTAATTTTCCTGCAAAGTTGAATTTTTGGATTTTTTTGAAACTTTGAATTTTCGTGAAAATTTGAAATTCGAAATTTTCGATAATTTGAATTTTTATTATTTTATAGAAATTAAATAACTGACATTGTCCGAAAAATGTCTCAATCAAAATGACCATGAAATTGTGGGTCTAAGAGGCCCTAAAACGTACCTCGGGAGGGCTTTTGACATTACCTTGGGTAATTTCTGTAGGTCGTACAAATTCTTATACATAATATTAAAAGAACATTGTACTTTTTGCTCATTTTGAAATTTTTGCAATTAGAATAATGATGCGTACACTACACATAAGTCCTTGCCATATCGATTCTGATGCGTACAAGTCTATGCATATGTTATTAGTATTTTGTTTGGTTACACTATTCGCACAGGTTTTTCTATGTTGCAATGCATCTTCAAAAGGACAAGGTACGTAATCGACGATTTAATAATAGTTATTAACTGCATTGGCTATGTAATTCAGTTGTAACACATCTGCGAAAGTTTGCGATATCCGAGCCAAAGGCGAGGTGTCGTAATCGCAGATGTGTTACAATTGCATATCATAGCCAATTCAGTTCAAAATTTGAATGCATAAGCGAGCGGTATGTTGAAAACACACCAAAAAATTTCACATATTTTCCACACGTTCGCTTTGACAACAACAAAGCGGCCATGTTTTTCGTTTAGTACGATGAGAGCGTTTCATACCTTACACAGTAACTAGATTTACATGGTTTGGTGCAGCTTATAAGTGGTTTCGTGCAGCTTATAAGTGGTTTCGTGCAGTTTACACAGTTTCGTGCAATTTCGTGGCATTTATTTTATGTATACATTGGCGATGAACCGTCAATGTAACACAACAATACCGCTCGCTATGCATTAAAATATAATAATAAAAGACCGAAAACCAATTTAATGCATAGCGAGCGGTATTGTTGTGTTACATTGACGGTTCATCGCCAATGTATACATAAAATAAATGCCACGAAATTGCACGAAACTGTGTAAACTGCACGAAACCATGTAAATCTAGTTACTGTGTAAGGTATGAAACGCTCTCATCGTACTAAACGAAAAACATGGCCGCTTTGTTGTTGTCAAAGCGAACGTGTGGAAAATATGTGAAATTTTTTGGTGTGTTTTCAACATACCGCTCGCTTATGCATTAAAATTTTGAACTGAATTGGCTATGATATGCAATTGTAACACATCTGCGATTACGACACCTCGCCTTTGGCTCGGATATCGCAAACTTTCGCAGATGTGTTACAACTGAATTACATAGCCAATGCAGTTAATAACTATAAGCGGCCATAGCCCGGCGGCCCTTGGCCTGGAAACACCCAAATGCAATACCATAACCATAACCATCAGTAACCTTTCAGGGACGAATTTTAAATATTTCTTATTTTCCCCCACTTACCCAATAACGGATTAACCTAAGGGACATTTAAAAAGAGGAAGCACAAACATAGAGCTTGCTTAACTCGAAATGTGAAAAGCTGTAGCTGCGCCGAACTGCAGCAGGCTTGTTCTCAACTACAGTTTGACAAGAAAAAGATAACGATAAAATGCACCAGAAAGAACCAAAAATGCTGGTGTTATGTTGTCGAAAAAGTTTTTCTAGAAAAGTGGAACTTGGGCAAAAGGCATATCGTCGGAAGAAATTGGCGCTGTCTAGATTTAACTGAAAACATGCAGAAAATGATGAGTTTATCATTTTCATTGACAATGCATTCGATTATTTTCGTACACGCGTAATCGGTTACAAATGAATTAAATTTTGTTCTTAGTCTGTTATCGTGATTGATGTCTCGTTAAATTGATATTCATTTGATGTTATTTTGAAATTTCATGGTCCAAGATATTCGCTTATCTTTGTTGCCATCGATATTGTTGTGTTTTTCCTTCAATTGAATCCTGGTGATTCAAATTTACATATCAAATTACAGATGAAAACTATGTGACAAAATGTTCAAAATGAGTGTTAGTTTACGTACACACACTTAACTTTGTGTTTTTGAGTAAAAATTTGTAAAATGGTAGCCGAGAGATATCTGTAAGTGGTGATATGGCTATCAAATCGATAAAATTATGCGGTGGCACAAATGGAAAAAAACGGCCGTAATATAAAAAACGGCGGGCAAGTTGCAGGTGTCTTTTTCGTTGCTCATATTTTTAGCAGAGGCTGCTACACTTAAGATGAAATAATTATAGTCAATATATGAAATGCTAAGATAGCAATCAAGCACTCGCCGATGAAAGTACCTTATATGGTAATGTTTCTAAAAATATTCATTCACTTACCAGACAAGAAATTATTGAACTGAACGAATAGTATACGAGATTAGCAGTTCACGATGATTGAGTTTTCGTAATTTAGTTAATACAATAAGGACACAATCTCCTAATTTGTGCAGTTTTTGCTATAGCTGAATTTATCAGCCCATTCACAAACACACATCGTTCATAGTATACAATCTCAACACAACAGCTTTAATAATCGAACGACATTCACACGCTTTACGCGAACATAGAGGACGTCAAACTGGCAAAGGCACTCGTTTCATTGTTTTTGTAGTTGTTATGCAGAAAAAGAATAGTTATTTGTGTGTCGATTCGTTCGGCCTAAAACTCGCGATAATGCCTAAGATCAATTTTTCTCGCAGAGGTCCAAAGTCGAGAGAAAATTTACAAAATTGTCCCTGAAGCATGAAAAAGTTACTTATTTCCTTGTGGAACTCAGAATCTCAAATCCTGATTCGTAGTTTTTATACGTCCCGCAATCAATAAAGAGGTAATGTATTCTAAAAACTTTAAAATAGAATTTTCAGGCGTGTCTATTGCTTGGGACGAGAAACGAAGAAAGTTGGAAAATTGAAATCGTTAAAGAGAGCAGTTTAATCACACTCGGTAATGTGACATTCATATGCTATCATTAAAGGAACGTAGTTAAAAAAACATTGAAGATGAACTGCCGCCAAATTATCTGAATAAATGTTTTGCAAAAAATTAACTTGAGCCGACTAAAAGGAAATGAGCTAATCAAATAATAATCCATCATTAGCGTACACTCATACAAAATTCGACGGATTTATCTAAACACTTGCAGTGAATTTCATTTTTCGTAGCGTACGTACTTATGATTATTTTTACTTTTTATTTCGCGAAATAAATCTATATTTTGAATAAAACAAATCACATTCTATTAATAATTTCTGATTGTTTTAACAATCCACTTGAAAAAAATTAAAAAAGAATTAACCGTGTATCTTCATTATCTCATACAAGCTGATACTAACATACAAACCGTTAATTCAATAGCCACAAAAATTCAACTTCTTAATACTTCGCTTATCTGAATTGTCACATCAATCAATGGTTCATACATTATAGTAAAACTGCGCCCAACAAAAGCATGTTGCGTTGCTATTATCACTTGATTTTGTAATATTTATAAAAGAAAATTCTCGATGTAATAAATTCCCCAAGGCCAGGAAGATATTCTGACCAGGACTAAATTCATGCAGTTGTTAGGGTAGAATTGGAAAGGGTGGTACATGATAACAACGTAAGACCTCACACCGAAAGTTATCAAAGCGTGGTGATGATGCTCCTCTGCGCTTAAAAGATTGAAAACATACATTCAGATCGGCGGCAACATGAACGAAAGAAAGTTATGTACACGAATAAATTAGTCCCCGTAGTGGGTGTAAAATGGGTATAAGGCTGAATCAGTCGTCGAAAACGCAATTTCCGATAGATAGGGAAATCTTCAAACCTTTTCGACTATATCTCTGCGAAATAAACAGGGAATTGTCATTCTATGTTTTAATTGAAACATATGGGTCTCAGAAAACTAAAAGAACATTTTTGGTGAAAATGGGTTGGTCTAAAGGGTAAATAGTGCAGCAGTACTCGGGCTGCTCGAGCGTTTTCATTTTCTCTTCTTAATTCTTTCTTTTCTTCTGAAGAACAAATTAACAGTGTAAGTTGTAGCTCTAAAAGCTTAATTTGAATTAAGCTCTACAAACTCAAGTTATATTTTAGTACATTATTTAGTATTTAGTACATAATTTAAGCTTTATATTTTTATATCTCTGAAATCATTTTCAATGAAACATTCAGTTAATTAGGTGAGTGAATTTAATTGGTTTGGCTAGGGAATTTCGATATTCTCATACTTCAAAAAATCGAACTAGCGCCAGACATTTACAATCAGTGGTGTAGCTAAAATGAAATTCGTGTGATTTTACGAAACAGTTGATTTCGATTCCTGATTGGTATTTAGAGAGAGACATCTAAAATTTTTAAAGAGAGAACGAGACAACCATAACTACTTCTGTCAAAAATTTCATAAAGAAGTTTGACCACCTGGCCAAACTGCGTTCAGAATTTGGCATTTTTCAGACCCGTCCCCCCTGTAACGCAAAAAGAGTCAAGTTTGATCCATTTTTGTTCTAGCCGTAACGCTTACTGTCATTTCCTTGGGACAGAGCACAGAGGGGAAATCAGGGCGCCTACCAACTTTGCCGACCCAAACGTTAGTAATTTCAAATTATGGTTCCACAATAACCATCAAAATGTTTGCCTTTTATTGAATAATATCAACTAGAAAAGTTTAACACCATCAGAACAATTCATAGTAACTATGGACACTATTTGGGGCACTTAAAAAACTGCACAGTTCGCTAAAATTGCGGCACCGGGAATTTACGAACGAAGATTTTGTAGTTCTGGCAAGAAATGAAGCATTTTAAAGCTGGACACCCAATCAAAACGAAAGTTTAATAGTACAATGTAAGGATTTCTGGATTATCAAAGCACCCTTAGGTTGTGACTGCAAAATGGGATTTTCCACAAAAGAACACCGATTTCGTGTACAATCATGTCCTTTAATGAAATATTTCAAAAGAATTTTTTGAGTTCCGAAGCTGTAAGAATCACCCAAATTGATATCTGTTGTTTTGGAAGAAGAGACGAGTACTTGCGTAACGTTTCCCTTTTAAAAAGGGTTTTTGTTGTGATATCAGTAGTTTTGGAAGAAGAGAGAAAAAAAAATTCGGCGAAAAAAAAATTCGGCGAAACCGGCGAAAAAAAATTTTCAGCAAAAAAAATGTTCAAAAAGCCAAAAATTTCGGCGAACAAAATTTTCAGCGAAAAAATTCGTGCGAAAAACATTTTAGCGAAAAAAAATTGTTCGTCTAAAAAAGTTTTCCCGGCAAAAAAAATTGTCGTCAAAAAATTCAGGCAAAAAAATCCGGGCAAAAAAATTCTATGCGAAAAAAATTTTCGTCGAAAAAAGTTTTCCGGCGAAAAAAATTTTCGTCGTAAAAAAATTTCTTTTGACACGAAACGTCGTCTTCAACAAAAAAAAACTTAAAAAAAATCAATTTTCCCTCTAAATTCGCCCCATACCACCGTCGGATATTTTGTTGGTCACCCTGACTCACTACACACTCAACCCAATAACTTTTCCTTTGACACCAAACATCTATCTCCAACCAAAAAAAGTCAAAACAAAAATTTAAATTTCCTCCAAAGTCCGTCACATACCACCATCGGCCATTTTGTTGGTCACCCTGACACACTACACATCCAACCCAACAACTTTTCCTTTGACACCAAACATCTATCTCCAACTCAAAAAAAAATTTCCCCCTAAGTCTGTCCCATACCACCGTCGGCCATTTTGTTGGTCACCCTAACACACTACACACTCAACCCAATAATTTTTCCTTTGATGCCAAACATCTATCTCCAACAAAAAAAAATTCAAAAAGAAATTTAATTTTCCCCCTAAGTCCGATCTATACCACCGTCGGCCATTTTGTTGGTCACCCTGACACACTACACGCCCCACCCAACCCATCAACTTTTCTTTTGACATCAAACATCTATCTCCATCCTAACACAGTCCAAAAATTTTGCTCATATTTGACCCATACTTTGAATACACCCACACACACATACAAAACATTATTTTATATGGGCTTTATATGGCGCTTTCTAAGAGCCTAAGCACCCAAACGAGGCCAGTACCCCCACTTTTTAAAATCTTCTATGGCGTAGAATGCCCACCCGAAGGTCTCTGCAAAATTTCAAGAAAAGTTATCGAGCCGTTTTCGAGCACGAGCCAAAAAAGACATACAAATGTCTCTGGAACTAACTAACTAACTAACTAACTAAGGAACTACCGTAGGATGTTAATGGTTTGGTTTCTATGAAATAGCAAATTTTGTCTGAAAAATGACGATTTTCTAAAGGTCATATCTGCGAATCAATCCAATCACCACAATCAAAATTTTACGTAGAACCCGAAAATCTAGGTCTCAGGGGGGTACGACGCAAGGGAAAAAAGTCAAAACTTAGCTGTATATATGGTTCCGCCGTCTATGAAAAAAAAAATTCTTGATTTTTTGATCGTATGGGGACTTGCGTCACGGGCGCATCGCTACCGCGCGTAAATGATAAGGTCCGACCATCATTCAAGCGAGGATGGTTCTTGTTAGTTTATAAGAACAAATCGTAACTTGAATAGCGCGCCGGCGAAACTTGCGAAACTTGAGAGCCAAAAGGAAATCCAAGTGGGACCCGTCCACTGTAAGTGCTCTAAGCTCATGCTCTACCGGGGTGTTCACAGGAAACATCTCTTTTACGAGAAGGTCAAGTTCATCCTTTAAATTTAAATTTGAAAAAGGCATGTTATTAACCGATCGCTATTTACCATAGGTTCGCTTAATCAGTAAAATGACCAACAACTTGTTTCGTTTATAAAATATTAATTTACTTATTATTGTTGCTTTTTCGGTATTGTTATCTGTAGCGAGTACTGGATAATGATCTTGAAATAATAAATTAAATTGTGGATGAGTTGTTAAATGCACTCTCTGATTGAAAGCTAGAACTCTGTGAAGCGCTTGTTCCAATGCAGACTGCAGCTACTGGGATGATAATGAAAAAGCTGTGATTCACCAAAATTCTGTGAATTAGAACCTCACCGACTTCAACTAAACGAACGAATAACAAAGCAATTCGTTGACGATTTTCTATTGTTACGTAGAATTACCATTCACTGTTGAATTCTAGTAATGTTTTAACTGATCGCGATTACTTATCTATACATAATTTTCGCTTGGGTGTCACTCTAATTCAATCAACGCCAAACTTTAATTTGATTGAGATTTATTTTTAATCAAATCGTTGTTTTTTGGAAAAGTTATTGTTTAGGTGGTGTCGCTTTATTTTCAACCATAGAAAACTGCTCGCAAGACGTGGGCATAAGTGAATTGGACGGAACATACGAATTAAGTTACTGAAGGTCTTAGCTTTGGATGTATTCACAAAATAAAGTGAGGCAACACTATTCGCACGAGGAGGAGATTTTCGAGTGACAGTGTTTTAACCAACGGATTTCTGAGCAGAAAACGATGACCTCGATTTGTTTAGCAAAAGTTACGTAAACCTACTGTCCAACATAGCAAAACAAGGAAAAGATAAAAAGAATCAAATTAACAACTAGCAAACGTTATATAAGCATGGGACGTTTCAAATAACAATTAGTATCTACGACAATACTTACTACTTATTTACAACAAAAAAAAAATTACAAAAAGTGCGGAAAATGGCTCACGGTATGCAATTTATTACAACGTTTGTTAATGTTAAATTTAAATTTTACTGCAAATAGTTCTCTGCTGTTCCTTGATTCTGATATGCTTCGCATACGTCGTAATTGGTCAATACCAAGTAGATGACCCGTGCGAGGTCGGAGATCATGAAAATAACACAGGCCTATACAGGCCACATCCAAACGACTGCGAAAAATATTTACAATGTCTACATGGACGATTCGGGGAACGATCATGCTCACCTGGAACACATTGGAACAGTTTAGAAGAAGCTTGTGATTGGCCTGCAAAAGCTGGTTGTCTAACTTTTGATGATTTGGAACAAAGAAATGAAGTTGGCGGACCTTGCTACGTTGGTGACCATGAAGATAATGAGGGTTTATACGTAGCACATCCTACCGAATGTGGAATGTTTTTACAATGTCTACATGGCAGATTTGGAGCGCGTGAATGTCCCGAAGGATTGCATTGGAATAGCGAAGAAACAGCTTGCGATTGGCCTCAGAAAGCTAATTGTGAACAACGTTTACGGCCAAAATATCCAGTACCACCGCTACAAAATGCTTAAATATTTAAATAGACATGATAGGTTTTGTTTGACCCACCAATTGAAATAAATATTTTGCATAGGTACTTTTCTTGTAAATTATTTCAGAGTTCGTTTTCGAAGGTGAAGTACTTGCTCCGAATTTTCCCTCTCTTTTCGTCTTAAAATTAATAATCTGAGCGAGTCTTTCGCTGGAACTAAAATATGAGGAACAGATATTTCATACAACATGCAACTTGCACGCAGAGAGAATAGTCACAGCACAGTGCGAATAGTCTCTTTAAAGTACTATGGCTATTCACCCTCATATTATTCTCTCAGTAGTAGTTAAATCAACTAAGTCAAAATGGAATGTGTTTCGTTACTCACCTAGCCTTCGTGGCATTTAGTAAAAGGAAAAACTCCTAAGCGTCGTCGTCAGCCACCTGGTTTTTGTGACATTTTGCGAAAGGAAAAGCTTCCTATTTTGTTAGCCACCTCGGTTTTTGTGGCGTTTCATTGAAGCGCAAATTCCCTAGTTTTGTCAGCCACCTAGTTTTGATTAGCCATCTAAGTATCAATTTGAATTTGAAATTGGCTCACCTCTCAGGAAAAACCTTGCAAGCATTTTTATAGTTTAAAATTTCTTCTTCATTACACATTACGACAACATGTTCTTCATTATAAACAAATTCAGCAAGTACTTTTCGTGTACATATTAGACTTCATTTCACTATTCGCACAATGTGCGGAAAGCCTTTTCGTATTTTTAATTCAATAAATTTATCGGGTTACTTTGAACACTCCAACATTTAATAAAATTGGTCTTCCTTACTTCGGGGTGCAACAACCGACCTTCGTGGTGAAAGTAAAGGCGAGTAAAAAGAGTATTGACGTTGATCAATTGTCTATAGTTTTTATTAATATTAAAACTAAATATTCCAAAAAATTTGCGTACTCTACTTCTTCTAATGCCATGAAAATAAGACATGCGCAATCATCAGATACGCTGTTGACACAATTGTATGGCCAAGCATTATCGGAAAGCCAACTCTATCAGAAAAAGAATTGGAAAAATCAATTCGACTTGGAATGTATCCGATGCAATTACAAATACTTACTTGAAGAAATCCATAAACGTAAACTTGTAGCCATGTTGCTGAGCCAGACCAGCGCATACGAGATTAGCTGAAGCACCGATTAATGTTCCGTTACCTAGAGTTCAAAATTGCATGTTAACTAACTGGTATAAGGTTACCAGATGAGTATATGCTCAAAAATGTCCTTATTTCATTCGTTCGAATCTATAGTAACTCTCTTACAATAAATTGTTAGATGATAAATTAATTACCTCCCAAACATGCACCAAATGCCAATGCCCAAATAAGTGGTTGAAATGGCAAACCCAGCTCTCTATTTTGCGCAATCGATATGACAATTTTGAGCATCATTGTTGTGAGTGGTATGTTGTCGACGAATGCTGATGCAAAAGCTGATACCTGGAACATAAAAGAAAATTAATAGCAAATATTTTTGAAGGTTAAAGTTTCTTCCTACCCATAAAATTATGAGAATCGCAACTGCCAAACGAGCATCTACCGAAACGCTAAAAATGATGTTTTCGGTTTGGTTTCCTATCCATTCAATCAATCCGAGTTCACCTAGCGCTTCCATTAAGACAAACAATGCGGCGAAAAATAGCAAAGTTGTCCATTCCACTCGTGCAACGACAGATTCAATGTCTTCACGATCGGCTAATATTAACAGTAAAACGGCACCCAATAACGCCGTCCACCCAATGGACAAACGTTGAATGTGAGGTGCGGCATGGAGGAAGAAAAATGTTATGGTAAATATTAACGCAACGATTGACTTGATGAGCAGTTTCTTGTTGCGAATGAAATACTAAAATTTAAAATAAAAAACGAATTGGTATCATAAAATGATAGAAACTGTGAAACAATACCTTTGACTGAAGTTCCTGCAATGTTTCCTTGTACGTGTCAGTTGGCAATTTACCAGTTGCCAATCTTTTTTTCAAAAGTTTCTCTAAATACTGAACTTTTTTTAATAAAGTTTCTCGAACTAAAATTTCATCTTTCGAATATGAAGATAAAGAATCCGCTGATCGTTGCCAGACACCCAATTCATGACGTAATTCTTGTATACCCTTTGGCTCACCGAAGCGCAGGTCATTCATTTTACGGTATTTTAATCTTATTTGGACGTAAGTTTGCAACATGACGAATATAATTCCAGTTCCCATGTGAGCGGTGAAATTTAGAAAATTTATTCCCTGTGAAATTATAACGATGTTGATAAATAAAGGAATGCCGGCATTGGAGGCTTATGATAACAGTAGTAGTTGTTGTTTCGTTTATTGGTATCAAAATATTGATTACAATTTGGCCCTTTGAGTTTACACACTCATCGAGTCGAAGTATTATTTTCATGACTTGATATTCTGTAGCAAGTCAAAAAGCGAATTTGCCTACCAAAAGCTTTGAAAAATTGCTTGTGTTACTCGCCGCTGCATTTCCACTGTAAAGCTGCATTTCCACTGTAACGCTGTGTTTCTACTGTAGCGCTGCGTTTCTACTGTAGTGCTGCGTTTATACTGTAACACTGCATTCGTACTGTAACGCTGCGTTTCTACTGCAACGCTGAGTTTCTACTGTAACACTGCCTCTGTACTGTAACTCTGCCTTTGTACTGTAACGTTGTGTTTCTACTGTAACGCCGTGTTTCTACTGTAACGCTGCGTTTCTACTGTAACGCTGCGTTTCTACTGTAACGCTGCGTTTCTACTGTAACACTGCATTTCTACTGTAAAACTGAATTTGTACTGTAACGCTTCGTTTCTACTGCAACGCTACGTTTCTACTATAACGCTGCGTTTCTACTGTAACGCTACGTTTCTACTGTAACGCTGCGTTTCCACTGTAACGCTGCGTTTCTACTATAATGTTGTGTTTCTACTGTAGAGCTGCGTTTCTACTGTAGAGCTGCGATTCTGATACAACGCTAGGTTTCTACTGTAGCACTGCCTTTGTACTGTAACGCTGTGTTTCTACTGTAACGCTGCGTTTCTACTGTAACGCTGCGTTTCTACTGTAACGCTGTGTTTCTACTGTAACGCTGCATTTATACTAGAACGCTGTGTTTCTACTGCAACGCTGCGTTTCTAGTGCAACGCTGGGTTTCTACTGCAACGCTGCATTTCTAATGCAACGCTGCGTTTCTACTGCAATGCTGCGTTTCTACTGCAACGCTGAGTTTATACTGCAACACTGAGTTTATACTGCAACGCTGCACTGGATCCTTTCGAATAACTTAATTATAAGATATCATATTTTGTACTTACGCTTTCAATAACAAAAGGATTTGAGGTGATGATTACATTCGGTGGATCACCGACAGGCGTTAGTGCACCACCCACATTCGAGTAGATAACCATTGTCATTAATATGGGCACCGGATTAAGGCCCATTACTTCAGACAGTCGAATTGTGACTGGTGTCATTAGAAGTATCGTTGTAACGTTGTCCAAAAAAGCTGACAAAATGGCGGTAAATAGAGCTAGGCAATTGATCAAAGGCCACACTCGACCCTTTGTTACCTAAACTCAAATGAAATTTGTAATTCATTTACGGCATACTTGATCGTGTTACCTTGTAAGCAAACACTGCTAAGAAATCGAAAATTCCAGTTTCTGATAAAATGGCTACTAGGATCATCATCCCAAAGAGCAGAAGTAGAGTTTCCACATCAATCCAAGCTATTACCTCTTCCATTGTGGGTTTTTGATGCATTACGGCCAATACTGACAGCGCCAACGTACTCGCTAATATAGCGGCGAATGTTCGATGAACAACATCAAAGACAATTAAAACATATAAACCCAACAGCACAATCGCCGCGCAGATAACACTAACATCTTTATTGATAGGTGATGGATCGTAAGCAAAAAGTAGCGGTAGCGCTTTATCAATATTCGTATACATTTGAACACGAAGTACAGCCTCTTCGTTTCGAACTTTTACCAATGCTTCATCCCCAATGTCGAAAACAATTTCTCTGTTAGATTCCTCTACATGATCGATTTCTTGCGAATAAACAATGGGAGTTGAGTGAATCATTGTTATGTTTTCAATGTGACCGTCACCATTGTGCCCATCAAGTAACTCTATGTAGACATTAAGGAAGTTAGAAGCATTTCCATCAAGATTTTCGTAGAACGCTCCTTTTAAGTAAATACCAATTCGCGTACCCAGTGGTGTTTCATGTAGAACGAAATCTAAAAAATGATTCTTTTCCAGTTGATGCAAACAAGACCAAAAGCATTTACCTTTATTTTCGAAAGGTAAAACCACCGTTTGACGATGTTCTAGTTCCTTTTCATCGAACGTCATTAACAGGTAAGTGAAGAAAATCCAAACCAACACTAGACAAGCTATTTTGATACGGTGGTACCATTTGACGAGCTGAAAAGTGTTTCCGTTCTCACATTAGTACCTCACAACGATACATTCTGGATTGGTACTTTTATCCAGAGTAACAAATTATCCTGAACCTTTACAATGTTCTAATTTTTTTACTCTTCGTTTTCTGACCCCTTGAAATAAGAAAAGTTATCAAAATTGAACTTTACCTTTGGGTGACGTTTCCTTTTATGTACACTAGACCCATTCGATGTTATCCTTCAAGTAGAAAGCTGTTAAAATTTCATTTCATTTGTTTGAACTTAACAAACATTTCACTGTCCAAAGGTTTTGTGTCAGTACTGTTGCATCTTACATCAATGTTTGTCAGCTCGTCGTGGTTGTTTTCTGAGTCTTGAACTTCGTTCGGTAATGGATCCTGTTCTTCCAATAATTGTCCTTTGAGATTATTTTTTGAGTTTTGAACGTCGTCCGGCAATGGATCTTGTTCTTCCAATTGTCCTTGCAATCGAAAGTAAAATTATTTGGATATATGAACGCAAAGTACATAGTATACAACGAGTTAAATCTTTCAATTCGAAAGCGTTCTGAATTTATTCTTCACGAAAAATGTATTGGAGCTCATAAACTGGGCACAATAAAACTATCTGAGTTATTTGCAGGATGCGCCTGGCATTGCTTCGGTATCATTTTGTCACAAAACACTCTTAAAATTAATTAGAAACAAATCATGACATCTTTATTGATGTACTTATTCTCAAAAGGTCGATTGATTGATTACAATGGAGTTGGCATGAGCTAAAGAATAAATAACGCATTTTTCGGCCGATTCGATCTGTGATAGAAAAAGTATAGTTTGAACCGATCTTTTCTGGTTTTTATCTTTTCGCTCTTCACATTCTACAGATAAAGTGTTAAAAAGAAAATAATTTGTATTGACAGAATTTGAGACAAAGCAAATACCGGTCCTTAGAAAATCCATGGGAACTTTGAGTTTTTTGAACCGTGTGTGCTTCGAAATATAAGATTTTTTGCAAAGATGTGATTAACTATCGCGTGACTAGTACTATAACATTCTTCGTATTATCTAAGATGGAAGGCTCACGTGTGTGGAGTTATTAATCACCATCATTAATCATTAATTAATTCATAATCCATATGTCATAAAACATTGAGTGTAGATTGAAATCATAAACTCATTAGCAAAGATAATTTGTGAAATATAATTTACAACAATCTGAATTAAGCTAATTCAAGAGCATTCTTGTTGTCTATTAAGAAATAGGCTACTTACCATGCAGCTTTTCATGTTCCTTTCTGATTATGGCAAGGCTCGGATCTTTTCTAACGATGTGTGGTAAATTGCGCCAAATATTCACAACGTCTTCATTCACTTCGCTGCGTTGGAAATGAACTATTAGCTTAACAACTTATAGCATTTTTAAAATGTAACGTAATTTTTAGCGCAAATGGGTATGCCTATCAACCAATTTGCTTTGATTTAAGATTTTTGAAATTTCATGACTTTGAAACATCAAGAGTTTGGGACGTTGAACACCGAGACGAAATTGAAAAAAGAATCGCTCGCTACTTTCTGCTATCATAATTTTTTGATCAATTCGAAGTCGGCTCAAACTCACATTACTTCTCTACTTATTACCAGCTGACTTAAATACGTATAAAAATCAAGTTCCTTAAATACTTCAAAACCATTTCGAATTTGATAAGAGGAAAAGTCCCAGCCCTTGATTCTTTCATGCACTAGAATGATCCTTCCTCAAGTGCATGAAACTACTGGATTTTGAATCCGAAGGACGCGGCCTTCAACAAGTGGAAAACTGCATTTTCGGCTAGCAAGCCTGGGATCAAAAAATGATGTAAGGCAATGTTAAAGCCAATAGCAAGTACTCATTGGAAAAATAATTTTCAATTTGATATCAGATTGCGTACTTTATCATGGCTCGTCGGCGCAGAGTACATTCCGCAGGAACGGGCGAGTGTCGATTATGTAACATTCTGCATTCCAGTACTAATACCAAGTCTGAACTGGACGAAAGTAACACACGCAGCGATCACCAGGCATTGAGGTACACCGTTGAAAAGAGTACGGAGGCCACAAGACAGATGACTCATAGAAAAGAGCGAAGATGGAGGACGGCAAATTTCGATCAAGAAGTTTTCAAAGAATATCTCCAATCAAAAGACGACCAAGAAGAGAAATAGGCAGAAGAATTGACGAAAGAAATGGTGAATGCATGCGACGCGGCGATGCCAAGAAAGATGGAACCGAGGAACGGACGAAAATCGGCATTTTGGTGGAATGACGAAATAAGACTCTTGCGAGCGACGTGCTTTAAGACAAGAAGGAGGATGCAAAGGGCCAGAAATGAGATGTGAGGAACATCGTAATGAAAAACTAGCATTGAAGCGAGCAATCCAGTCGAGTAAGAGGGATTTTTGGAAGAAACTGTGCCAGGAGGCAGACGCGAATCCGTCGGGCGAAGTGTTCAGAATAGTAATGACGATGATGAAAGGTACATCGGGACCAAAAGAAAAGTGCCCGGAGAGGCTAGGTGCCATAGTCAGAGAGCTCTTTCCATAACACGAACAGATCACATGGCCGCAAACTCCTTATGACGATGAAGCGGAAGACAGACATAAACGGTCAGTCACTGCAGAAGAAATCCAGATGGCTGCACAAAAGTTAAAGAATAACAAGGCACCAGGACCCGATGGAATCCCAATGTAGCTCTGAAGACAGCAGCATTCGTGAAGCCTAACATGCTCAGATTGACAATGCATAAGTACCTCGACGACGGATATTTTCCTGAAATATGGAAGAAACAGAAGCTGGTCCTAATACCAAAACCAAGGAAACCGCCAGACAAGCCATCATCATATAGACCTATATGCTTGTTGAATGGATTGGGAAAAATGCTAGAAGCCGCGATTCTGAATAGACTAAGAGAATACACAGAGGGCGAGCACGGACTGTCAGACAAACAATTTGGATTTCGAAAAGGAAGATCGGCGATTGAGGCCATTAAAAAAGTTGTAGATTGCCGACAAAGCGCGGAAGCAAAGAATACGGGGTAACCGCTTCTGTGCTGTAACGACGATAGATGTCAGAAATGCCTATAATAGCGCAAGCTGTATGGAGATAGCCAAGGCGTTGCATGCAAAGAGAGTCCCAGATTTCCTCTGCAGGATGCTGAAAAGCTACTTCGAGTGCTCAAGTACGATATTAATGAAGGGAAAAAGACAGTAGACATCACAGCTGGAGTACCGCAGGGATCCATATTAGGACCAACGCTGTGGAATGTAATGTATGACACAGCGCTACGGCTGAAACTGCGAAGATATGCTAAGACGATTGCTTTTGCCGACGACATGATCCTCACGGTACGGAACGTTGAAGAATGAGGTGGACGTAGTTACGATGGAGACGCTAGAAACTGTCGAAAACTGGATGACAACTTGCAAAACTGAAGCTGGCCCACCAGAAAACTGAGATCATGCTAATCAGTAACTGCAAAAAAACTGAGCGGATCCTATTGAACATCGACAGGGAACAAATTACATCCAATCGCCAATTAAAATACCTTGGGGTTATGCTGGACGACCGCAGAAATTTTAATATTCATGTGGACTACACGTGCGATAAGGCAATGAAAGCCACCGCAGCACTGGCCAGAATAATGCACGACAAGTGGGTCTCAACGCATGGAAAATTCTGGCCCAAAATCGTTTCCAATGGAGACAAGTTGTAGAATAAGCCCATTTGGGTTAGTGATAAGTAAGTAAAATTTGGTTATCACACTGCATCCAATATATTGAAAAATTTCCAATAAAGAAGCTGATGCTAATTAAATAGTAAATTTAGAAAGATCCGATCGTAAGGTTGTCCGCTCTTTTATCCTTAAAAAGTTTCCTTAGTTTGCAAATTTTATTCATGAGTTTTGCGAGTACTATTTTCACTCAGAAAAACCGGCAAGTTATACATGTCACACACACCTTGATGGGAATACAACATATTCCTTGGTTTTCTTTCGACGGCGCAGAAGCTTTCTTGCTGTAACTTTCATAATTTACGACGCTTGTAACTAAAAAAATTTACGGAATTTTAAACCTGAATGACCTCGTTTGACTTGTTTCGTTATTAAAAAAAGGTAAAGTAACTTTAGTTAACTATATTTTCTTGAAACCGTTAAAACTTTTCCATTCA
>CM055405.1:58552134-58602134 GCA_029228625.1 Pseudolycoriella hygida
AGGTGACACGAAGTGTTCCGAAGGCAGGCAAAGGTGCCACAAAGTGTTCCGAAGGTAGCCGAAGGTGACACAAAGTCTTGCGATGGTAGCGGAAGGTGTTGTAGAACAATTTTTTTCGGAAAAAAATTTTTTTGGAGAAAATTTTTTTTGGAGAAAAGTTTTTATCGAAGAAAAATTTTTTTGCAGAAAAATTTTTTTCGGAGAAAGATTTTTTGGAGAAATTCTTTTTCTGAGAAATTTTTTTAGAAGAAAAACTTTTTTTTTGGAGAAAATTTTTTTTTTTTGAAGTAAATTTTTTTGGAGAAATTTTTATCGGAGAAAATTTTTTTTGGAGAAAAATTTTTTTCTGAGAACTTTTTTTCGAAAAAAAACCCTTTTTTTGGAGAAAAATTTTTTTTGAGAAATTTTTTTTGGGAAAAACTTTTTTTTGAGAAAAATTTTTTTGGAAAAACTTTTTTTTTTCGCAAAACAATTTTTTTTCGAAGACAATTTTTTTCGGAGCGGACTTGTTGTGATCTATGTTTTATTAATACTTTTCGATCTCGAAAACGACAGCCGATTTTCCTGAAATTTTCACTGAACGTAAATCTCGGCCCAGAATGAAAAATGTCATAGCCCGTTTTCCGGGAAAGTTCTGGAAGAGTCGTGATATCTGGCAAAGTGGTCAATTTTGTGGGTTTTCAGGTAATGCTCGGAGTTTTCAAATTTTAGATCCGGAGTGAAAATAGCTAGAGACTTGGTTTTTTCGGGAAAGTTATAGCGTTTGGTCAGGACATTTTTTGAGATCTCAAAAAAATGGCTGCAAGCTGTCAAAGTGACGCCATCGTGGATTTTTTGGTATCTTCTAAATTGGAGTACCTGCACAGTTGGTTTCTTCGGCAAAGTTATAGAGATTGTTGATGTCTCACGAGATACTGAGTTGTCAAAGTGATGTCACCTTGTATTTTTTGCTATATTTTGAATTAGAATATCTAGACAGTTGGTTTCTTCGGCAAAGTTATATAGATCGGTGAAGAGAATCGGTAACACGAAGTATTTTGAAGGTAGCCGAAGGTTAAATGAAGCTTTTCGAAAGTAGCCGGAGGTAACACGAAGTGTTCCGAAGTTGACAAAAGGTGACACGAAGTGTCCCGTAGGTAGCCGAATCTGACGCGAAGTGTTTCGAAGGTAACACGAAATGTTCCGAAGGTAGTCGAAGGTGACACGAAGGGAAGTATGAGAAATTTTTTTTTCGGAGAAAACTTTTTTGAAGAAAATTTTTTTAAAAGAAAAAATTTGTTTTTCAAAGAAAATTTTTTTGGGGGAAAATTTTTTCGAAAAAAAGAAAATTATTGGACTGCGTCACACTTTACCTTTTAAGAAGCTTTTGCATGCGTTTTTTGCCACCGATCAATGTATGTGATCAATAAACGATTTCCAACGACACAAAGATTTCTTACGATTCGTAGAGAATATTATTTTGAAATTGATACGCAGATAGATGTAGTTCCTATAACAGCCGTTGAGTAGTAACAGTCCATATTCACCGTAAACCTTTTAAAAATACGTCTAGGAATACATTTCCATAATGGGAAGCATATGCGCTGTCTCACATTTTAATCAAATCATAGAAGTAGGTTAAAACTTTCATATTTACCATTACCACCTCAAAAGAATTGTTAAGAAAGATACAACGTAAGATTTTGAAAAGTTTGAATACAATTCTCCTGAGACAACGACAGACGGACAGTTTGACCGTCATCATACAGTATCTACTGCGACTAATAATGGAGTTTTTACAGAGAGAATGTGAAAAAATATTTAGATTTCCTCTTGTTGCTTATTATGTTACGTAAGAAATTTCTGGGACTTTTTTTCCCAACTTATTTTACATCTTTTTGGATAAGGTTGATGTATAACTAGAATTGTGTATATTCCATCATATCAAAAGTCTAATATAATGGTCAAATGTACTGCACAGTATACTAGAGACACGCAATTCGATGTTTTTTGTGTAAGGTTAAGATGTTAATTTTCTTTACGCCCTAACTAAACTCAATCTATTTATCTAAGTTTAATTGAGTATCCTAATGAATGTACATTCATGCAGCGACGAACGTTACGGTAAACCTTTTTGTTCTGATGTCAAAGTTAACAACAAGAACAAAAGGAAAAAGCTATACGCAATGTTTCGCTGCGTGAATGCGGAATAGCCATAAAAGTATTTATTCAAATCTAATGTAGCTTGTGGTTTATTAGAACCGATTCGGTTAATTTATGAAACGTATTTGCCAAATCAGTGTTCAATAAAATTTTGTTGCTTGGAGCACTTCTCTTTACATCAATTCAATCACTTTGACGAAATGTTAAAAAAGAAACGGAAAAAATTACCTATTTTCACTTAAATTGTAATTTTGTATTATGTTCAATAAAGTAGCTTAATTAGTAGTTGTATTGTTGATTCTGTGTGGTTGATATATCCCGAGGCACTACGAGTCATCGTCGATCGTCTGAGCGTTACAATAAAAATAAAAAGAATAGATGGGGTGCATATTTTGATGTTATTTTTAGTTAATTAAATGTACATATAAAACATTTGTGATAAAATAAAAGTATCTTTTGTTGTTTGTGTGGTTAAGTGATTAGCATGAAAAATAAATGAATTAAATAAACGAATTTATGAATTAATGGCAGTCCAGGCATTTTAAGTTTTATGTTGGCCGCTCGTTGACACACATATTTTTATGCTTCAATCGTTTCGGTTGGCATTTAAGCATCGCATAAAATACTTGGCACTCAGCAGAATGAAGTAACTTTTGTCGTTTCACTGAGGAGTTTTGAATTGATTTCATAGCCACAACATAATTACAAAACAGTCACACTGACATTATCATTTTTGAATTAGAGAGAGACTTCAGTTATAAAGCCAACTTCACAGTAGGTGGTGCGGGAAACTGACCAAGCTTCTACAACAAAACTGCAATCGCTGTGACATGTTACCATTTCAACTGGTTTTCATATTTTAATTCTATTTTCGATCTCGACTCAAAAACGCTTTCGTTGTATAGGGACTGTTTTCAAATTACGTACGGATTTTTTAGCGATTTTTACCCCCCTAAAAAAACTGAAATTTATTCTTTAGTCCATTATTGTGTCATATGTCGTTCAACGGCACTTCGTCAACATTAACGCAGCAATAAAAACGGCTCATTATGTTGGAGGCGATACGATTCGCATCGCTTAAACAAAATTGTTTTATCAAGTTGAGTGTTCACACAAACCTTACGCGTAAAAAGTGAACACTTCATTTGTTTGTACGTACGATTTGACTTTGACCTCCTAGACAAGTTTTTAAAACAGTGGGAGGCGGGAATTCGGTTGAAAATGGTTTTTTCTGGTGCGGAAGGAAAAATTAGATGAACCGTATTTTTTCTTTTAGCTTTAAAACGCATTTTAGGCAGGCAGAGACAGGCATTTGTTCATATTAAAAAAGTACGTTCGTTAGAGTGACACAGATATATCGTAAATATCTTTTTTTCTGACCAACGTATTTGCATGTATGAACAAATGCCTGTCTCTACCTGCCTAAAATTGGTTTTAAAGCTAGGGTTCTCTAGTTTTTTCTTCCGGATCAAAAAAAAATCATTTTGAGCTGAATTCCCTGTGATAAAAACTTGCGTCCCCCCACCGTACCCTACCATACGAATTCTGGAACCCCCACCCCGCTGACATTGACCAAAAAAATTATGCGTTTTGAAGTGTTTATTAAGTGGAAAAGCTGAAAGACTGACTTTTGCAGTGAAATATTGGAATTCAAATTTCTAGCAAATGTAAATGTTTTCTCCAAAAGTGTTTCCGCAATTTTGTTTGGGAATAGGTTAAGTATGTAATGACGACATAAGAATTCGTATTCACTTAAGACTTTAAGAGAAAAACGTTACAGAAAATTGCGACTTTTTCCATTTAAATTTTCATTAGTTGAAAAGATTCCGACAGATGGCTCTATTGTAAAGTGTGCACTCTTGTGACAGTTGCCGAACATTGACTTCAGTCCTCCACAGGGGCGTGACAGTCTTTTGTTTTGATCTTTGCAAGTAATACTCAATGTGAAGTTAGCCGCAGTTGCAAAAAAATCAGCTGATTTTTGAACTTTTCAACATTTTGGTAAATTTATGGATGAAATCAGCTGATTTTTTTGCAATGAAGTCGCAACTCCAGCTAACTTCACGTCTAATTTTACTTGCAAATATCAAAACAAAAGACTGTCACGCCCCTGGTCCTCCAGTAAGAATTGCGAGTATGCTGAATAAAGCAATAGATACTGACGCGACATCTACTATAAAAAGTTTATCAACAAGAGCTGATGGTCGTCAGACAAAGCGCTATCTTGTCACCGTATCTGAACGCAGACAGCGCAGATATAATAACTTTATTCACACCGCATGATTTACAAAATTCAAGCAGAAGTTTGATGGGCTCGTGTTGTAAGACATATATGCCACAGTATGGGTGATTATTGTTGGTTTGTAGCTCCGAGAGAAAATATGAGACATCTTCATACAACATTAGGCAACATCCAACTTCATTCATTATTCATTAATGGAAAATTCAACTTTTCATACGCGTTATTGAACTTGCGACAGTTATTCAAATGAAGACTGAAATGTTTAACAAGAGGTGTGCACCTGTCAGATTTTTTTCTTCACATAAAAACGTGTTACTTGGAAACAAGGCAAAATATTGAAAAACTTTGTTCGTTTGAGTTGTACAATCATTAGTTGTCATAGATAAATAAAAGCCTCTAAAAATTACCGTTTTTTTTCTAACCGAAAGTGGAACTTATCTTTTGATAGGACAGGTATAGGAAGCTGGTGTTTCCGCAGAATTGTATGGTATCTCAAGTAGAACAAAGTTGCTGAGGACTTTCATTCAGTGTTGTTCAGGGAACGCCACAAATTCATGTAGGGAAACAAGAATATTGTAAAAATAATTTACAAAGTAACAATAAAGTACAGATGTCATGCGCCGCCGCAGGGAAATTAGGAAGATCTTGTGGCTGTTGTTCAAAAAGTGACTGCTTCTAGGACGGTCACAAATTATTGTGTGATAGAAGTTGCCACAACGATGAACTACTTTTTGCAACTGGCATTACAAAAACTCAATATTTCATTGTCACTTTCATAGTATTTCCATTTATTCGTAGAAAGGACAATACACATTTTCTTTATTACAAAAGAGAAGACTTTCGAAAATGGTAAGTTAAACAATTCTTCAAGCCCGTGTACTTTCGCAAGAATGTCGAATTAAGTTACTTTGTTACTTTCATTTAAACATACAGGACTTTCATATGACCACAGCATATTGAAAATGAGCGATAAATGATGTCAATTTGCCTACCCTTATTGTTAAAATGCAATTAATTTTTACTGTGAAACTTGAATTGATTGCACTGCCATTTTTGTGTTAGTCTACGAAACGAATACCATTTAAAATAATAATCTAAGAAAAACCAAAGGAAAGGAAAATATGTAAGCGAAATAAATAAAAAAAACTAATAAAAATGAACTTACGAAGTCAAAATCAATTTCTTACCATGACTTTGTTGGTCTTGTTGCGAACTGACTGACGGACTGGTACTCACTGAATTAGCTAAATTAATTGTAGTATTGGTACTTTCATCAGCAGTTCGTTTAAAGAAATTGTGTTGCAAGGCATAGTAAGGTGTGGTTCTAGTTTTCGGATCGTAATCCAACATTTGTAGAATTAAGTCCTTGAATTTCAAATAATCCGAAACTGAATGACCGGATTCGCCGTTTCGCCGTCCGCCGGGTCCACCCGTTTCCACTCCAAGTATATCGTGCAATTTACGTGAACCAGATGGCTTATATTTACGTCCATTATGACTTCGCTTGGCCACATACACACCGTCCTGTTTGTCAAAGAATTTTCGAGTTTTTGGCGCTGAGTCGAGTATATGCTTGGGTGGCACACCTAATACTTCAACAATTTTTTGCATTTGATCGGATTCGTTACAGCCAGAAAAAAGTGGTTCACCCGTGTGCATTTCAACTAATATGCAACCCAATGACCACATGTCTATAGACAGATCGTATGCCACTCCAAGTAACACTTCCGGTGATCGATAAAATCGAGATTGAATATATTGATATATCTAATCGGAAAGAGGGTCAATCAATTACACATTCAAATCCCTTTTCTCAAACTTACCCTTTGTCCCAATTGGCACGAACTACCAAAATCAACAATTTTTATTGCTGACCGTTTCGGATTGCATAAAAGAATGTTCTCCGGTTTCAAATCACAGTGAATTATATTTAGTTCTACAAAAAAAAAGATATCAACAAATCGTAGAATGACATGAGAAACTCTTCAATTACCTGGTGTATTTAAAAATAAAAGAGCAGTACAAAGTTGTTGAGCGAATTTTCGCGTTAAATTCAACGAAACCCCTCGGAAGTTTGTGTTGCGCAAGAGATCATACAAATTATAAGATAGCAGTTCAAATACTAAACACAAATGATTACGCCACATAAAATGTCGCTTTAGTTTGACTGAAAAAAAATATCGTAAAATTAATAAAATTTTTATTTCCATGAGCTTACAATTTATTGAGTCTTCTGGGATCAAAAGTCGGACTATTCCAACTGTCAAAATGACGTTTAAAACGTCCAAATGAACAGATTTTTCTTTCTTCTTAGATTAAGATTAAAGACTCAAACATTTTGGATATTTTCCCTGGCTTTTTCCCAAGTTTGAGTTAATTTATCACATAAGCGCATATCGAATGTGAAAGAATTACCGACGAGTTAAGAGCAGCATAGTTTGTCCCAAATACAAGATAGAACGTAAATAGGAATGTGTTGCTTATCAAGTTTCTATACATGAAAGATGGTAAATACCGAACATTTCTTCGTTGACTTCTAGGCAGCACACAACAGAGTTAAGAGAAATCTGCTATGGAATTATGAAGGAATTTTGAACTGTTATAGCATCGACCAAGTCTGCCCTAAATGTAGCCAAAAACCAGAGAAAATCCTATAAAGCACACGTTAGTTGCTCTTTTAAAAATAAATTTTATAAAAGTTGAGATTTTTAATCAAGCTTCCTAACATGCTTCCACTTACTGTACTTCAGTTTCTTCTGTATTATTGTGTGTGTTCAGTTTTTTCTACACTTGAATTCGGCATGGAACATGCTTGAGAGTGCTCTGCTCCAAAGACCTCGTAAGGGGATGTTTTTCCTCATACTCGCGGAATTCTACACTGAACTTTTAGAACCTTCTTTGGGAAGTTTATTTCCTCACACATAATTGACCTGGCGCCTGATTTTTTTTATATTTTAAATCGATTCAGAACATAATTCTCGTCTGCGTTTTGGTATTTTCTAGATTGTGTCTCCTGCGATTTCAGATTCGTGGATTTTTTCTAACTTGTGTAGTAACTCTGTTTCATTACTTAGAGATTGCTCTGTCCTGGAAAGTGAGCAATTACGATCGTACCGTTCAAGGCAGAATTTATGTAATGAGATAAGGGCCCATTCACAAATGACGTCACGCTTGCTATAAAAAATTAGTATCCATAAAAAGGTCATAACTCTTGCAGTACAGCAAATTTTGTTTATAGGACTCTGGCTACCCCCAAACAAGGGGTGTAGCCGGAGTACTATAAACAAAATGTCTTACTTGTGTTGGAGTTATGATCTTTGTGGATTTTATAGCAAGCGTGACGTCATTTATGAACAGCCCCTAATAAAAGATTGGAATTAAGATGCATAAAAGTCTGTTGCAAATGCTTTGGAAATTAGGGACAGAGGATACATTGTATTTCGAACAGCGGAGCATCAGGTAAGAGAATGGTCACTGTTCATAGTTCTGAAAGGTAAAGTAGAATTAACAAAGTTTTATGCTAAACTCACCAACATAATATTTATTTTCTGAATCAGCTCGATTCATCATCTCCAGCAGTTTGACTTCAATTTGCGCCTGGTTTAGGAACGGTTTTTTGTTTTTAATTATTTTTATAGCTACGTGACATTGTTCCTCGTGATCAAAGGCTTTGACAACTTGTCCAAAACTTCCTTTACCTATAGTTGATGTAATGCATCCCAAAAAAATAGCAGCAGCACCGATAGAAGAATAGAAAAAAAATCTTGAATTAATACGTAGAAAGGAAATAACTTTCAAATATAGTCGAAACCATCGTCTTATGAAACTTTTCATGTATAACATCGTTTCGGTACGATATACGACATTTAGTAAATAAATTGTAGATTACGTTCAAATAAAAAATCAATTTAAAAAGATGTCTTTGGCATAAAAGCAAGCAAATCGTATGGTTGTAAAACGTTTAGATTGAGACTTTTTTTTTGCTAACTGAATATTATGTGACCCTATAAAATAGTACTTTATAGATTGGAACTTCAACATGACAATGTGTGCGGAAGAAATATGCTGAAAATATAAATAATGGGAAAAAAAAAACTCAGTACCGATAAGCGAATCAATTTCATAGCGATCTAAAAATTTCTCTCCATTCTTGATGATGTAGTCGTGATTGTCATCGTCATAGCCGTCATTGTATAATTTCCTTTCTTTTTTATGTGACGAATCGTCTCCTTGCGTTTGCTGGGCTCTTCGCTTCTTCTTTGCATAATAAACCTGAAAATGAAATTATGATTGGTAATTAAATTTCCCACTTTGTTTCAAGTATTAAATGTTAAAAAGTTTGTTGCAAGGCATAAATATTCATCTTATATAGCGGGAAAGTAATATTTTAAGGATATGCAATTGAAATTAGATTTTTTAAGCTTCACTTCAAGTTTTCATTAAATGAGACGAAATTCTGTTCAAAGAACGTTTCGTACCTCATTTATATGACAGTGTCGACATCTACATTCCGAACAATATTTGCTAGACTAATTCAATTATTAGTTGTTACTTGCACCGATCGGTTACGTATATTCACATTTATGTACTTAAAGGTTAATGTATGTGATGTAATGTGTGCAAATAATTTAAGTTTAAGAGCTCAATTGATTGAAGATTTCTACTTGGGGATGTTCACAAATGACGTCACGCTCAAAGGTACAGGAGTCCTGAAAATGTGACGCTGATGAAAATTTAGAGTGACATCATATTTGTGAACGGTCCCTTGGCATATGTTTAGACGTGTATACAGTTGATCGGCCGCGGCGGTGTCTGCGCGCCGACGACGACGTGCTACCGGCGCAGCTTTATTTTATGTAACAACGAAAAATTTTCATTACCGAAGTTTTTTATTCGGTTAAATCACAATCACAAAAGTAAATTCCTAGATAAAACTAGAATTCCTTGACTGAAAGTCTCTTACGGATTTAAATACCGGAATATGTGTGTATATGCATGTATATGTATATGTTTACCGTGTTAGAAAAAAAACGTTAGAAGAAAAACACACTTCCGCCGCCGCCGATATTTTGCGTCCGTCGCACACCTCTATCACAAATATAAAAAAAGGAGGCAATTTTCACAATTGGGTTTACCATGGTGTTTGTAACCATCGATTCATGGTCCATAGGTGCGCGAAAAAAATGTTATCCGTCCGTCCTCCCGTAAACAGGATAACAAGAGTAAAACTTTATCGATTTTCAAACATTTAATCTCAAAAGAAGGGTTGGGATTTTATATGGGCACTTTTGGGTCAAGAGCCGCCCCACGAGGGTCGTTTTCGGGGTTTTGGGTTTTATCGATTTTCATAAATATTTTTAAAGTGTCAATCAGTGTCCAACATTTAATGGAAAAAGGAAAGTCGACTAGGTCCCTTTTATTTGGCTGGTAATCCTCAACACAAAATTTTTGGCCGGCGCCTCACCCCCCCCCCCCTGAAGTCTGACTAAAATAGGTCCTTTGGTCATATTTGCCACATTTTCTTTTTGCCATGTTATAAAGAAAATTGATTGGACATTTTTGTCGATGAAAGTAGGAGCCGCCGCAGCTTGGTTAACGGCTACGGCGGCTCAAAAAAAACTTGTGATATATTATAGGGGAAGCTTTGCTGATCGTTTTTGTACATGGCAAAGTAATCTATAAAAGTAGGAGGAACTGTGTCAAAGGCAAAATTGTTGGTTACGATGAAGCGCATGTGGTGGCCGCTAATGTTAGGGTGTCTGAGTTACGATTCCAAGGTAATTCAATAATTAGATAATTTATTTTTTTTAGATTTAATATGAAATTCAATACATTGAGAGTTTCATAGCGTCAGCACTATGTTTATGCAGTAAAATTGGGGCTTCTTGAGTTTGTACCAGTTTGACGAAGTGCTGTCGGCGGCGGCGGGGAGAGACCGGCGCGGCGTGAGCCTCTTTTTTATGTCGCGCCTGCGTGCCGTCGGCGTCACACATGCCTCCATATGTTTAAGATCTCAATATTTCCCCAATGCAATATTCTCTTCAAAATGTATAACTAGTAACTGGAAATTGTTGGATCAAAACGAATCAACATATTTTACACAGTTAAAAGGCAAGTATCGCAAGTATCGTAGTAAATAAATGAGGAACACTTTTCATTCTTTAATGTTCAATGATCCATTAACTACAACTTTCTAGGAACATAGTTCCATATCAAAACCTAATGTTGCCTCCTATCGTAAAGTGCACTGAACTGCTTTGATAACCTAATTGATGTCCGAACATGAGTTAGTTTCTTCTCACTATACACGATCTGTTTCTGCTATACGTTCAAAGAGTGATGTAACTGTATGCAATTTGTGATTGTTGAATAAGCAGTGTCACCGTTAATCGATCATTGACCAACCACCTGTAACTTTTGATGCTTTTTGACAAGTTAATTGTTTAATCAAAATCAAATTATAAAGAAAGCTTTTATTTTGATTATCTCAAGCACTCCCTGACAGACCTGTTTGGCTAACGTATTTTAAAATTAAGATCTCAGATTTTTATTGAGAAAGAATTGGCATGTGATTGTCATTTCCATTTCGCTGATAAATTTAATGGTTTTGCTTATGAAACAGTTTGGATCTGTTTGTCGTAATAAAATTATTAATTTACGTTTGTACCGTCTACCACAGTCCGTTGTTATCTACATTGGAAATTTCGATGATAATATACCTTCCAATTTTTAATAAAAAAAAATCTAAAATTCCAAAAGCGCTGAAGTTTTCAACAAATATATCGAAACATGTATAACTTTTCTGTTTTCCACCAAACAGCAAACTTCAATATATTCCGTTTGTGTATTGGGATGTTCTCTATATAAAATAAAAGTAACATACACGAAACGTATAGCACCACCGAACACACTCAATTCACTCCACGTAACAAGGTATAGTATGCTATACATTCACATTATACGTAAGATAAAATCGGGGTGGTTCTTCAAAGTTTGATTTAAGTTCAGGGTGAAATGGTTTTAAATAATGTGGAAAGAGAAGCAATAGAGACAAAATAATTACAATGAAATTGTCTAACCTCAAAGTTATAACTTCATATCGTCTACTCAGAGACATCGAACGGGTGTCTCTTATTACAAAAATCCTTTAAAGTGTTCTAGTTCGTATAGTTCGCACAATTCGCACAGTTCACTGAGATTTTCGAATATTAACGCTGCCATAACAACTACCATCTAAAAAAAGGTTTTGAATTCGACGTGTTGAATTATATAACTATTAGAACAGTTATCACGAAGTAGAACACTTCATACATCTCTTTTTCATGTCTGTATGGGCAATTCCACGGACTTCATCGTTCCCACTCATAAAATTCTCAGTAGTTACAAAATGACAGTCGTAGGAAAATTACTAGCCTCTAGTTAAAGGATCAATCTTTGTGATATACTTTTTGCTATGCTTATCATAGACAACTGAGCTATTCGAGCGTGGGAACGAAGTTTTCGTTTAACAGTCGTCTAATTTTAAAGTATAATCCGCAGCATAGAAAAAAATTTTGTAGCACTGACGAATCGAGTGGCAAACATAGAAATGATAAGGACGCCGTCGTGAAATAGGGTATGCATGTAGAATGACATTTAACGTTAATAAGAGAGAAGCTGAGAGGATTGCATATGACACTCTCAAAAGTTTGACATTACAGACGAGGTGTCATTTATAGTGTGTTGTTGGAACCTTGTTGAGACGTGTAGTTATCATTTCTCTGGTAGCAAAACAATATTCGGCAAGTGATACCCGGTTGTTCCAAAAACACATATACGTTGCATTACAACGTGAAGCTTTGCTGTTCGCTCATTTTGTTATCAAAAGACGTGTATGTTCAATTTGAGCAAAAATCTTATATGCAAGCTAATATGAGTAGATATTACGTCGTAAAGGGATAACAAGAACAAGGTGCAAAGTATGAAGACACTCTACTTGCTTTATGCATTAAAGTGTATATGGTGTTGGTAGAATTTTGTCTTTGACAATATTTTAAATTGAAAGTTTATGAAAACAAAGCACAGTCTAATCGAACGTAATTGGTATTCAAAGTAAATAAATTGTTTTGCGAGTTTGCGTGAAGAACATCGAAAATTTATAAAAGCTTTACAAACTTCTCGGAATATTGTTTTATTTATTCAAATGAAACGTGACAGAGCCGTTTCATCTCCATATTCCTTTGAAATGAAGCTTCTTTATAATAGCTCAGAATTTGTTAAGTATAACAATTTTCGATTATCGACTTTCAAAAGCTTTTGTCTTTAATAAAAGATTTTCGAAAGTTGTAATTCTCTGAGGCTATATGATGTTATTGTGCCTTCCTACACGAGAATATCTAACTTTCATGAGACTGTCGATGATGCTACAAGAATTACGATTCATTAAGATTCTTATCGTGCGTACAAACATCCTGAAGTGAAGGAGGACACCCGCCCACTTCCTTTTAATCTTTGGTTGCTTCTTATTTCAATTTTTTTTTTTTAAATTTCACGCTTTTTCCACCTCCGAGTTTTGAACTGCTAAGCGATTATTTAATTTGTTGTAAAGGTTGTGTACGATAGAATTAGATCTGCTTTACCGTGTAATAAGACGATGATGATGATTTATTGTAAAGTGGACGACGACGGCATCTATTCGATCCCTCCATCTTGCTCATGCTTTTATCATTCAAATGAACACGTTCAGTAATATGAAAAATAGAACGGACGCAGAAGAAAGTAGCAGGAAGTGTGCCATAAAATTAGATCTACGTCTCATTGCGCGTTTCGTTGTACGTTCAAATCATAAAATTAATTCAACTGGTTTCACCATTACTGACAATACAAAAACCTGAATAAAACAGTAAAAAGAATGCTCCAAAAATGACTTGAAGTTCTCGTCGAAAAGCTTTTCATTAGGAAAGTACACCCTTTAACTACTTGTCAAGTGTAATTTGTTCATACGTAGATTATATTAGCATGAAGTTTGTTTTTCACAAAAAATTCAATTTGAAAAGGTAAATGATATGACAAGGATAAGTGAGAGAAATTGCGAAATGATTTTGCAGAGCAAAGGAAATGCAGTAAATATAAACGTATGGAAAACACTTTGGCATTTTCTTTTATAAGCAAAACATTCTTTTGTTCTTTCGCAAGTAAATTTCCTTTTGTTGTAATTTCTGTTCAACATGAGTTGCTCTATTTTTTTTTTTTAATTTTCCGAGAAATTTATTTCTGTAGCGTAAAAGACGAAATGTACATTTTGACCCACTGACGATAATTAATTTTTGAATCATTTTGACTGCAAATTGCATTAATTGCGACACATACACGAAAAAAAGAGGAAGCATACAATAAATTTTATATTTATTAAATAACTTTTGTCAGAAAGCGAGAGAACGTCGTTAACGGGTACACTTTAGCTATCTCTTCTTACTGTACACTTTTCTGAAGTCGTTATATGCTTTATCCATATATAAATATGAGAACGCTCTGAGTTCGCACATAGATATTTTATGTATATAACTTGTACATACAATACACAAGGCTAGACAGAAGCTGGATTGGGGTATGTGAAAAATCGATAAGGGAGGTGAGAGTTGTGTTAGTCGGAAGAAAAATTCTTAACGAATTATATTTTTATATCACTTTTATGTATGGAATTCTGATTATGTAATGTATTTTCAGTGAAAGTTGAATTTTATTTACGGCTTCCGAATACTTGGAAGAACGGTTAGGATTCAGGTTCGTGCTTTATATGCTTAAAAAAGTTCGGTTTCGTTACGAGGAAAAGTTTGCAATAATTTCGAAATAGTAGAAATGATTTAAGGCTGTGGCGGCTTACTCCATGATAATGTTCTACGAGACTATGAAATAAGGTGTTCACGCAGTAGACTGGTCCTTTGTCTAGCGCATGCATGACAATGTTGGAGTGGGGAACGAGGACATTACTATGCACAATGTTCCAACTCGGTACCAGTCTGCCTACTTGGGAAGTTTAAGTAGCCATAAAGAACGCAGCCTCGTTCCGAAAATCTGTTAATGTCATCTTAACGGGAGTAACAAATACTATACGTGATATAAATTTCAACACGGCACCAGGCTGCCTACTGTGAATGTAGGGGGCAGCAGCAGTCTGGTGCCGAGTTGAAATTTATGTGACGCATAGTATTCGTTACTGCCGTTACAATGAGTTTGGCTGATTTTCGGCACCAGGCTGCCTTCTTAAAGGCTACTCATACTTTTCAAGTACGCAGTCTGGTGCCGAGTCGGGACCTAGTGCACATTAATGTACTCATTTAGCCATCCAACATTACCATAGGAACTTTTTTGGCACCAAGCTGCCTTCTGAAATCGACCAGTGCAACCCCATCTTTGCATTTTTATTCGATGTAGGGATATGTGGATAGAGAAACTCTCAACTTTAATTTTTTTTTTCTTTTTAAGGTGTGACACATGTACTCTGATTTCTGATTAGGCCTTTATCGCAATTGCCATCACCAAAACTCATTTTTAGTGGGCTCATCAGTAGTTGCATTTCAATAGAATAAGCTAATGGCTTACTACAACTAACCATTCGATAAACTACTACCTAAACGATGTAAAAATCTAATGTACTTAGAATTTTTCTCCAGAACATTGGAACGAGACTTTCGTTATTTATGTAGTTGGATATATCTGCGAAGATATAGAAATGAAAATGTTGAATGAATGAGAGATGTACATTTTTTCGTCTGCCGCTAGATGGCTACATTCATAATATTGGTTATAAATAAAAATTCCACAATAACTTACATTGCCTTGTTTCAAACATTTCAGATGATTTATTGATCGAAATTAGCGTTCCATAGAAAAATTGTATACGATTGCAAAAGCTTCGTTTTTGTGCCTCAATTGATCAAAGAACACTCTGCAACATCAATTCTGAAAATTTTAACGTCGGACGTAATGATTTTGATTCACTTGCTGACCCTGGATCCTGAAAGCTCATTTCAAACAATAAAACAAAAACTGACCTAGGGTGGTCACTTCGTCAGGTCGAAATCAAGTTCAAGTGAGGTCAGGAAAATGCACTAGGCTAGTCAAATTTGAATGACTTGATAAGACCTGAAGTATCCGAGCGTTAATTTTTTTTCTAATTATATATTTTTGAATCATCATCACAGGCTTTCGATCCATAACTTCTATTTATAAGGGAAAAATATTCCCCTTTAATTTCTCTGCAACAAAGCACAAAAAATCTCATAATCTCATCACTAAGGAATATCCTCTAAAAACCGCCAGATATAATGGGGTGCGCTCCTTTTTGCAACCTATTTTTAATCGAAAGCTGAGTGAAATTTATTACTTTTCTGGTATTAGTTGTTTAAAAAAATTTTCATTTGGATTTTTAATTAAATTATTCGCAATTAAAGTGCAACTTGTTTAACCAATTTTGATACGCCATCTCTAATAATTTTCACGTACTAAACAATTCTTCTATACATTTAACCGAGTAACATCACCTATTTCTTATCCGAGACGTGCCAGGGATTCACTCGGGATTCCGATATATTTTATGAAATAATTTTTATAAATAAAACTGTCCCGAATTTACACATATTGTAGAACAATTTTTTGCTGCAAACACCATTACGAACCTTTTTTCTCAAAACAAGCACACCCCATTGTTTAGGCTCGCTTAGCGAGATCTGGGTTCACAATAAATACCATACAGCCACAATTTTCACCAAGTTCGCAGATATTACCCAAATAACTTTTTTCAAAATTGCCCCTTAATTTAGGCCCCAAATCATGAAATAGTTATTTGTGTTTGTCAACTGATTGTAGACGTGTTGTAACATGCGGAAGTGCCTAAAACTAGTCGTCCAAAACAGGTACTCAAAAAGAATTTTTGGAATTCACCGACAAAAACTCGCTTTTTCGTGCGCCATTTCGGTGTCGCATGAAGTCATTTTGCCGCACTATGACGGTTTTTTTACGCATTTGTGCGATGAAGGTTTTTTACGCACTACTACTAGTGCGATGACGGTTTTTACGCACTAGTGCGAAGAAGGTTTTTTTACGCACTACTGGAATTTAATTTTTATATTAAAAGAAAATCTCGTTTTTGTCGGTGAATTGCAAAAACGATGTGTTGTCGAACTCGCCTTCGGCTCGTATCGGCAATCTCACATCTAGTGCGTTAAACTACCTTCATACGTAACTTGTATCAAAAATTACTATTTCGCATGCGTCATGGATAACTTTGTTGTTGAGAGGTATTCGTCTAGAGGCTGTATAGCCTATTACTCATTTGTATCTTTACAGTATGTAATTAATATATTTTGCAAAATTGGTCGTTTTATGTATTATACACGGTTTAAAAGGAATGAATGACATTTAACTTTTCAAGTACGATTTCAATTGCATTTGAAAAAAGAAATGTTTGCATTTTTTCGGAGCGTAGTTGCGGATAATAAATGAATAACTTTAACAGAGAGAAAGTTTTTTTTTTTAAATCGATGACGAATAAACTTTTCATTAGAATACAAAAATCGTCATTAAAAGTTTAATAGAAAACTTATTTCAAAAAGTATGAAGCTGGAAACAAATTCAAAATGTCGTGAATTAATTGATAATTGATTTTCGTTGAATTGAAAAGAGATCAAAAACAGTGAAACTTAAATGACTATCAGAAAAATAATGCGGAAGAGATTGGTTAATTGACTTCTGAGATGCTAGGGACTAGGGAGACATTAGAATAGAATATTCTTCAATTGTATATAGATAAAACAGCAGATGAGGAGATTACCTGGAAGCATGAATCTTACCTTAAAACCAAAAATTATAAATTACAATTAGTGAGGAGTGTGTAGGTACATTGTTGACGTGTTCTTTCGAGTGTTTCATTGACATTAGCGTGAAAGCCAATTCCATCGGTAACCCATACATTTTCGATACCATATGTCACAAGGGGAACGAATATGTTTTGTCTCATGTTAATATAAATCACATTGAAGGAGTGAAAGAGATGAAATTTGTTACCCAGGTGACGGTACCGTACCGATGGACTTTTACGTATTGTTGATGGAAACAGAGCTTCGTCGGTGCAATATCATTTTAAGAAGTTTTTCAGAAAATTTCCTTTCCAACTAAACACAATGCCATTTTCCGCCAGGTATTATATCACTAACATATTATTAAAGTTTATATGAATCAATTACATCTTCGATGTTCAATGCAAAACTTGAACACCTTTCTTAGACTTGTACATAACGAAGATCGAGTAAAGTGCACATTTATTTGACTCAGCATTTATTGACATTATAAGGAATTAAATATTGTTTATAGAATCATTTTGAGTTAAGCGAAAACTTCGACCATTATGTATGAAATTTCAAACCATCACATCTTCCATTCCTGTCGTTCGATTCCTTAGACTATTCTGAGCAAATTGTGGAAGAAAATTTTTTTACAAAAATTTCGTTTCGGCTGAGGAGGTGTTTAAAAATGACTACACGAAACTGGCGAATATCGTTTTTGTTCAATATCTTCTGATATGGAATTCGGATTGAAGAGAAATTTGCAGTGTTTATTAACCTTAAATAGATGTCTAAATTGCACTATAACGTTCTTTGAAAATGTTCGACTATGTGGCTGTATAGCGACTTTTTGGTCAAAGATAGGGTACTTTATAAGTGAGTTCCCCTCTTTGGACAGCCCCAAGGCAAGAAATCACTTTTAGCGAAACTTGTGAAGCCAAAATCGGAGTTAGTATCCGCTAAAATTATTTTTTCATCCTTATTTAGGTCCTACCGTAATTTGTATTTTGACTACAGATTTCATAGTAAATAACCTACGTGCGATCGTGCTAGCTTTCAGGCAGACCCAGTCAACTACTCTTTTCTTATATATCGATATCTACTTCGTGATATTAACATCGAAATCCTTTTTGTCCTATTTCTGTACTACATATACATTGACTCATTCGTTATCCATTTATACATTTGATTCCATTACTTCACTGATGAAGTAAATAGAACGACTTGCAAATAAAATAAAAGCGTATTTGGCTCATCATATTTCAGAAAGTATTGACACGAGCATATTATGAATGTAGAATTACCGAATATCGGATGAGTTTTAAGTTAGTTGAATAATAAACATAACCAAAGACCCGTACGTATCAGAATAGATGTGGCAAACAGAATAGATGTTGCAAAAAGACTGGAACGTATCTAAATCATCGTTTCTAACGAGCAAACAATGTAATGATTTGTGCTCTTTTCTAACTATAAGAATTTCAAAGATCCATAGAAATTACCCAAGGTACCGAAGTACGTCTTTGATTCGATGACCAAAATGTTCTCCTGTGCACCATCTCGCAAAGAAGACCAACGTAGTTTCTCCAAGAAATCCTGAAACAATTTTCTCTAAAATGTAATTCTCACCAACTTTGCCTTTGAAAGCAACTTTCTAACTTTCATAGTTCTTGAGATATGGGTCATCCCGACCAATTGTAGAAGTGGCCATATTCCAGGATTGGGTCATTTTTCCTTAAAATCCTGAAAAATGTGTTCTTTAAAATTTTATTTTCTACAACTTTGCTTTTCACAGTAAATCTCCATATTCCATAGTTGAGCAAATAAAGACGAAAAACCATCTGCTCAACTTCGTCCATTACATTAGTCCCTGTGCCCCGACCACTGATCCGATTGCCACAGTTTTCTGAGATCAAATGCTTTAATTTGACACCAAAATGAACAATTTCCGTGCGCTACTTGGCGAGATATTTGCAAAAAAGTTTCATCGACGCTCGAAAATCTATGTCCGACCTCTTCGGCCATATCTTCGGAACTACTAGACCGATTTTGCTCATCTTGAATCATGGGAGGTATGTATCAGGGGTGATCACTTGAGCCGTTTGGAAAAAAAGTGGAGACGGACGGAGGACGGATACTTTTTTTATTGCTGATTCGTCATCACTAGAGACGAAAAACGTATCCCCCCACCTCTCATCTCGATCTTCCCCATGTTACAATAAAGTTCTTTGTAGTAAACGTATAGAACTTTTGAACTTCGTACGGGTCCAATAAACACGTTCAGGAGGAGGTGATACCGCATTTTTGCCGCTTCGCACACGTATAATAATGTTAAATATTTCATGTTGCTTTTTTATTTGTAGATAATGTTTATGCACGACATCGGCGGAAAAATGTGAAATAAAATATTTATGTTCGGTTTTCCTTTTTCCAATAATTTCCTTTGTAGCTCCTTGCAAAAATTGTACATTGCTCATCTGCTATTTAATTGTTACAAATGGATTAATAAGCGATTGTATACACATTTGTTCTGCGCATGTGGGTGGCATAGTTGTATGCGCAGAACGAAGTTGCACAATCGTAAATTAAACCATTTGTATATTCTCACCCATTTTTCCATTTTTCAATGAGAAATTCCAAACACGAAAACGAAGTTCTCGTAAACTGGGAAAGAGGAAGTCTAATTCAATTAACCTAACGATGATAATTAACAGTGAGAATATCTAGTAACTTATCATCAAATAGGACTGTGGCAAAGTGGATATTGAGAAAATAGTTTAAGAACGTATAACTATGGGGAGTCGTTAATTGATAAATGAATTATTATGCACTCACACACGTATAATTTCCAAAATTTGATTTCCGCTTGGAAATCTTAAATACAACTACCTGAAACCTGAGGCTTAAGGAAGCATCTAAATCTAAGATGTAGGCCTTTTTCACAATATCGTTTCATAAGTATAGTAAAATATACTTCGAAACAGATACTCGATATGACTTCTCTCGTCTACACATCTTGTGTCTATATGCTTATTATGTTCAAATGTACTATTTAATTCATTTTTCCACGTGAATAAACAAACATCGTTTTCATTTTTATTTACTTTTGTTAAGTTCAATTAAGGGCAAAACATACTTTAAAATCGACATCTATGGACTGTGAATGGAAACAGGTATCGGGAAAAAAATTTGTTTAGTTACTTCTTCCTACTACTTGACTTCTTTTTGAGTTAAAATACGCTTCATTTAAATTGTACCAATTTGGTTGATTGTGAGTTAATTGTTCCGTATTGCGCGAAAGCGTTTATATATCTTGTCTATTTGGTAAGCAAATTTAAACGAAAACAAAATGTTCTTCCTACTGTAAATTGTTGATTATCAAGATGGCTATATCAAACGCCTGGTTGGACACACTGTTGGACAATTGCTCTTTTCGAATCATTGAGGTGTCCAGTTGGGAATAAATGTTTGTTCACAATGTAGATACTGCATGATACTGCATGATTGTTCACAATGTAGATACTGCATGATACTACTCTTTTTCCATGTCGACTAGAAAATAGTAGATAATAAAAGTAAATATCAATATCAATATCAATCAGGGTGTGTTGACCACGTAAATGAGATATCCATGGTTTGAAATGTCGGAAAAGTGATGTTGGTCACGCAAGACATTACGAACTAAACAACATCATGAAACGGTCAGTTAGTCTCGCCAAAAAGCGTGGCGAGAGTGGATGGTATGACTGATACCGTGGATGCGGGGCAGTATATTAATTTAGGACGAAAATTGCACCGCAAGGGTAGCTTCCAGCAACCTATGTTTTAATCAAATTCAAAATATAATATGTTATAAGCAACATAAGGCCCTTGGAGTGATGAAGCAAGCAAATTTGTTGAGGATATGAGTAAAAGGATTAAAAGGATAACAAGAAAGTTTAGACCAAAAGACGAAATTGGTGTTGTCTTTGCGCAGTCCCGTATTTATACCAGACACAACCCTGATATGGAAAAAAGTTCATTCTCCATTTCATTCCACAGAATACCAGAGAGTTCTGCAATAAAATGAAAATAAACGAAACAAAATTAAATTTAATTAAATTAAAATGAATCTAAATAATTTGTCTGGAAGCTATTACCCAAATGTTGTTTAAAAGTTGATAAATACAATGGCCTGCGAACTGAATTTGTTACGTTTTATACGAAAATACCTTTATACGTTTCTATCGTACGTCTCGAACTGTATACAAAGGGATAGCCAAAAGAACTGTTGCTAAACAAACACAGCGTACGACAGTGGAATATTTTTTAACGTTAAGTACTAAAAACAAATGTATGATGTCGTGTGTTGTTCTGTGTGTTTTTTTCCAGAAGCATTTTCTGTGTATATCTAAGAGATTATTCGTAAAAAAGTCTCCCATAAGACTTCCGGAAACAAAGCACTTTTACTTTATGGAATTAATACAATTCGTTCAGGAGTCTTAAACATTCAGTACGCTTCACACGTATTAAGTAGACAAGAGTAAAATTACATGCATACGTAAATTACATTACGGCAGAGCTAAAGTACGAATTAGACGTGCCGAGTTCTTGGAAGCATGTGTGCTCACGATAATAGATTTCCTTGGTGCCGCCACTTTTAATTAAATAAAAATATGGTGTCCACTGTCCAAAGACAAGCTTCTGACTGAAAAGTGTTCTGCAACAAGTATCAACTATCTAACAATCCAAACTGGCACGCCGTCACTCAGAGACAAAAAGCGGTTAGAGCTTACTAGGTTATTGGTACTGTCCAATAATAAATCTGGGGTCTAGCTGTGAAAAATAATTGTGCATGCTTTGGGCATAAATAGTTATGTTCGCAACCCTCGGCATTAAAATTTTATGCGTAACTAAGGATCGGAGTAGGTCGACCCACACCTGACCCACAGTTGCAGAAGTCACAGAAATCGTTTTTCTGTGCGTTCTAAAACTGTGGATCGACCCTCTCCCATCTTTATGCGTAGCTCGGGAAAAGTGTTTTTCTTTCGAGTATGTATGTAACCCTTCAGCCTGAACGGTCTACACCACCGGTCTACGTGGAATTAAAGGCGAAAGCTTTTGCTACAGCAGATAGGTTATCACAGAATGATCTTTGGATTCCGAATTTCACTTCGGGCCATGGGAAAATCAAGAAGGCCATCACTAATGAGGTCTTTGAGATGCCTAGGGACCGAATGAGGCCGGAGACAGACTTTGTGAGGCGGTTTGAGACTGTCGTGCCCAGTAGGTCGGAATGGCTGGAAGGGTGGCCAAGTCACATCTCGGGTGAAGAAGTTGTGAGCTTCACTGACGGCTCTTAAACTTCGGAAGGCGTGGGAGCCGGGGTATTTTCTCCAACGTGGCTGAGACGTTCGCGGCACTGATGGGAGTGCAAGAGGCAATACCAACAGAGGCATGTGGAAGAAACGTCACAATCTGTTTTGACAGTGAGGCTTTGATTGGGGCGCTTATGTCGCCTGTCGTGAAAGAGTTAAAGGAGACCCTGAACCGGGTTGGACTGAGAAATAAGGTAAAGCTGGTCTGGGTTCCCGGACACTCTGGCGTGGAGGGAAACGAGAGAGCGGATGAGCTGGAGAGGAAAGGTTCGTCAACTTTAAGTTTAAGGAGATTTACATGATGAACGGGTGACGAAACAAAGGATCACTAGATCTGTGCTTCATGGACCAGAAATGGACCGCCCCAACCTGATAAATCTAAAAAACCCTTCAGCCTTCAGCTGCAACACTGCATACTCGCAAAAAAATCACTTTCCCTTTGATAAGGTGTCACTACTATAATATTTAAACGTGTAAGGCCATCGGTTATTCAAAATAACATACTTTCATGAAGCCGCAAAAATTTAAATTGACCACAATATCGAATCTAGAGATTATCACTCTCATACGAAAGGTAAGTAATGTTACAATACGCATAGCAATGTTGTGCAAACACAACGGGCTAAGTGCGCACACGTTTGACAAACTATACATCGAACAATCAAACTTTATAGACAATGTCAACAATTCTTTTCCTAGCTTATTAGAGAAAACGCTTCTATAAACAAAGGACGTCAAATAAGGTTACACGTTCATTACACGATAAAATGAAAAAAAAAGTATGTTCAGTTCAACCATCACTCAAAAAAATTTTAGTGTTCATTTTACACCCCATTCCACAACATTCTCATCCGTTCGATTTTGTTAGGGTTCCCCACAGACATCCACTTTCAGTTCACACAGCTCGCAATTGTTGTATGGCAAAAAAAAAGTAAAATTTAACCCAGCTATTACGTGGTAAGAATAAAAATGACCTTAAGATTCGTGAGGCGCAGTATTAGTTCAAGATGGTTTCGAACGATATGAAATTTTGCTTATGGCTTATGGAATTGTAGCACAACGTGAGCTATATCGACATTCAGAAAGGAAATGTTTTAATGTTTTAAATATTACATAATTACTATGGGTTTCTCATACTCTTTCTAGATATTGAAAAACAGTGAACAAAAGGGATATTAACAATAAATTATTACGTATACGTAGTGTTCAGAATCAGACATGGCAGCCGCAATGAATCCATTGTTAGGAAGACGAGCTAATCGTCAAGCGTCTCTATATCGTTTGATTCATTTCGATGAAGTGTGAGTATTTTCCGGTTGTCAGAATGGTTTCCCATACCTACACTCTGTAAGGCTCACTACTTTACATACCAGTACAAGAACACAACAGAATCTAACGAATTCTGCTCTGGCTGTTATAACTGTCATCAATAGATCAAAAATGAAAAACATTTTTAAGAAAAGTTTTCCATAGCTGCACTGTTCCTATGCATACTTTATTGTAATGGATAAAACTGGCTTCGTTAAAAAAATTTGAACGCGAATTTTCTTCTGAAGATTGTTCATAGAATTTCGGTAAATCAAAAACTGAATGAACATTTCAAAAGTTTTCATTGAAATTGAACATTCTCTCTTACATTTAACGTAAAGACTTACGTTACATAGTACACTTATTAAGACAATGCATTTCGCTAATGATAACGAGCAATTGAAAATAATTATGATATTTTCGAGGTCGCTCTTTTTTTCCGTTTTTAATTTTTAGTACAGTGAGATAAAAATTCGAAGTGAAATTCTTACTGGTACATGAACAACACCGTTTTCGGTTCTAGGCAAGTGTGATGTTGCATCGTAACTAATCTCCGAAAGTATGACGATATACTGACAAAAATTTAAATAAGAACTTTATAACCTTAAGATGGTTTTATCCGGGTTCAATCCTGGTGGGGACAAATTCTGTATAGGATTTTTCTTCAATGTATAGCATGAAAGTAACGTTTCTAGGCACACCCAGGCTTCATAATTTGGGTAGTTGTGAATTTGGTGCCGCAACGAATCGTACATAAAAGAATGACAAATGTGACGTCACCCATATTCGATGAATTCTGTGTACAAATATCTGAGTGTGACTTTGGGCGAAGATATAATTAGCACCAGAAGAAATCCTAATGGTAAAGCTAGCTACCGTTAGGCATGGTTCGGAATTCACGTTAAGCATGTGGTCCAAAGTAAAATACATTGATAGGCCTACTAGTTTCCGCAACTAGCACCGCTAGGTTTATGTGCAATTTACCACAAAACACAGTTAAAACTTCGGTAACGAAAGGATCTCTAAGTGAACTAGAACTAGAAATAAAAATGATCTAGCCTCTGACCCGGACGGGTCGTACCGGCGGATTATTATATCAAGATGGTTTTACTTACAGTAGACAAGGACACTTGAATTAGAATTGGAACTTAAACCGAATGGTAATTGAAAAATCTTTTATGGGATTGAATCTGGGAACTGAAGGCCCAAGGGCCGCCGAGCTAGGGCCGTTTATGTGGTTGTTGGTCTTTTGTACATAACTCAAGCAATCTTTCATAAATTCATTTTTGTTTGAAAGACCTGGGCATGACCGACAATTTATGGAAGAAAAGTTTTTGGATTTGAGTCCTTGGACTTAGCTAGGGCACTCAAAACGAGTTTTTGCTAGGGCGCTACGTGTTTTTTGAACATAGCTCGAGTAAATATTTTCCGATTTTCAAAAAAAATGTTTCAATCGAAAGGTAAGGAATGCCTTACATTTTATGAAATAAAATTTTTTGATTAGAGGCCCTTGGACTCAGCCAGGTTCCCAAGACTGAGTTTCTACTAGGGCCCCACCCCTTTGTTTGCATAAATCGTGTAAATCCTAACCGATTTGGTTGATTCTTTTTCTATTTGAGAGGCAATCGAGTACCGAATTGTATTCAAAAACAAATTTGGGCCTGGTGCCTGTGCTTAAGGCTCAAGTGGGGCTTAGATAGGACCTAAGGTCGGACCTAGCCCAAAAAATGGTTTTTTTCTATGTTGTAGAGAAAATTGAGGAGAACATTTTTCTCTATTTGGGGTCAATTTTGTACTTTCGGAAAGGTTTTTTTACACCGTTTCTTCGGACCTGTTTTTCAATATTGCCCTATCGGCAGTTTCCAATACAATTTAATATGGACGTAAGGCAATATTTACTTAAATACGTTCGAGTCTTTTCGTAATATCAACTCTGTTCGCCGCATCTATTCTGATACGTACGGGTCCCTTCATATGTTTTTCACATTGGTACCATCCAGTATCTTTTAGCTATAGCCCTGAGCGCAACCATATATTTTAATTAAATGAAGATTTTGAAAGATCATGAAAAAGATTTTATAATTTTGAAGCAACGTGAAAAGTGTACAATCTCGGAATAAAATAGTCGACAAATGACCACAATATTTTTAGTCACTTTTTGCTTCGTGTACGTAAATTTGACTTCATTTTCTCTTAAAAAAAAGCTTTAATTTCACGCTTGAGCATAATTTTCATTTCTACAACACACAGAATAGAATAAAATTTATGGTAAAGCTTTAAGTTTGTCATAGATTGTTGCTGCGATACATGAATGTGATCAGGAACTTGCAAAATGTAAACTTATTTTCTCAATTCTATAGTCAAGCAGTAGACAATGTGCATTGAAACTTTGTAAACAATACAGACGAATAAAGTTTCCACAACATTTCCAATTATCAGCAACCACTACGTATATTGGTAAAATCATAGCCAATTATGAATTACGTGAAATGTGAGAAGTGTACAATATTCCTAGTGTAGAAACGTTCAACTTTATTTAGAAATAAATGCTTCTAATGATACATTGACAGAGTTGTTATGAATATTTTACGAAATTCATTGAAGTAGAAAATTTCGTTTTCGTAAACAAACTATTGTTATCAACATTACAGTACCCTTCATAATTCCTTTATGACAACCAAAGCGTCTTCATAAGATTTAACAAACTAAAGTGCTGATTTCGTCGTTTACAACTCATCAACTATTGTTGTAATATTGCATCCACATATCGCTTCGTATTTTCATTAATCCTTATATTACATAGCATTGATGACTGTGACCGGATAATTATTACACTCAAATCCTTGTTTTAATCGCAATCTAATTGTCAAAGCACATCTGAATTCAAAATATTATATCTGAGTGGACTAACGTCGTCGGCATATTTTTCTCCAACTTGCTCGCTTCTTGTTTCCGATTAACTTTTTTCTGATTATTGAAATGACAAATGGCGGATCTTCCAATGTAATTTTTCTTAAGCCGTCAGTTCACTCCTCAGCCTCAGCCGCCACTGATAACCCTGATCCGATGGTAAAGTCGGCTGAGGCCGATGTTAGAAAACGGAATTATTTCAGAAAGAGTACATTACTAATAACGGTTTCTTTTGCATTCTATACGGGTGAGGTAAAATGACTTTCCCTAGAGAGGAAAAATTCACATCACATCGCGAGAAAAATACTTGCCATGACAAGAGAATTTTTCTTTTCGAATGGAAATATTCCAGATCTTCAAAAAAATCCTGTGCTATAAGATGTTTTACATTCGGGCAGTTTGATTTTAAGAGTGTGGAGCGTGTGGAGATATTTGATTTCGGAAAAATTGTTCCAACTTGCATATAACTTGCGGGTTATAGTCAGAATTTCTATAAACTATCGTATAATACTAAGAATAAATCGCTTGATTAATAGCATCGGTACTTCTCGCGGTTATACCTCTTCTGTATGCGATTACGCGTGCACATGTGACCGACAAACATGTCTTATGGCAATGTGTTGAAAAACTTTCAGCAAGTAATGAATCAAAGGTAAGAGTTTGAACTTTGAAGAGTTTTCAATTTTGAAAATTGTTAACGTAATTTACATTCATCTCTTCTATTTGTTAAAAGCACCAAACGAGACATACGCAAAGGATAATAAAAATTACATCAACCTGCAGTTGTTAGTCGAATTGAATTTTATCTCGAATTTTGTGATACACAAGTGCATACATTGAGGTGTACAATTGGTGAGGTGAAAAATTTCTAGAATACACAAAATTATAATTCAACAGAACACACATGTGTATGTTATTTTATTATTCAAGTAAAAGTTTTCTGGTGGTTGTTATGAATTTATCTTTTAGGTCATTAAGCTGTGTGAATTTTTTTTTGAAAGGAATATCATGTTGCATTGGATAAAATAACAATACTGGCCAGTCTAGCATAAAATCATATAGTCTGTGGACGCGTAAACTGGAAAACAGTTTTTTGACCCGCATGATGTAGAAGATGTGATTATTGTGGTGTGAGTATCCAATGCCAAAAACAGAAGCTAAACTAGCATCCATTGAATTGATAATGAATCCTAAGTAAACGGTTACGGTCAACAACCTTGATATGTAAGTGCAAGAATTGACTGGTCTTAGTAGATGAAATGTGCCAAGCGAGATGAACTCAGTACTTCAAGTAACTACTTTATCTGAACGCTCCGCTACGAGCGAATTGTCATTTCATACATCGCTATCGTGCATAGAAGTTGAAGAAGTTGAACGATGCAAGTAGTTGAAGCTGAAATTTTTAAATTCAGAAATTTCACAGTCCTGATGACTGAACTGGAGAACTTTTTAAGAGCGGTGACAACGCGCTATGTATGCAGATACACAAATTCTGCTATTTATCCTAGAAAGTCAACAAAATCTAAATATGTGCACCATTTACCGATTCCATTTTATTCTATTGTTCAAACAATGAAAAAATTCTAACTGCACTGATTGTAGACTTAAGTAGCGCCATTTTCGTCAAGTCCAGTTAGGTTGGCAGGTTTTGCAGATGATCTGGACATAATGGAAGTTGTTAACGACAAGTTCATGGCCTTGTACACAAAAGTGGCCTTACGTTGAGGCGAAAACGGAATCGACACAAGTAATAGTCGACAGAAAGGTACGAGCTAGTATTTGATCAGAAGCAGAATCGATGGCACAATTGATTAAACAATGAGCTCAGGCAGTTTAAGGAGGAGCCGAACATAGTCAAAACATATGCAAGAGACCCGTACGTATCAGAATAGATGTGGCAAACAGAGTTTATGTTACGAAAAGACTCGAACGTATCTAAGTAAATAATGCCTTAACTCTTAACTAAACTATGTGCATGTGCAATTACGTCCACATTAAGTTGTATTGGAAATTGCCGAAAGGGCACTATTGAAAAACCCGTCCGAAGAAACGGTGTAAGAAAGGCCTTCCGAAAGTACAAAATTGACCCCCAAACAGACAAAAATGTTCATCTCAATTTTTTCTACAACATACCAAAAAACAATTTTTTTGTCTAGGGCCGTTCTTAGGACTGACCTAGGGTCCTCAGTAGAGGCCTCGGACAAATACTTACATAGACAAAAATATTTCCCTCAATTTGCTCTGCTGCATAGCAAAAACAATTTTTTTGATTAGGGCCGACCTTAGGACAGACCTGAGGCCCATTTCAGCCAGCACAGGCACCGGGTCCAAATTTGTTTTTGAATATAATTCGGTATTCGATTACCGCTCAAATAGAAAGAGAATAGGATTTATCCAACTTATGTAAGCAAACACGTTGGGCCCTAGTAGAAACTCAATTTTAGGGTTCTGACTGAGCCCAAGGGTTTCTAATAAAAAAAATTTCTTCCATAAAACGGGAGACAATCTCAGACCTGTCGATCAAGAAAAAAATTGGAAATCGGAAGAGATTTACTCGAGTTGTGTACAAAGAATATGTAGAGCGCTAGCAGAAATTCCTTTTTAGTGCCCTAGCTGTATACTAGGGCCCAACCTCAAATAAATTTCTTCTACAAATTTTTGGGCTTTTGTAGACCTGTCGATTAAAAAAATAATTATGACAATCAGAAAAGATTTACTCGAGTTATGTACGTCCAAGGACTCAAATTTAAAAAATTTGTTCCGTAAATTGTCGGCCATGCCCAGATCTTTCAGACAAACAAAATTTATGAAAATCGGAAAAGATTTACTCTAGTTATGTACGAAAAACACGAATGGCCCTTGTATAGACTCGGTTTTAGTGCCCTAGTTAAGTCCAAGGACTCAAATTAAAAAAAAAATTGTTCCATAAATTGTCCGCCATGCCCAGATCTTTCGAACAAAAAAATTTAAGAAAATCGGAAAAGAAGTTTCAATCCCATAAAAGATATTTCGATTACCTTTCAGGGAAAAAAAAGTTTTTGAAAATTGGTTGAGTTTTACTCAAGTTATCGCGGTGACGGACGGATGGAAATTTTTTTTTATTGCTGGTTCGTCATCTAACGACTATGATCGATACTCTACCCTGGTCGAAATTAGGGTGGTTGCAAACGTCGTGACGCATAAGACCCGTTTTCGAAGAACTTCGTTCTTCTTACGGGTCTGAAAATTCTTAAGTCAAATTAGAAAGACTCTTACAAAGAATTCCTCATAATATTCATAATTTTACCAAATACGTAAAAAACTGCAAAAGTATAGTGCCCTGCAGCTTAGACAACGATGATCCTTGGCTCTATTTCTAGCGTAAGAGGACGATTTATAAAATCCGCAATTTTTCATTTAAATCGGGGCTCGTGCAATGATGACATCATACTTTTTTTGCCTTCCGTTCAACGGTGTGAATAAATCAAATTCTTACAAAAAATTGTTGGTTCCGTGCGAAAAATTTTCTCATCAGCGACATTTGCACCCACCTGTAGCCCTACTATGAGTTTAAAGGTTCATGAAGGTTCAAAAATGATTCTTTTATCTCTTTTAAACATACATAGATGATGCTTTGCACAGGATGGTGCGGGTCTGCGAAGACTTTTTTTTTTAAATTTGATTTTGCTCTGAAAAGTACTGGCCCTAATTTTCGTTTTTTAGTTTCATACGTAAAATGATTAATCTCTAACACATTAGTTCGAAACCTGCTTTTCCAAAAATTAACTAATCCAATTAAAAAGTTCCAGGCCATATGCCATATTCAACACATTTTCTGCAATTATAATAATGGCTGTTATAATATTGCGGTAACTGTAACTCTGAAGAGCTAAAAATTGTAACAACGGGATGTACGATAACATTTATAGTTTGTCTGGAGAAAAGGAATGAAATAATTTTGTATTTTATATATCTTTTCGACATCATATACCATTTTGTGTCCAAACAAACGAAAAATCTTGTGCTTGTATTATAAGCTGCATAGTAGAAGGAGCAAAACATCAGAACAGGAAAATCATTTTCATCCACGGAGTCGATGTATAGCTGGCTTATACAGTTCGTTATACCTGTGTGCTATGCTATACAATTCGGAGAGCTAAAGTTCAAGCGAAAAGAACATACTATAGGGGTAAAGTAGAATTTATATTCGAAAGGCGATAACAACAATGTCTATATACAACGCCATAATATTACATTATCTGACGATGTGCACCTAAGATATGTACTTGGATATGCAACGGAGTTGGAAAGTAGTTAAAATAAAGGAAATCGCGTGAAAAATAATTGGATTTTTTTTGTACTCTACGTTCATTGCCATATAAAACAAGCGATTTGACAATAAGAAAAGTCAAAAGAATTTTCATTTAAGAGAAAATTATGGCAATTATGGCAAGACAGGTATTCCTTTTTTTCAAAATGCATTCTTTATTGAAAAGACAATTGAGAAAAATCAATTTGATTAAGAATTTCAACGGATGGAAAATTTAATTTATAAATTCTGCACGAAAAGTCAGAAAGTGGTGGGTGACAGAAATTGATCTCTTTTGCTAGGAAAATTAAAACAAATTCGGTTGTCTTTAAAATCTAATATCAAATATCAATTCACAGTTTTCTCGCGAAACTCAGAAAAAAGTTTCAAGGAACATTTCAAGGTTTTCATTTCGAGAAAACACTAGTAAGCTCATTTTGGAATGTGTCCGGTACCGTCCTACAAGCGGAGCATTGTATAATTCGTCCATTCAGGTAGTAAGATGATAATAACAAATAATACAAAAATGCACAAGTTGAAGTCTAAGCAATTATTTGTAAGCCATAAACAATTATTCCATGAATGAGTGAGGTCTTGTAAACAGCCTGTAATACAAGGACGATTACACAATGTAGCCTTCGGCTCGATTTTGCAAACTTCGCCCTTATGTTACTGGTTGTTTACATGACCTCAATTGTAATGTACTATTACATGTTGATGCTCGGTAACTACGTTTATCTATCTAGAACGATAATCTCGAACTTATCCCTCTAGGGCAAATTTACTTATCTCGATATATCTGTTCTCGATAGATAAAATAGCATATGCACCTCTTGCCAAAATTGTTATTTTGACGTGTGGTATTATGACCCACGCCTTCGGCTAGGGCCACAATGCCCCACACGTCAAAACAACAATTTTGGCAAGAGGTGCATAATCTACTATTTCCGAGGCGCTTGCGACGAGGTAATGACGCATTTACCGAGCAGAAACATGTAAATATTCTGATGCAAGTTTACAATTAACATGTCAAAACGAAAAAAAACTTACCTCATTTATGTGTTTGTAAGTTTTAATCAAATCTACACTTAATTTTCGTAAAGGTGCTGCCGCTGGATCCCGGAAATGTTGTGGAATTCGAGCTTGCATCGCTCGAATATCTGTGGATGGGGTGGGACTTGATCGTTGTAACATCTGCTTTCACACAAAAAAGAAAAATTTAAAATTACAAATCGATAAAATTAAATTTCCTATTTACTTGTTGCACAACATCGCGATGTGTAGCAGGCAGATGTTCTTCAGGAACTAAACGACCATAAAGTGGTGCATGACGTTGGCGACCCGTATTTGTTTCCGTTCCGGGAACAAACGAAGCCGACACTGCAAAAAGACGGAAAAAAATTCATTGTATGTTTGAAGATGTCATTGTCAGTGGGAATAAATCCAATCGTCTAAAGAATTTGAATATTTCTTTCAATAAAGCTTTGTTTTCTTAAGTGGTGGAAAGTTCTTTATGTGCCTACGTTACACTATATGTTCCATAAGCACAATTATTCAAATATCTGTGTAATTATTGAACATTATGTTCACATAATATACAGCAGAACTAAAATAAATCTATTTTCTGTGGAAAAGTGACATGCAGAAAACGGGTTAAGTGCCAAACCCATTTTTTACTTCACTTTTTCTCCATAATATTTTAAGTGTAATTAATCAAATGCAATGTTAAATGTCATACGCAGAAGTCTATTAAATTTAGACTTTTTGTATGCTACCGAAAACAAGTAAAATGAATCTGGTTTTATTAGAAGCCGGAACTATGAAATGAAGAAAATAATTATAAAAATTTTAATAAATATTTCTAGTACCATTTGCCAGTTCCTTTTATTTATATTTTGGCGATTTAGTTTTCTCATTACTCGAACAACGAAAATTGTTGTTTTAATATTTTGACTTCTGGAAATTAAAATTTTTGGGACTAGTTGGACTAGCTTACGGACTACACCACACTACAAGATTTCTATGCACACTTGATTGCGGCCGAAATAGTTATTTGTGTGTCTGTTTTTGACGACTGATTTTAGGCAATTTCGCGTGTTGTGGACCGAGCAAAGCGATTATATACGCTTACGATTTATACGCTTAAAAAATTTCTATGATGTACATAGGACAAAAATACCCTCTACACGTGCAATTTTATTCGTCGTGCACGAATTTTTGCATCACGTACGTAAAATGTACGCATTGCATGCATTATATACATGGCTTAGACAACTCAAACGGTCTGTAGCGTATACAATACGTGAACCTATCATAAATGTAAGTACGGCGCACAAAATACGTGCTCATTTGAGAAATTTGTCTATACGTACATACCCCTACCGGAGCGCAATTTCACTTTTGGTGCATAAAGCATGTAAAATGCAATACGTGCCAAAGGGACTAAAAGTTTTTTGGGAGCATGTGATTGTAGCGCTCGCTTTCAGCTCCCACACGCTCCCAAAAACATTTTTCTCTTTGTGACGTAAATAACTAATAAAACGTGTACGGCGCTAATTTACAACGATTATTTTTTGCAGAAAATAAAATAAAACGTATGTCTGCGTGAGAATAGGATAAACCAATAATAGACTAGCAAAATGACTATTCGCAGGCATCTCCCGGTCTAATCTCCTTGTACACATTTATTTCCCATTAAATTGTATGCGAGATTTTAGAAATTTCGAATGATTCCCTAAATCCATTAAAAATAAGGTAAAACCAACAAAGTTGCACTTGAAATACAATTAAATTCAAATGAATCGTCATTTATTAATTAAATCCTTTGTGATCCTTTGTTCATATTAGCAAGCTGCTCATATGCAATATTACATGGAAACTTTCGGAGAAAATGTACATACTATAACTCGACAAGTGAACATCAGAAAGGAAAATTTAATAATTTATTGGCGGGTTGTATTATGTGAAGAAGAGCTTTGTTTCAAAAATATCTTACCATTAAGAGATTTTCTACTGAATGGGTTTTCAAAGCGGAGGAAAGTCTAATATAAATGGAATTCATGCGACATATCAGTAAATTATCAGTTTAAAATATGTATAAACGTGTGGCTTATTTTAATTATACCAACAAATTCACCTTTTCGATTGGGCAAAATATTGCCGAAAACTTTTATAGAAAGTGTTCTATACCTTTCAACGAACATAGACATTGCTAATTATAGACATGACTCTCGTCGTTGCCTACACTACGCTAAACTAAGAAATTACATTGCTTGAGAAGTAAGGAAACAATAATCAATTTTCTTCATTAATATACGACTTTAATAATAATTAAAAATTATTGTAGCATGGAAATTGAGATATAGTTTTATACGGTAAAATGGGATGGAGTCCTTCTTTAAGTCAACGATGAAGAAAGGTTTCATCCAACAGTGTTGCATTTTTCTATACAAGAATTGTCGTTAATTACTCAGAGTTTGCAGCTATAAATAAAACTTGCATTCTGAGAGTTTTATGAGGACGCAGTCGTGCGAGCATCGAAATGGAGCTGTTGGGACACCACAGCGGCAATTTTATTAAATAATTGTCGAGTAGGAAATTGATTCAATTGTCTGATTTCATAAATGAAATTTTTACAATAAAATGAAACGATTCGAAGAAAAAATGATTCCCATGAATAAATTAAACGGAAAAATAAAAATTTTCCGTAACATGAACAGCAGGAATCGGATTACTCGGTGGCGGGAACGATACATTCTGATGTCACGATTGGTCAAGCAGAACACCGGACCAAGGAACTTTCATAATCAGAGGAGAATTTGTAAATAAATCGTGAAATGCTTGTGTTGTAAGTGTCTACTTGCTATTAATGGAGGAAATGTACAATATAGTTTTTAGTTTAAATTAAATCATTGAATTTAATGTCCGTTTCAAACTGCTTGTGTGGCACAATCTACAATTCAAAACTTCCCATGCTTGTAAATTCCGTCACTTGCTGCCAGCTCGAGAGTAAACCTAAAAGTCACCAAAATAAAAATTGTCAAGCCGGTACGTAATCTGCTGTTATTTTTAAACAACATGAATACTTGACTCTCGTAATTAAATGCAGAAAATGTACATGGTAAAATTTCTAAGTATATGCCCTACAACCGACCGTATGGGATAGTAAATCAATAAAACATTATCGTGTAATTACTTGCATGCATAAACAAAAACATTGTATTAATCCACATGGTGCAAATCGTACACCGGATAATAGCCTAAAATTGCTAATGTACGTACAGGTAAAATAAAAATAATAATTGATAATTTTCACTCATAAAAGACTTTCACATTTGCATAATGTCCACATTTACTTTATCGTATACGTCTATGAATGTTACAGATCGTTCAGCATTATATTAAATTAGGTCGAGTTGTCTACTTCAACACAACATTGCATAAAATATACATATATAATAAGAACATTTTACGAACATGCACATTTATGTGTAGCAAAGAATTGGTGCGGGTGAGAAAAAATTTCAAGTTAATTTTATATTTTCCATGTAGGTTAAAAGTAGTAATAACTGGTCAGCGGTTCGTTGCCTCTTTGACTTTTATTGGACGAAATAACGATTCATACTGACTTTAACAATTTTATCTGTGACAAATAAAGTCTCCAGGAAATCTAATTTATCCTGAATTTTTACAATATATACGATAAGTATATACGCATAATTTTTCCGACCAATGTGTTTGCTCAGTTGATCTTTAACTGAATAATCAATTTAAATGACAGAAAACATTTTTTAAAAGTCAGAAATCGATACAAAAAATGTTGAGTTGATGATTGCAAATAAAAATGGCCGCAAATGTATCAACTCAAAAAGTTTTTATCCATTTCTGACTCGTAGAAAATGTTTTCTGTCATTTAAATTTATTATTCAGTTAAAGATTAAGTGAGCAAACACATTGGTCGAAAGACTGACTTTTGCAGTGAAATATTGGAATTCAAATTTCTAGCAAATATAAATGTTTTCTCCAAAAGTGTTTCCGCAATTTTGTTTGGGAAAAGGTTAAGCATGTAATGACGACATAAGCATTCGTTTTCATTTAAGGCTTTAAGAGAAAAACGTTACAGAAAATTGCGACTTTTTCCACACAAATTTTGATTAGTTGAAAGATTCCGACAGATGGCTCTTTAGTTAATAGTGCGCACTCTTAAATGTCGTACATTACAGTCACTAACATTTCAACAAGGAGAACTTATAATTATAAGATATTTTCACACTTTGAAGAAAATAGGAAACATTAATGTGAAATGTTATTGCCTCCAATTATCTTGAAATATTTTTTTACGAATTGACCGATTACAGGCGCATCTACTCTACATCGTAGACGTGTTTATAAACGTGTTTAATAATAAACGAAAACGAGCATAAATATGATATGTGTGGCGAGAGTGGAATGAAAGAATACCAACTTTTACATGCATAACCGTTGGAAGGAAAAGAGATAATTATTATCATATAGTGACAATATGAACTACGTATGTAGTGGCGTGTACAATACTTTGAGAGTTGTTTTCTTTACCACGTAAATATAGCCGATTTAGCAGTATTCTTGACATATATTTGTCTGATTTACATAAAAATACAACGAGCTCCCCGAAAAAGAGATCCTAACAACTCGTGTAACATTTATCATAGTCAATGGAAGAAATTGTGGACTTATAAAGATTCCGTTATTACAGACAAAGTCGTAGGAACTCTTCCTACGACTGAAGTACATACACGAATTTCTATTTAGCGTATGTTACAAACAAACCTACTAATAAACATATTGCATACGTATCCCTCAGCAAATTTGAGCAATAATATTTACATCTGCAAATTTTTAACCTTCAATTCAATTTTTAAACACTTGTCTCATCAACAATTTTGTAACGCCATTTCTTAACTTCGTTTTCAATACCTGTTGGTTGATAGTAAATGTGCATGTGCATTCAACTGCATAAGTTCGGTGTTTACATTATAATAACGAACTATATCACAAGCTTTCAAACTTGAGATACTATGACTACGCAGTACATAGAACGGCGTAAATCATTCAGCATGTTATTTGTTCCTTTTTACGAAGTGACTGTTGGTACTCCGAGCACCCCGGCAAACCATTACTCTAACTTAATTTTTGTTTTAAATGCTAACACGGTCATCATTGACATAAGTCTTGTTGATTAGTTCTTTAACGAAACCAACAAAATATCTGGACCAGGTGCAAACTAACACCTACCTCCTACTATTTATGAAAGGAAACTTAAAAGCCTAAACATTTCTTCCGAAAAATACCAAATATCAACAAGTTACAACATAATGTGTGCTACCACTAGTGAAAACGTGTCAAAAGCTTCCAAATCCAGATAATATATTTTTTATTGCTACTCGGATTTAGCTATCGTTTTATATCTTTTTTTTCCTACAAAAAAGCAACGTTTTTTGGACAGTAAGTTCCATGACTGAAAGTTCGTTGAATTCGAACATTTGCATTTATTAAACAAAAATTAATCGAATTCATTTGCTACAGACAGCTAAATAGAAACTGAAATATATTTAAAATAATTTTTGAATTTAACATTTCTTATTATTTCCATTTGCAGTTTAGTGAACCCAGAATTTCGATTCAGTTATGTTCAATGACTTCACTCGTATGTGTATAGTTAGACAGTAAGAGAGTGAGAATGGCTCACAAAAAACATTTTCGATTTACTCTACATAATGTATGGTGTGGTTTCTTTATGCGCATGAATATTCTTTAGTGTTTGTATGATGATGATAATGAAGTCTACGCGAACACTCATAAAATTAACCTTACCAGAATTTTTATAAAAATAAAATTTGAAACGAAGAGAAAAAAAGAATTATGAACACATCATAATTTAGTTAAAAAAATTACAACAATATAGAGGTGCAAATCTAAAAAAAACTTTATTTAGTCGCCACAGTAAATCTAACGCCGGCCTGTAGAACATTTAATCTCGTTAAATATTCTGAGGCATTAGGTGCACGTTAAAGTTTTTTCAATTAGGCTATCAGTTATCAGATCAACAAATCATATTCATCCTTATTTTATAAGCGTGCAAAGTTTTCCTGACTCACACCGCTCTTTTTTATGTTATGCTGCTTTTGCTACGGCGGACAACAGAATATAACTTTTGCCTTCCTGTTGTCGGTTGCGTTATTCACATATTTTCGTTGCTTCGTACGGATCGATATAAGACAAATAGTTGCGTCTTTCAGAGAACAGTTTCCTCAATTTCGTAATTTTATGTTAATCTTAGATCTGTAGCTGAGTAGCCATAGTCTGGCCTAGGACTTATATTGGATAACTCATAAACCTCGGACGGGTGGTGAACGCACTGGACTTCCACCGAGAAAGTCCGGATTCGATCCCCTGAGAAATTATAGACTGTACAACGTCCCAAGCTTCTAAATTGGGTAGTTATCGGGATTCGATGCCCGTAACGAAACATGTATACATGCAGTGACGTCACTCACAGAAGCATGAAACGGTCAACAAATTGGTGGGAAATAGTTGACACACCCACAAGTCCACTGAGCGAACCAAAGATGGCGCCACTTAACTAGAAGAATAGACACGATGACGACAGCTCAACCAAACATGGGTCCGTGCTAGCCAACCTCCCGGCAACAGCGTCCGAATAAACAAATCAACTGTGAATGGAATGTGTGAACAATCACAATTATTAAGTTCTAATATACAAAACATGATGAAATAACCAAACCTGTCATAAAGACCTCTTGGTCTATCATAATTGTAAATAATAAGAATTTAATGTACAATTGTATAAATAAATAAAAACATAACCTAAGACCCGAACGTATCAGAATAGATGTGACAAACAGAATAGATGTGGCAAATAGAATAAATCTTGCACAAAGACTCGAACGTATCTTAATATAGTGTAAGCAAACAACCCAACGTTTTATGTTCTTTTAAAACTATAAGAATTCCAAAGATCCACAGAAATTACCCAAGGTAATGTCAAAGGCCCTACCGAAGTACATCTCAGAACACTCAAATCTAGAAATGGTTATATCGAAGGATTTGGCTATTTTTCCCTAAAACCCTGAAACACGCGTTCTCTAATATTTTGTTCTATATACAACTTTGCCTTTGGTAGGAACTTTGTACCTCTTATAGTTCTAGAGATATGGATCATCCCTCCCAATTCTAGAAGTGGTCATATCCCAGGATTGAGGTATTTTTACCCCAAAACCCTGACACACATTTACCCTAAAATTTCATTCTCTACAACTTCGCCTTTGGAAGTAACTTTCTACCTTTTATAGTTCTAGAGATATGGATCATCCCCCCAATTCTAGAAGTAGTCATATCCCAGGATGGTGGCATTTTCACTCAAAACCCTGAAACACTTGTACCCTAAAATTTAATTCTCTACAACTTTGCCTTTGATAGTGAATTTCCATATTGCAAATTTAACTAAATAAACACGAAAAACTGTTTTCGTATATGGCCAAGAAACTCAATTTCGTTGATTCCATTGGTCCCGGTGCCCCGACCCCTGACCCGATTCCCACAAAAAGTTTTTCCCAATTTTCTGCCATCAAATACGTTCACTTCCACGACCATATCACCGGAACCGCTTGATCGATTTTGCTCATCTTCGAACTTGAATCATGGGAATCATGTATCTTTCAGGGAAAAAAAAGTTTAGGTGATCGGTTGAGCCGTTTGAAAAAAAAAGTGGAGACGGACTGACGGACATTTTTTTTATTGTTGATTCGTCACATTTAGACGATAATAAATGCATCCCCACAACTGCCACCTCGATCTACCCCATGTTACATTAAAATTATTTGTAGTAAACGTATAGGACCTTGGTACGGGTCCAGGTCCAATAAATAAATAAACCTCGTTTTTAGTAACTTTTTCAGGTAACTGACCCTTCATCCTAATTCACTCCAAATTAAATGGAACGAATTGAACCTCTACGTGCCAAAGTGAGAAAACTGAATTTTGGCCAATCATTTTTCAGCAAAAACGTTTTTTGTCACTTCTTCGAATTTCTTCTCAAACTCTAACATCATCTCTAAAAAATATAAAAATATTATTTGGACGGACCAGAATAATGTAATGCTATGACGTAAGTCAAACACAATGTCCACATCCACAATACTGCACCGCAAAGTGTTTCTCAAGTGCGAGAAAAATTGTTGACAATAAAATTGGTTCAGCAATTTTCAAGTTATTATGAATTGTTTGTAGTATTTACACGAACAAATAGAACGGCATGCAAATGAATATAACAACCGGGCTCCATCGTTCTATGCATAGAATCCTTGACTTTATATAGTAAGACTGAAGTGTAATCATCCGTGTGAAATTGAAGTTTTGAAATTGTGATGATGAAGTTCCGAGCATTCTTTATTGATTTACTGGATTCATTATCGTTGTGCAGAAGCTTTTAATGCGACCCTTTTTTTGCTGATAACGTCCAATAAATTTCTTTTCATTGTATTTCTATTGAAAAAACCCGCAGGTTTGTAATTTCATCAAAAGAAATAAATGTTCATATTACGATTATGAATATGACATTTTTGCTCGAGCATCGACCACAAGTTTTTCTTTCCAACTAAGTATGTTGCTTCGTGGTATAGTAACTTTGAAGAACACTTTTTTTGGAAAGAGATTTTATTTTACATTTGCAAACGAAATGCAAAAGTTGAACTAATTGTGAGTTGAAACGAATTGAAAACGGTTCGATATAACCGAAACGGTACTTTTCACGAAGTAATTAACATTTTTTTCTATTTGACCATCGATGTGAATCAGATATTTCTGGATAGCCGACAGGGCCGTAGTCAAGAAGCTTCAACAGGTGTTGAACTTTAAATGGTTAAAATCTCTACACAAAAAGGTTACTGTCTACACAACTCAAGAAATTGATGTAAGATTATTAACCAAGGTGAATAAAAAGCAGCGCTACAGGTCCGAACTTAAATAAATAAAAAAACGCCGTCTAAGGGGCAGAGGGGACAGGGGACGGGTAAGCTGAATGTGCTGCGCTTCCTCCAAAATGGCCCGGGTTCGAGCCCCGGTGTTGCCAATTTTTCTTTAAGAAATTATGCATTATTCATCAGTTTCATAAAATAACGAAAAAATTGCACTTATCATTCACTCGTAATGTCGCCAGGCTGTCGCGAAAGAACAAAGGACAAAGAAACGTGATTGGCACCTACATTTCTCCTACTACATTCCAATGTCAGAATGAGAACTGTGAAGGATGACAGCCCAGCAAGCAAACACTGTGGTTCGCAAAGCCAAGTCCATCGTACGTAATGTCCTTTCTCCCCGGCCGATTACATGGAAACTGTACAACAACATTAACATAGAATAGGAATTGAGACTACTAGCTGTAATGTTCAAATAGGATAAAAATGTAAATAGAATGGACTGTAGAATGAAATGTAAAGGAAATTGAAATGCAAAAACCATACAAAATAATTTTTGTTTCTTTTCTACGGAAGAATAATAATTGACTGAGCAAATTGTTTTATGTTCGTCTGTATTCAGTTTTGCGAACAAAGGAGGACTTCACAGACGGACAGAGAGACTTTAGTTTTAGATCGATCCGTATCGGCTGTGAAAATATATGTGTGGCGCCGCTAACAGAATTACCTGATGGATGCCACAATCTATTGTCGTAAATGTTATGACATATTCAATTTTCCAAAAATATTTTCTAGTAGAGGCAACGGGTTTTTTTCACTTTCATCGGACAAAATTGAATTTTGATCAAAAGATTTTGCTCAAGAATATGTTTTAAAACTTTGACCACTGGTGTGGTGGTTGAGATATGTTTAGTATATGTAAGACGAACTGCAATCAATTTAATTTTTTCTGAGTTATCGAGGAGTGTAGAAACTCTAGAAGCGGTTGGCTCTCTCGAACTCTCAGTGGCTACGGGCCTTATCTTATTGAAATTGAAAGAGCTCATGATAAAAATTGGTAAAGTTTTGAATCTATAAATATGAGTTATACGTTATGCAAGCGCATAATAAGAAACTTTACTCTTCAAAACTTGAAGAATACTCTTGTAGACGTAAAGAATGTCAATACGAAGAAAAGGTTATATAGTTAGTTGCGTATTTGTGCACTCGACTCTGCGTGCATTTATTTGCATAAATAGATTTTGATTGAGTTATTTCATCAGGTCTCTATTTGTAGATGTTACATAACGCTGAAGGGATTATGTACTTTGGAAAACTAATCTAAAACTTTTAACGACTCTTTGTAATTTTAATATTTGATAGCTTGAGTCGATAAATGTGTTAAATGAATTTGAAACTGCACACTTATCGCTCGATGTGTTATATAATTTGAATGAATTTTATTTTACCATTTTTGTATTCGTCAGGCCATTCCCATGAATGGGAAATGTAACACACTGCAGTGGTCATAATTCAATAGCAATATCCATTCACAAAATTCGAAATATTTTAAGTCTGATCACTCCGCACAGAGAAATCTATTTATTTTCTTTTCGCTATCTACGAATATGTGTCCGGCTAAGCAATTCACGTCTTCACTTCATAAATAAATTAATAGAACTGAGCAACTAAACGAACAATAAAAAAAGAACTTATTTTGTCGGTAATAAACTGGTGCAATGTCGCACAAATATCTATGACAATAATTACTGTCGAAGAAGAAAAATTTTCGTTACGCAAAAATTAGACGTTAAAATTGCACACTCCGAATTTTATGCTAAGAGAATGATATGCGACTGTACTTTCAATGAGAGAAACTAAATCAACGCTGCTGTTATACGCTCAAGAAAGTTATAAATAACGAAAAATACAATGAATTAGAAAACAAAACAGGGCTGTAACGTAGTATTTCATTACTATTTCGCAATTGGAACATAAAAAGGGTTTCTAATGAATCCTTTTCGATATTTTATTGGATGTAAATTTGTTGTTTAGTAACCGTATTGCCTATATTTGTGGAATGTGGAATCAGCTTGATATTGGGTGAAAATTCTGCTTATATTCTACAGAAACGCGTGTGCAAATCATGCTCGGAGTGGTAGCGGAGAGCGTGACGCAATCCCCACACCCAAAAAAAAAAAACGTCCACAAACTCTCCCCTCTCCCCCTCCAAATTATTTTAAAAAAACTACGTCGCAGCAACTTTCCAACAAGCCCACACTCATCAAAATCGGTTGAAAACGAGCCGAGATATCGCCAATCAAAGATGACCAATTTCTATGGTAAAATTATCTTTGAAAGTAATCACAATTTTATTCCTGTGTTGTGTGTCAACGATCTATGTATCTATGTATGTATGTAATACATACATACATAGATACATAGATGTATCTATCTACTTTCTTTTCTCGAGAACCGTCCGAACGATTTCCTTAACGTAAGTCTCGGCCCCAAATGAAAAATTTCATATGCCGCTTTTCCGGGAAAATTCTGGAAAAGCCGTGGCATGTGGAAAAGTGGTCAATTTAGGTAATGCTCGGAGTTTTCGAATTTTAGCTCCGAAGTGAGAATAGCTAGAAATTTGGTTTCTTCGGGAAAGTTATAGAGTTTGGTCAGGAGAATTTTTTGGGATCTTAAGAAATTAGCTGCCAGCAGTCGAACTGGCGCCATCTTGAATTTTCCCAAGCAATAAATTAGGTTTTTTTTGGTTTTCGAATTTTACCTTCGGAATGACAATACTTAGAGAGTTGGTTTCTTCGAGAAAGTTATAGAGTTTGATCAGCAGAATTTTTTGGGATTTTCAGAAATCTGCCAAAGTGACGCCATCTTGGATTTTTGTTAGGTATAAATTATGCTTCTTTGGGTTTTCGAATTTTAGCTCCGGAATGATAACACTTGCAGAGTTGATTTCTTCTAGACAGTTATAGAATTTCATCAGGAGAATTTTTTGGTATCATAAGAAAATGGCTGCCACCTGTCATAGCGGCGCCATCTTGGATTTTCGTTAATGCTTTTACGGTTTTCGAATTTTAGCTCCGGAATGACACTACTTAGAGAGATGGTTTCTTCTAGAAAGTTATAGACTTTCATCAGGAGAATTTTTTGGTATCATTAGAAAATGGCTGATAACTGTCAAAGTGACGATATCTTGGATTTTTTGCTAAATTCTGTATAAGAATACGTAGACAGTTGGTTTCTTCAGGAAAGTTATATGAATCAGTGGGAAGAATTGGTGACACGAAGTGTTCCGAAGGTAGCTGAAGGTGACATGAAGTGTTCCGAAGGTAGCCGAAGGTGACACGGAGTGTTCCGAAGGAAGGCGAAGGTGACACAAAGTATTCCGAAGGTGATACGAAGTGTTCCGATGGTAGCCGAAGGTGTTGGAGAACAAATTTTTTCGGAGAAAAATTTTTTTGGAAAAAAAAACTTTTTAGTATAACATTTTTTTTGGAGAAAATTTTTTTGGAGAAAAATTTTTTCGAGACAATTTTTTTTGGAGAAAAATTTTTTCGAGGAACATTTTTTTGAGAACAATTTTTTTTCGGAGAAATTTTTTTTCTAAGAAAATTTTCTTTTCTGAGAAAACTTTTTTCAAAAAATAGAAATTTTTTCAACAACTGAAAATTTCCAAAACGACTGATATCACAACAAAAACCTCTTAAAAGGTAAAGTGTGACGCAGTCCGAAAGTCTGCTTCCAAAATCGCTTGAGGTGACGCTGTCGCTGATAATACGCAGAAGTTTGTTTGAATGGAATCTTGTGTTCAAAGTTTTAATTTCGTGAAAAAATTACAGCGCTTTTTTTAAAACAAAATTACGTTGTGTTAAAAAAATTGCGTCACAAATGCCGGACCCAACGACGAAATAATTTTTCTGTACCTTCAGTTTTTGCGTTGCAAAAATTTGACTTTTGCTTGTTATTGCGTAGACTGTTTAAGATAAATTAAAATTTTTGCGTGTACGGTCGACAAGGATGAGCTAGATTCACTCTATGGACTCTATAGCCCGAACATCTCAACCGGTTTTCACCATATTTTTTTATTAGTTTCCCCAGGTTCACATCTTTCATTTCAAATCTGGAAGGAAAATTTCCGTGCCTATTTTGCAATGAGTTCATCGTGCTCGTACGGATATGGACGGAATTTTTTTTTGCAGATTTCTCTTATTTGGAGAGACCTCAAAACGGAAAACCCACCAACACTCGGGTCGAAATTCGACCGGTTGCAAACGCAGTGGTGAATACATAAGCCTCGCATACTTTGTACGGGTCTAAAAACGGAAGTTCGCAAATCTACAAAAATGTTTCGTAACAATTGATTGGTTAAGTGACATGATGCTGCAGGCACGGTCTCATTATTTCAATCATTTAGTTAATTCAAGCGAACACCGTTGCAATCATAAACGAAATGAAACAAATTATTTCAGTTAATAAATGATTTTGTCTCTTTTTTTATTAACTACACAAGAGCTCGTCAACATTTTATTGGTTTTATGAATAGGAAAAAGCAAAAGTAAAAACAGAATAACTTCAATAAATGTAATAACCCATTTGGATTTGGTCCATTGCTAGACTATGTATAAGATAATCGTTAAATGAAATACCACTTGACCCTCTAATAAAATTTATGTCATTTATTCATCCGGACGATAGCAAAAATTGAATAAAGGAGGGAAAAAAATCTACCATAAACATCCACGATGACAAACTACCGAGGCAAGACATTTATATCGGTGACATGGGGATGTTTTCTCTTTTCCACATTCACGATGCGACTGTATTCCAACACAAAAAAGTTGATATTAGAAAATGTGAACAATTTATTTATTTATTTAAAAACATAGTTTTTCATTTCGAATGCAACATTTCATCGCTTCCTTTCATTGCATCCTTCGAATTCTCTTAAATCAACCCGACTGACGCCAAACAACTATACACAATTTAAATCACATCGTTTTGTATGTTGCTCTTATACGCTACTGTGATCTCGGTTGTTACTGTCTCGTTGGTCACAATATTTCCTCTACACAGAAACTCGTGCCAAATACTTAATGATAATATTTTCTCTATCAGTTTTCCTCTCCTAAATCACATCAGAATTAGAAGACGAGACTACTATGTCTGCTTTAATGAAATGAATTATTTGTATGCATCAAAAAATCATTATTGCCGAAATCTATTGTCACTTGATACGTCAATCCAATAACGATAAATCGATTTATAATATTCTGAAAATGGAACCAGAAGCAACATGAACCCGTACAATTTTGTAGCTAGATCCCGGACTGAAATGTGTATCAGTGCATTTCTCAACAGCTTACCAATCAGGTTCCCATGAATTATCCAGAATTATACTTCCTTATAGTACTGCTCAACGGCAATCCGGTTAGAGCACTTCAGTACCTTCATTTGTGAGACAAACTGAAAGTATAAAATACCTAAAAAAACGTCATTTTTAGAAATAAAAATTTCGTCGTTAAATTTTTTTGTTTCTTTTATATAAATTTGTGTGAAAACCAATCAAGAAGGGTTAATACTACAATTTGAATGACTTCTATTTTTATCACTTCGATGCATTTTCTGTAGACGATATGCCGTCACTTGGGCGATTGTTGAGTGTCATTCACGTAGAACCGACCCAGATCGAAAGTTTTATAGATTTCCAATGCTGGAGAAACAACAAGATATTCTGCATACTTACTGGATGTGGATATATTTCATAAACATAACCAAAGTCCCGTACGTATCAGAATAGATGTGGCAAACAGAATAGATGTTGCGAAAAGACTCGTACGTATCTAAATATAGAAATAAGCGAACAATCCAGTGTTTTGTGCTGTTTTATAACTATAAGAATTTCAAAGATCCATAGAAACTACCCAAGGTAATGTCAAAGGCCCTTGAATTGAAGTATGTGTTCTGTGGATGGAGAGAAGTATTGGTGCCGATGGTTGCTTAACAGCAAAGAACTGTTTGGCCAGTCAATACAAAACTGGGTGAGCAGCCCAATCTCACAAAAAAGTGGGTGGCCAGTCAATGCGAAAACTGAGTGAGCAGTCCAATCTCACAACGATGCCTGAGGTGGCTTTTTACGATAGTGAATGGTTGTTGTAAATCCGAGAAGTCAGAGTAGTTGTCGTTTAGTGGATCAATGTTGATAGACAATGGTCAATGTAATTTGGTCAAAACATCAGTAGTCTAAAAATCATTGGTCAAATAGTCAAATGAACTCGATGGTTGGTCAAGTAAAGTTGATTGTCGGTCAAGTAAAGTCGATGATTGGCCAAGTAAAGTCGATGGTTTCAAGTAAAGCCGATGGTTGGTCAATATATATCAATACGTGAACAACTTCCGTGCGAAAAATTTCCCCAACCCTCGAAACACCATGTTTTTGGTCACTTTTTCGGACATATCTCCGGAAACACTCGACCGATTTTGCTCATCTTTGAACTTGAATAATGGGACACATGCACCTTTCAGGGTAAAAAGCTAAGGGTGATCGGCGCAGCGCACATTTTTTTTGCTGATTCGTCATCTGTAGACGATATTAAATGCTTCCCCTCACTCCCGCCTCGATCTACCCCATGTTACAATAAAATTGTTTGTAGTAAACGTGTAGGACTTTCGTACTTCGTACGGGTAAAAAAACCACTTCGTAAAACGCAAAATTACATTTTTAGAAGTCCATAGTAGTAAATGAAAACTTTTTTGTTTTGATAAGAAAGCGCTCCTTCTGAACGTGGAGCACACTTCTGCCCCAGAAACGTTACGCTCGAGAAAAGCTCTATACGCGAACGTTGCTCGATCACAAACGGTGGGGCTAAAATATAAACTCTCCGTACTTTGTACGAGACTTAAAACTATCTCTACAGTACATATATACAGACATAAAAGCGACACAAAAGAATGGCATAGACAGTGTTGTGTTGGACACAACAAGAGAAAATAAGACTTAAAACAACCGAAGAAAATGAAATAGACTCGCAGTGGTGAGGAAAAATTTTTTAAATGAAAAACATTCACTCACTTCTTTTTTCCACATAAAATTCGATATTCTCACTCCCGTATAAAATATCGCATCCTCTTTATATTAAGTTTTTTTTCCGAACGTATGTGTTTCTTTCTCTGGGTCGTTGGTTTATTTTCATTCCGAAAATAGCTTATCGCAATAATATTTTAAATTATTTTCTCGATTTAGATTTGAATACGTGTCGTTTTTGTCATCCAAAATACATATAAAAATTCTTGCTCTCACTTTTTTTTTCTTTCGCCTTTTCTTTGTTGTGTGCTTTTATTTATTTTCCTTCTCTCGTAAATTTGTTATTTGTCCACATTTATCTACACAAATACGAGTGTTCGAACAAGCATTTATTTCTATTTATTGACGGCTATTCACCGATTCAAGAAGTTATTCAAATTCATGTGGAATTCTTTTTCCACCGCATTCATTTAACATTAAAGAAACGCCGTATGTGGGAAACCTTATGTACGTTTAGGCTCTTCATCTCAGTTTGACATAATATTTTTAAAAATAAATGTTCGATAATATGCTATGTATTTTCTTTACACGTAGAAACTTTATTCTACTGGCGCGGGGGTAGATTGAGAAATGAAGGCCCATTTGCAACGTAATTCTGCTTCCAATTTTGCAGTCTTATTTGTTGATCTCTCATGACTTCTTGGCCCTACCAGGTATAAAAGCCACCTCGAACCACAATTTTCAACTCAAGCTGAATTTATGTACTCGAGTCTACGATAGTTCCATTTTCCATATCTAAATTATAACTTTTAGTGACTACGTAGCTGAGCTTATTTCCGTGATATTGTTTTCCTTAGGGTTGAAAATGCTTTAGGACATTGTTTTAGAAGCTTACAGCGTGTACAATTCGTTACATAACTCGGCATAAAAATTAAAATGCACGTGTTCGTGTCTTAAGCTTATGAATGGATGAAACTTTTTCAAATCATCAAGGAACAATGGAGGCTGCATGACTTGTTGACGCTCCATCGTTCTACTAACGAAATTAACTCTGGAAACAGTTACTTTGTTCGTAGTGAAGTGTGTAGTCGCATACCGAGACATTGTATTTCACATATTATACGAGTACAGAACAACACTCAATATTGAACCTAATCTCCACTTCTGTTCAAAATTCAATCTAAAACTGAAATCTTTCCATAAAAATTGATTCGATATGTTTCTCTAGAATTACTAGAACATCCTTTCCAAGTTGGCGTTGCGTTTCCGTTTCAATGTACTAGCACCATAACACTTGTTACATGTTTTCTTAATACACTTCAAGAATGCGCTTTTACTTAAGCATTTGTTTAAAGTTTGCTATTATGTTAACCCTTCGTGTTTGCTGCGGTTTCAGTTCTGCAATATATTCATGTCTACAGTTCTCATTAAAAATGAAACGATAATTCTACATATGTCAACAGCATCAATTATATATAACTTTTCTTGTGGTCAATGCTTTCATTTATAATTAGTGATTGAAAACTAGCATTTGACGATACTTATGTCACATTCGGCGACACGATACTGAATATGGAAATAAGGGGAAAATGTTCGGCTATTTGAATTAATATTTTAATTCAAAGTTTTTTGTTTGGAAAGTTAGAAGAAAGAGTTTAATAATTGAAAGCTAAGCCAACGTACATTGTCTATGTACTATGGTATCATGTTATAATATCTAATCAAACTTAAGTCAAAATTATGTTTTGTCACTAGCGTTACCGGAATGGTTAGGGTTATATTCACTAACAACTTTTCGGCGACACTAACTCTCCAATCCTCGCTCTTAGTCTTTAATGAGTTGAGGCAGCTTTTCATATTTTTATTATTATTTTAGGTATCTAATAACATCAGTAACTTTACGGTGCCACATTTGATAGAATGTGTGTGGGAGATAATTTAAA
>CM055405.1:58602634-58628384 GCA_029228625.1 Pseudolycoriella hygida
TGTTTTTGCTATGTTGCAGAGTAAATTGAGGAAAACATTTTTGTCTATGGAAGTATTTGTAGGAGGCCTCTCCTAAAGGCCCTAGGTCGGACTAATGTCGGCCCTAGCCCAAAAAATGGTTTTTTGCTATGTTGTAGAGAAAATTGAACATTTTTCTCTATCTGGGGGTCAATTTAGTGCTTTTTTACACCGTTTCTTCGGACGCGTTTTTTAATATTGCCCTATCGCCCATTTCCAATACAATTTAACATAAGGCAATATTTACTTAAATACGTTCGAGTCTTTTCATAACATCAACTCTATTTGCCGCATCTATTCTGATACGGGTCCCTTCATATGTTTTTAGAATTTGAGTCCTTGGACTTAGCTGGGGCACTAGAAACAAGTCTATGATTGAGTGCTACGTGTTTTTTGTACAAAACTCGAGTAAATCTTAATCTGTTCCGATTTTGATAATTTTTTTTGTTTGAAAGATATGAGCATATCTGACATTTTATGGAAGAAACTGTTTTTATTTTGAGCTTTTGGACTCATCCAAGGCCCCAAAACTGAATCTCTACTATTGTCCAACGCGTTTTTTCTGCATAAATCGGGTTAATCTTATCCAATTTTCAAAAAATTGATTGCGGGATTGAATTTGGGAAAAATCGGTAAAAAACTCTGCGGAATTAGTACGGAAGTCGCTCTTCAAAGTTTTGAATGAAAGATGTGGACCTTAGAAAACCACGAAATAGTTATTTATGCAACTAGTTGCGAAATGGAGTTGTTTTTGTCACACATCGTGTGACAAAAACAACAAATTTCGCAACGTGTTTCATATAAGACTTTATGCAACAACTTGTGAAACGTGAACTTTTGAATGAGTGATAAAAAGTAACTTTTCATCACGCAAATTAGTGACAAAAAGTAACTTTTCATCACGCAAATTAGTGACAAAAAGTAACTTCATATCACCCAAATGAGTGATAAAAAGTTACTTTTTGTCACTAGTGATAAAAAGTAAAACCAGTTGTAAAACGACCTCTCTAACGTCACCGAAACGATGCATGAAAAAGTTCACTTTTCACAACGGCGTTGCATAAATTAAATTACTGAAAATCTGCTGCAAAACCCCACACGATATTTGGTGGTTTTTCGTGAATATTTTCTTGAATGATGAGGTTTTTTGTGCATTGTTTTAGAGTAGTTTTTTTTTGTATGGAAGTATGGGTCAGAGGCCTCTCAGTAGTGCTCTAGGTCACTTCTATGATCGGTCCTAATACAAAACAATTTTTTTTTTGTGTGAAAAAATTTGTTTTTAATTTTTTCTTCAAACTATTTTTTGGAAAATTCTCTTTAAATTTATTCTTCTTTAGGGATTTGGAGAGGTTTTTTGCCCCGTTGCTTCGGACGGGTTTTTCAATATTGACCTTTCGGCAATCTCCAATCCAATTTATTGTGGACGTGAGTTCATAACACTTGAGAGTAACATTTTTCCTGTTTGCCACATCTATTTTGATGCGTACGGGCCACTTGCATATGTTTCTGATTTCGAGTTGGAAGCATAACAATGACAGTCGTGGATCTTGAGAGAATATCGAATGACAATTGCAATGATGTAGTTAGCATATTGGATCTACATTTTTGCAATTCGATGATGTGCATAAAAACGAACTTCTGGAACGATAGACTTTCACCGTTTTGTCCCTTTTAAGGAGAAAAGAAAAGAAACACTCCCCCGCCAAGGGCTCTGACAAATCTGAAAATCGTTGAGATCTTTGAGGAACAAATTCGTGCTTGCAATTCACAGGTGACAAGAACGGAATCGCAAAATTCTAAGTCGCTCACAAAGAGTTGAAGACGAATGCTTAGTAGAATAGACGAAGCAAAAAGTGTTCTGAAGTTCCAATGGGTCGACTGACATTTACCTTCGGATTTTCTTATCACATTGACAAAAAAACCATACGCTCGCAAATATTTATGTTTTTATATGATTCATAAAATATCAGCCAGAATGCGTTGGCGCAGAATAAATATTATTAATAATAATAATAATATTTTCTTTATGATAAGACAAATTGTGGGTCATTACCGTTGACGCATCAGCATCACACAATATGAGATGAGGTTTCAGATTTGGGTCGTATGTCGACTTTTTGGTTTCAAATTACTTGAGTTCAGTGCAAAATTTTAAGTTCCGTTTAAGTGCACGACGCATGAAATCATGCAATTTGTCATCAAATTTTAAGAAGGCCACTCCCACTTTTACCTTGACTTCTAATTAAGGATGTAGGAATACTTTAACGGCTTGTTTTAGTACGAAATACTCATTGACTTAGTCGATGTAAGTAACCAAACAGCTTGGAAATATTTTGATATTTTTATGTCAGGGCTTGAGAACAGGTTTGTGTAATTTTGTGTTGAATTAAGTGGTTTAAGGAGTTGTATGAAATTTTTATTTGCCTGGAGGTTGTTACACATTGATTTTTCAAAAAGAATTCGACACGACCTAAACAAAACTACATCTGAAATGGGTCATTAGTCTGATTTAACTAAAATTTTCTGTTTGGACTTTCTATTCTAAAGTCCAGATAACGTGAACTTGGTACCCTGTCCTAGGAAAGTTTTATGTAAGTTTCCCATTGCATCTTTGAATAAATAAAACAAAATACAATTGTATTGGTTTTCTATTATTCTTCGTTATCTTCGTTAACTACACGCGGACTAGGTTCCACATTTCAATAACTTCTGTTGGTGGACACTTGACTCAGTTCACTTCGTAGAAAAGCCCTCGTCGAAAAGTTAAATTATTAGGAATCATGTTTTAAAGATAAATAGTCTGGAGTTTTCAGCAAACATATTTTTTCCACCGCACCCATAATCTGCCTCTGCAGATTGCGGAGGAAATGTTGAGTAAGAATTTTCCGAAACTTTGAAAAAACTTTAATGAAATTCGAAAAGAAAATCGATTTATTGAATAAGAATTAGTTAAAAAGAACAACCAGATGAGCGATGAGTAAATGACAAAATGATGAAGATAACTATTTTTACGCTATTGATGACGAATACAGTGCAAGTGATCGTGTAAGACAAATATTGAGTGTTTTGGATCAATATAATAAGGAAAAGCAATAATGTTGGAAACTTACAGCCAGAAACATATTTAGGTATCCGATTTAAGTCCATAAATGATTACAATGTTGGAATAGTTTCTCTGTTTGACTTATAAATATTTACGATTGTTATTTCCACACGAAATCAGAGACTTTAACACAACACGAATCTTTTTTTTGTGGTCGCACACAGTTTCTTTTTCTTCTTATTTTGTTAACAAAATAACTTTCAAAAATATATAATATACGCAATCTTTTGCTTTGAATTCGACGAACAACGCCAATGTACTCACTTAAAATGATTAATCATCACAAAGCCTTTTTAGTCCATAAAAACATAAGTAAAACACTTTATCGAATAATGGATAAATCACTAAACAATTTGTTGGTAGACTTTGTCTTCTTTATTATTTATTTGAAAATAATAAAAATATAATGATCCGAACGGAACAGCCAAATTAATAAGATCGTTCACCTTTGGACTTTTTTTTTCTCTGGAATTGTGATTATTGTGAAACCGCTCGCTTTAGGAGAAAATTATTCATTATTTACACGCCGATACGTAGGTAATTCGCAAATCCTGCGTATATTTAACAAATAAGTCTTTCACTCCAAATTATTTCACAATAATTTGTACACAGTAGACGCTTTTTATCGGTTTTTATTCCTTATTTTTTTTTCTTATTTCACACAAAATTTTAACAAAACATTTCACGACACCGAATGGCGGATGAATGAACGCAAATGTCCAATCGCGACGCAACGAAGAGCGCTGCAACATGAACCGTTTCACAGCGCTGTACTATTTGGTGGCATTTTTTGAATATTTTTCTTTTTTCACCTCCAAGTGATTCATTTGTTTGCCAACAATCACTTCGTTTATCATTATAAAGGTTTTTCAACACGTAATTTCCCGAGAATTAATCGTAGGGTAATGGCTTTAACACTTACTTTTAGGAGAGCTTCTCAATTTCAACCTATTGAAATTTTATGAACGTTTTGGGGTCATTCAAAAAAAACATCGAACACTCTTTGGTAATTTTGTTTGGATTCTGTTCATATTATTATAGATGTTGCGATGTTTTGTGGAAATATTTTTCCAATAATAAAGACGAAACAAAAACTTTTCACTCCTCTACATTCACATCAGAAATACAAGAAAAACATATCCATAAAAAATGCGTTCTTGGAATTCGTACGACGAAAGTTTCACTTGACAGTTGCCACTTTACTTTACATGAAGCTTACAGATGACAATGTCTAAGAACTTGACGAGTGACACGTTAAAATTTTTACTGCAGACAAACCCCCTCAGCATCGGACGTAATTATAAATTACCCCTTCTTGACCCTTTGCACTGAATATCTATAATCTGTAATATAAACATGAAACTCCCTCCACTTCGGTACACCTCGGTGCATCTCGGTACACCTCGGTGCATCTCGGTACGCCTCGGTGCATCTCGGTACACCTCGGTGCATCTCGGTACACCTCGGTGCACCTCGGTGCATCTCGGTGCATCTCGGTGCATCTCGGTGCATCTCGGTGCATCTCGGTACACCTCGGTGCATCTCGGTGCACCTTCCACACATCGGTGTCCTGTAACTGAGTATTCTTCTACACGTTCCAGTGTCAGAGACCCTTTAACATGTGAATAAACATCTTTTCGGGGAGAGGAATCAATCTGATGAACAAATTAAAATTCCGGTTCGCAAAACTCGCACAATTATTTAAATAACTTAAAGGATTTTGTTGAGTTTAATCCAAACTTTATTTAAATTGTACCAAAATTTTGTCTAAAAATTGAGCTCCGCGAAATCTTTTTTCCAAGGTGAACACGATAACTCGAGTAAGTCTTAACTGATTTTCAGAACGATTAACAAAAATGTGAGGTCGAGTTCGAAGATAGGTAAAAACGGTCTTTGGTGGAGTTACAGTCGAAAATGTGGTCAAAAACGTGGTTGCAAGCACTCGTGTACGTACACGTCTGCTATACTGTATACTCCAATGAAGCATTATACTATTAATGCACTAATAGTGCTAGTCAAGTTATTTAATCACTGAAGGTAGCCTTCAGCCGATAAGGAAAAATACGTGACCCAAGTTTGAGGTGAATATAGATTTGTTATGTTGGATTCCTGATATTTTCGTATGCTTAAGCTGTCGCAACTGCTTAGTTTAGTGTATTAAATTGTTTCATGTGTAGCAACTTGAGAAATCAAATTTGCCATGCGTGCAGCATTACGTAGACAAATTCACCTGAAAGTGGGGTCCCGGATATTTTTCTGATTTGCATTACCTTCAGTGTTTATAAACATTGATTATGAATGACCCCCTTTTTGACCCTTTGCACTGAATACAATTTTCATATTCACTTCTTCCGGTAGGGGGCATTGTAGGTGCAGTCGCTATTAAATTGTTTGTATTGCTAGCCATTTATCAGCGGCGAAATATTAAAAATCGATTTTTCATCCTCAAACTAACAGATTAGATTGGATCTGCTGAAATAAGCGAATATAATTCGTTCAGGGAAATAAAATCTGACATGAAATGAACCTGATATTCGAAAAACCTATCAGACATTTCAGATTGAGCTAAAATTTCCATAATATTTTTTGAGTAGCCCGAATACTGACCTTTATTATAGTAAGGATCATATATAGGAAATTCAACCTCCCCCCTGAAAATATTTTTTTCTATTTCTACGGGAAAAAGTTGTCTATCGAAATTGGACGCATTATTCGGAATATACACAGCTTTCAAGGCATATAACTCCCCCAAAAAAGTTATTATTTGACATTGCTGCTGGTGCGTATTTCGCATATTTGAAGGAGTTACACAATTTCCGTCAAGGTCTTTATTTTCAACGAACGATAGGTCGTACGATTTTTTCTCATCGATTGTCTTCGCTGCTCTAACTATCGCGAAATAAATTCTCACGCGAGAAGGAAAATGTGAAAAAAAGTGAAATACGATTTCTCGCTTCTTGAAAATAGGGACCCAGCTGGACTTAACTTAGGAGTAAAAAACGAACGTGAAGAACTATGCTAGGTAAATGTGTAAGCAAGGTAGGTAAACATCTTTGTTAAGTCTATTTGTTCTTTCGAAAGCGCTCGGTAAACACTGAATCTAGTCAAAAATACACCATCTGACTCTAATCGAAGTTAAACACAACAGGACACCCCGGACACCCGGTGACAATTTTGTCATTTTAGTGATAAAATTAAAAATTTACGCATTACAGTTCACTACTCACAGGACATGATTTACACTTTCTCCTAAGGTGGGAAAATAACAACAATTTCTTCGAATATTCGCGCTTTTGGTTCTATCGGTAAAATTGAACTTACCACACTCACCACAGCGAAAATGTTTATTCTATATTAGTATATAAATTGTCAAGCCCACTCACACAACTGATGTAAAACCGATTTTACACAATGAAAGAAAAAGTTGAATAACCCCAACTTTATGTTCTGTGTGCTTCAAACACACACTGTTGCAGAATGAAATTCGGGTAGCAACACAAATTTTTTTCCAAATTATAACAGAAACTAAATGAATTGCGTCATTTCGTAGCGATTGATCGAAACAAATAATCATCATAATTTTGCTCTAAGATTATTGCATTCATTATTTGCGTTTCAAATACTATTTTTCCATTCTGAAGCTTTTGCTGTTTATGCTATTGACAACATTCATTTAGACCAGAGGCGTGGTCTCCATACCTTCTCATTATTTACTATGACTCTTTGGGTATAGTGGGCATAGAACGACTATGACCGTTCACAATAAAACCGATTTAAAGCAAATGGTTCAGATCTAAATCAAAATCTTCAAAGTATGTAGTTTCCTTTTGAATGCACTGTCCAGTTTTGAATTTTCTGACTGCATTTGCGATGTACTTTCCATACCTATATCGAAGCTACCTCTTTGGGGCATGTAACAACATGCTACGTCTTCTTTCTGTAATGGTAAAATCAGTCAGCCGACAACGGTGTAGAAGCTCAAATGTTCTAGCCTTTTTTGTATTACCAGCGTAACTCGATTCTCAGCCACCAGCACATACTAATATATATTAATAATCTTACTAATATTATTAATAATCTTCAGAAGAAAACTATTTATTAACTTCCCGTTGCTTTTGAAACTCTAGATGGGTCCAGAAACGAAGAAATTTATAGGCAAATTGGGGTCCTTGTAAAGGATGACTTCTGGGGAATCACGCTCGAAAGAATTCCTATTACAGAAGATTTCAGTTACAATTCAAAGAGGCAATTCATGATGTATCCTGGCAAAATTAGGGAAAAGTAGAGATCTAGAATTTTATTTATTGTAATTTGTTGTTGAAAAGATCGTTTTTTATTGGATGCGCCATTGTGAGCAGTGTTTCTTTTTTCGCTTGAATACACAGAGAGAAAGTATTCTGTAAAAAAAACTTCAGAAAAATTCACTAAAATTTTTGGACTGAAATCGACTGGTACGTAATGGTAAAGGCATAGACCCTCGTACTTCGTTCGGGCCTAGTGACCGAAATTCAGGGAATTACCATCGAGTCTAGCTTCTTAGAACCGATTTTTAGACAGAAAAACCTACAAAATTCGCCCATTGACATTTTCCGATGGTGATATTGATGCTTAAGATTCGGCCATTTATCATCATTAAATCATTTCGGATGTCGACAACTTAATTTTTCCATGCTTGTTTAGCCCATATTTGACCCACATCCCAGGAAAAAAACACCCCGTTGGATACCCAAAAGACGGAGAGAAATCGGTAGGAGAGTTCAAAAGTACCCCACAGTGAATAAAACTCAGAAATTTTCTCTATGCGCATGCGCAGTTTCAAAACGGAGTGATATCTTTTTAAGTGCAAGTCCAGCCTAAGTTTAAAAACTATGTAAGGAATGGGAGAGAATCACACACAAATTCTCTCGAGACTGGTGCTCATTGTATCTCGCCACAACAGGCGTAGACTTGGTAATATGAGTAACGGTACATTTCGGTGATGATGTAGTTACAACCTCTACGTTCTATCTCTACTTAAGTGTTCATGTTTAACTACTAGTGGGTTATTCACCCCAGCACGTAAGGGCAAGCGCTAACAATTGAACATACGAAGGTGGGTTGAAAAAGGTGGTACTTTTTGAATGAAACTTCTTCATTTGAAAAAAGTGTTTATTTATTTTTCGACGTAATCCCCATCTACCTCTATACACTTCTTCCAGCGATGCTCCAACTTTTTGATCCCGTCCAAAAGGTAAGATCGGTCGAGGTCTGCAAAATAGGTCTCGTTCCAGCAAGCGTTTTTTTAGATTTGGAAATAGAAAGAAGTCGGAAGGGGCTAAGTCTGGAGAATACGGTGAATGCGGTAGTAATTCGTATCACAATTGGTCCAGATTGTCCATGGCTACTTCGGCTGTGAGTACTGGTGCGTTGTCGTGTGAAACTCCACTTATTTCTTTGCCAAACGAGGACGTTTTTTCTGCAATTCTTCATGTAGTCGGTTCAATAACTCAGAGTAATAAAACCCTGTAATTGTTCTGCCCTTCTCCAAATAATCAATGAAAATCACTTCTTGGGAATCGCAGAAAATAGTCGCCATCACCTTTCCTGCCGATGGTACGGCCTTTGCCTTCTTCGGCGCACGTTCTCCGGGAGCAGTCCACTGTTTGGACTGTTCTTTGGTCTCTGGTGGATCCATGTTTCATCGACGGTTACAAAACGTTGTAAAAAGTCTTTTGGATCATTTCAAATGTCTGCTCGATTCTTTATCATTTCATCAGTTATTGCACTTAGGTCTGTTTTAGGGGTTTTAGGTCAGAACAATTCTTGACAGATGTAAATATTTCATTTTGAGGTATTTTAGGTAGACTTTTTGGGTGTTGACCAGAACAGAAGTCGTCTCCTTCACACTCAAAAATCAGTTTGAACTCTCAAAACACGCAATTTTTTACTAAATTTTGCTGTGTTTAATAAAAATGAACTTTTAAGGATGAAGGAGACAACTTTTGTTCTGGGCAACACCAACGTCTATATATTCCAAAGAATATCAAGAAATATTTATATCACCACTAAAATGTATCATTACTCATATTACCAAGTCGGCGCCTCTGGTGGCAAGATAGAATGAGCATGTTGGAAGATTTGGCACCACTTTTGAGAGAAATCCTATGCGATACTCTCCCATTTCGTACACAGTTTTTAACCTTACTTTCTTTCCGCAGGCTTATCATTAAAATGTACCTTTGCTCACATTGCCAAGTCGGCGCCTCCAAAGTATATAAACACTACAGGTCATGGGCGCGCGGTAGCGATGCGCCCGTGACGCAGGTCCCCATACGATGAAAAAATTAAGAAAATTTGTTTTCGTATACTCAAAAATTTGATTTCCTGTACAAAAATACGCCATAAAGCCAAATTTTTGCGTTGTGAAAGTTGAAAGCGTAGAAAAACTATAACACTGGGGGGTCCGGCATTTGTGACGCATTTTTTTAATAAAAAATTAAAAAATTCCAAAAAAAAATTTTGCGTTTCAAAGCTGTAAGCGTCACCCCAATTGATATCAGTTGTATTGGAAGAAGGAACGAGGACTTGCGTCACGTTTCCCTTTTAAAAAGGGTTTTTTTTGATAATGCAATTCCACAAAAATCACGGAACCCGACTTTACGGTGGATATAAATTTTTAATGTTGGAAGCAGGTCGAATTCATTTTGTTAGGTTGCAACACGTGACAAAACTCAATAGTAAACAACTCAGTTCGGACGACATTATTACGCTACTTCAATTCACGGATACAACATAATAAATATATTCACCGCAAAGTCGGGTTCCGTAGTTTCTGTGATCCCCTGAGGGATTGCATTACCTGTGTAGTTTATATACTTTGGGCACCTCTGCTCGCCGCAGGGTCACCAACTTAACATTTCTCTGTGTACTGCACCGTATTTTTTTTTTAGCAATTCTTTTCACATTTCTTTCCAAAATTTTTTTTGGTTTTCAAAAAGTACTTTGATGAGTAAGGTGGATGCACCAGTACCCGACAGGTGTTGGAGACTGGTACGACCACGTTAAGGTTTCATTATATTTAGCGCGATGAGAATCGCATCGCGTAAGGTTTGTGTGAAAGCTCATTTTGACAAAAAAAAATTTTGTTCTGACAAGTTGAGATTTCACACGAACCTTACGCGATGCCATTCGCATCGCGCTCAATATAACGACCCCTTTATATAAGGAATTTTTGTGTGGTCGGAGTTAGACGAGATATAAGTATCCAGAATTATTGACGAGTTGAGAAATGACAATTTTTTTGAGAAAAGTCGAATTTTAATAATGCTGTGGGTGCGGTTTGTGTAGTTGATGAAATATTTTATTCGGAATTTCGAAAATGAATGTTCTCTTTTAAAAAATGTCACGAAAACCTAGGTGGATAACAAAACTAGGGAATTTTCGTGACACTTTTCGAAAGGGAAAATTCCCCAGCTGCTAAGTAGAAATTCTAATATCATGAGACCATGAAAAGTGCCGGAAAAAAATGCCGGAAAATGATTGAATAATTAATTTTTGATATTTTGTCGAGTAGACTATCCTCGACAACATATCAAACGTCAAGAAAACATGTTCGAGTGTGTGAGATTGTTCAGAAATAAAGGAGTTATGGGAGGTGTATAACAAAGCTATACGAGACGTCACGAAGACAGGTGGCTAACAAAGCCAGGATTTTGAGCTTTAATGAAACGCACTGAGTAGCTAATAAAACTATTGAGCTTTTTCCTTTTACAAAATATCACTAAAAGCTAGGTGTATAACGAAGCTAGGGACTTTTACCTTTTACGTTGTAACGTTGTAAAGGTCCGGTAGCTAACAAAGCCAGGATTTTGCGCTTTAATGATATGTCACAAAAACCTGGGTAGCTAACAAAACTAGGGAGCTTTTTCCTTTTACAAAACCTCACTAAAACCTAGGTGTACAACGAAGCTAGGGACTTTTATCTTTTACGAAACGTCACAAAAACGTAGATTGATGGGGATTTGGACAGGTTTTGACGGTTGTACTGTTGATAAAAAAGGTAACAAAATGACCTTTTCCAAAAGAGAGAGCATTTAGGGAAGGAGTGGCATAAAATTAAATTGTTGAATTTTAACGGCAATTCCAGCCGCAAAAAAAAAGAATTTCTGAGATTTATTTCCGTTCTAGCTGAAGATGCAATCATAAAAAAACAACTTCTGCATGTATCTTTCAATATATTCAATAACGCAAATATAATTTATTCAATAAATTGAGATTAACCAACTTTAAATTAAATATTAAATTAAAAAAAAAAATACATGAAATTAGTTCAAGAACTGAATTCTTATAGTACCTGCGCTAACCATTCAGTGATAGCCGCTTTAAAAATAAAATAGTATAAATGTTTTTTTGCTTCGGGTAATTAAATAAAAAGTTAAACTTAGTTCGAAAAAAGAAAATTTACTAAAAAGGAATGCTAAATCGATTTTTTTTCATTTGTTTTCTTTTACATTAATCACCAAGAAATTACATCTTCTAACTTTGCTTCAGTCAGTTAGCACATTTCGTTTTGCGGACAATCTCACTAATCTGCGTGTTGAGTAACACAGCAGAAATTTAAACAGAAACTTTTTCGGACTTTAAAATAGGAAAAAAATGGAATTAAAACGTTAGTTCATTTAGTAATTTTATTTTATTGTTATTAACACTTTTTGTTTATTGTAAATGTAATTTTTTTTTCTTAAAATTTAAATAGGTTTTTATAATACATAAGTTCACTATTAATTTATATTATTCTTTTACATATAATGTCGAATAAAATGTAATTTGTCCTTTTTATATATATTTTTTTAAATCATTTACTTTTGCAATTTAATTATTATTTTTTTGTGATTCAAATTTTCATTAAATTTTCATTTGTCAATATTTTATTTTATTCATTTTTTTTTTATTAACACTTTTGCACAATTTAGTTATATTTTGTATGTACATCAATCTTCTTCAGCAAAAAAATAAAATACAAAAATACCAAATCTCCTTTGAATCAAACTTACAAAAAGATTTTTCAGCTCCCCACATCTACACAAAAAAATGTAAACAAAATGATGACATGAAAAAGAAAGAAGAAAAATTTAGTATAAATAATCATGCAACTGTTTGCGGCATTTAATGTATGTAAATTAATTATCTCTTTTAGTTTCCTTCATTAAATTTCGAATACGAAAGTGAAGCTTTTTACACTAAACATGAGAGGCTAAAAGTTTAAATTTTACTGTTGAATTAGAGTCCGTTGGGTGCTCCATAACGTTACACGGCAATTTCTTTTGCTTGCTGTTTTCATATTCTTCGTACTCATCTCGTGGTTACGTGCTAAAAGGTTTTTACTGGAAATTTAAAAAAGAAAACTATTAGTTATGGAAAAATGAAAAGGTCGATGGCTAAAACCGGCAGGCGCTTGTTTTAATAACATAGGTATGTCAACTTGAGAAATATCTATATCTATATTCGACACGAGGTAATCGTATTTCCAAGGTATCGCTATCATTTGTTCGTAGCAGTCGATACTGTCTGAGCTTTTCCGAAGAGAATTGGAAAATGTGGATGTGTGTAATGCATAGAGGACAATATTCTGTGTGTATCTATTTAATGTGCGGTTTTCCCCCTGGAATCACCGATAATTCACCGGGAATCACCGATGATTCACCAATGAATCACAGATGATTCACCAATGAATCACTAATAATTCACCAATTAATCACCAATAATTCACCAATGAATCAACGATTATTCACCACTGAATCACAGATATTTTACCAATTAATTATTGATGATTCACTGGGGAATCACCAATGATTCACCGGAAATCACCGATGATTAATTGTTGAATCACCGATGGTTCATCGGTGAATTAACGATGATTCATCGGTAATCACCGATGATTAATCGTTGAATCACCGATGATTCATCGGTGAATTAACGATGATTCATCGGTGAATCAACGATGATTCATCGGGGAATCTCCGATTATTCATCAGGGAATGACCGATAATTAAAAGAGGAATTAGCGACAATTCACAGTGGAATCACAGATAATTCACCAATGAATCACCTAATATTCATCAATGAATCAGCGAAGATTCACCAATGAATCACAGATATTTCACCAATTAATTATTGATGATTCACTGGGGAATCACCAATGATTCACCGGAAATCACCGATAATACATCGATGAATCAACGATGATTCATCGGGGAATCTCCGATTATTCACCAGGGAATGACCGATGATTAACAGAGGAATCAGCGACAATTCACAGTGTAATCACAGATTCACCAGATTCACAGAACCAAAGATTCATCAATGAATCAACTATTCAACAATTGATTCACCGGTTATAAGTGATGATTTACAATAGAATAACTGATAATTCAAATGAGAATCATACATGATTCACAGAGGAATCACCGATGATTCACATGTGAATCACATATAATTTACAGGGTATTCACCGATGATTCACAATGGAATTCGCCGATAATTCACAGTACAATCGCCAATGATTCACAGTGGAATCGACGATTATACACAATGGAATCACCGATGATTCATAGGAAAATCAATGATGATTCACAGGGAAATTACCGATGATTCACAGTGGAATCACTGATTATTCACTAGGGAATCACCGATGATTCACAGGTGAATCACCGATGATTCACAGAAGAATAACTGATGATTCATAATGGAATCACCGATTATTCACAGAGGAATCACCGATGATTTACAAGGGAGTCAACGATGATTCTCCAATGAATCACCGATAAGTCACGAATGAATCACTGATAATTCATCAATGAACCACTGGGGAACCACCAATGATTCAAAGAAAATCACCGATGATTCATAGGGGAACAAACAATGATTCATCGGGAAATTTGCGATTATTACCGAATCACCAATAATTCATAGCAAAATTACCGATGATTCACCAATGAATCACCGACGATTCTCAAATAAATTACCGATGATTCACCAATGAATCACTGATAATCATCAGATGAATATGAATAGCGCTAAAAACTGACGTTCACAGTGTTTTGTAACGAAGCAAGATCTGAAGAGCGTTCAAGACCATTGAATGAATGGGTAAATCATTTTCGGTTTTTTCTAAATTCTTTTTTCAAAATTTAGAAAATCTAGAAAATTTGAAAATTTTTCAAAAAAGAAGTGAAAATGTTTCTTCTTTGCGCTTCATGTAAAAATTGTGTTAATTGTATATGGTTAAGGTTTCTTTTCATGAACTCTTGCCAAATTGTATAGAATCTTAATCGTTTCCCGCAACTCCCTGTTGGCTGGACTATGAACAGTTGATTGCTAATTGTTGATATCATGATAATTGTTGCAAGAGATGTTCCCTGTTTGAAAACTGTGTGTCTTTTTTCACACAACTCTCGGTCGAGCCCAAGAAATTTTTGCGTAGGGCTATTAAGAACTCTCATATATTCAAGTGCTAAGTACCACAAATTACCAATCTTTATCCACCACAGAACATTGTTGGCATACATTGCTAATTTTTCACTATTTTCCCAATCTTCGTAACTAAATAGCCATCTTCAGTATAAACATTTTTTTATGAATTTTACACACACTCACCGAAATCTGATTAACTAAATGCAATGAAGGAATAACTTTTTACATTCCGTAGCCTTGGTAACCCATCTGAGGCGCATAACCGGGCGCTCCATAAGCTTGTGCATACTGTGGAGGAATACCCATTGGTCCGGCTGTGATCATCAACTGTTGTTCTTGTAATATAATTGGTTTATGCTCGGTTTGTTCACCCTCTTGTTGTCGCTGAGCATCACTCGCTTCTAATTTATCCACTTTAGTTGTGTACTCACGCGTAACCTAAAATCGATGTTTCAGTGATCCATCTTTTACACTTGTACGAGTAAGAGAAAAATACCTGGATTAGGTACGGCATTGCGAAATCCATAATATTGTGACGCCAAGCAAGTTCTAATATAACATCAGGTCGCAGCAAATCGTAGCACTAAAACATAATTGTTGTTACAAGAAGTCCATCGATCAGTTCATTAAACACTTACTTGGAACAAACAGGCAGCAAAGCAGTCATAAGCTTGTCTTTCAAGGAACCAGGCAAGCAATTCTTCAGCGATTTCTTGTTTACCAGATTCAGCGGCATACTCCATTGCGTCTTTGAATAGCCGATCCTTCTTACACAACTCCACACTCTGTTTCCAGCGATTGTTACCTGTAAATGCAATTGTTAATTTGCTTTGTCTCTTCCGTAAATGAACTAATAAACCGAACCTTTATACAAGTACGCAGCAATACGTCGGAATTCAGTAAGTTCGTGTTTTTCCAGTCGTTGTGCCAATGCAATGTTATCGAAATTATCGAATGCATCGATTGACGTTCTCAAGCCTTGATAGTCTTCCTCATCAATGAGCAACTCATTAAGTGCCTCGTTGATTGCTTTGTTATTTAATGTTTGAACCGATCTCAAATATGGTTTAACCAACTGTAAATGCCCAGTTCTCGTGAAGAAATTGACCGATCGTGTGTGGTCCATTCGTGGAGCTAACACTACCAACATATCATTCAGCAATAATGGTTTGAAGTCTAAGTAAAATTGTATCGCTTTATAGTACAATTCAATGTTAGCGACTTTCGTTATAATGTCCTTAAAGTGTCCCTCTCGCCATGCTTCTGTTGGATGAGCGATCATTGCCAGCACAGCATTGTCATATTCCTCATATTTGTCGTATAGGAACACTAATTCTGACCATAAGTGAGCTGACTCAGCAGCACGCAATACTTTTGGTATATTAACACGCGACCAGAACAATTCTAAATGTTCCCGCATCTTTGACGGTTTGTATTTCGAATACAAAATAGCGAGTTCGGTGAACATTCCCATATGGGCGCGTTCCAATCCGAGTGCGGCCTCAAGCAGTGAAATTAATTCTTCGAAATGTCCACGGTCCTGGTAGTAGTTGATTAAATCTTCCAATTCATCAGCGTGAACGACAATGTGAAGACCGCACATTTGAGCCAAACGGAACTCCTGTGCATCCACACAAGCGAAGCAAACTTCCTTCCATGTACGTGTCGAATTGGCTTTGCGTGCACTGTCCACGGCGCCTTGGAACTCTTTCAAATGAACCAAAGTGATAGCAAGCCGGGCGAAATTGCTGACGTTGTTGTACAATAACTTTGCTGCATCGTACATTTTGTCGGTAAAACAACGGTCGCCGATTTTCTGAATGTCAGCATGGTTCGGTCCCGAAATGAATTCTTCCAAATCGGCTAGACGTCCTGTACGAGCGTAGGCATAAATTAATTCACTTTCAATGTAGCTCTCACGTGCCTTCTTTCTAGCCATTTGCAAATAGCGTACCAAATCGTCCCATGAACCCAATCGACTTGCTGTTTCCACCACACTCATGTAAGCACTCGGGTCATCGGCTTTAATGTAACTGTCAATAGCTTCCTTTACCAATTCTTGCTGTAGTTGGGCTTTAGCCAATTGAGACCAAACCGCTGGTTCATTGCATCGTTCAGCGAATTCGTTGGCTCTTTCCAAATTGTTTACTTGTTCAATCAAAACTTGAATAGCTGATGTGTTTACATCGAATTTCTTGAAAATTGCAAAAGCTTCTTCGTACAATTGGTTGCTAATGGCAATGTTGGCAATATCTGGGGCATCGTAGTTATCCAAGCGGTTAATGTAATCCATAACTCTGGTTCGGTCAGCTTTTATTGCCGTTAAAATCAATAGATTTTGTAGATTACGATGATCTGAGAAGACGGACGAATCGAGAACGATTTTTTCTAGCAACTCAATCAGTTCATTCGGCAAATCGGCTGTCATGAATGCCTTAACTGTAACTGAAATATCATCCGGATCCTGAGTTTCAGACAATGCAGTTTGAACGACTTGATCAATCAGCTGTCGCTTGAACGGATTGTTTTCCGACAAAACTTCAGCCCACAATTCAATGTCACGACGACGCACCAAATATCTAGCCTCTGATTTGAACAACGAATTTTCATTGCAAACGGCAATCAATTCACGATCACACAATCCGCGTTCATAGGCAACACAAGCCAGATGTGGATCCCGTTTTTCACAATACTTTCCAACCACACGACTGTCATAAAACTGATTTTCTTTCAAGAAACGTTCCGGATTATTGTTGGAATCGATGTATATTTTGGCCAATGCATTATGGGTAGCAGGCTCGATGCATCCCTCATGTACACGGGACTCCAACCACGGCAGCAGCAATTTCAAGCGATTCCGTTTTTCTACTTCTTCAACTAATTCGTCGGTTGAAAATTGTCCCTTGACAACAAGAATCAAATTCTTAATAATATCCTCCGAACAATCGACATCCAACAGACCGCCAACAACTACTGGTAGACGAGACGGATTCACTTTTTGCACATAGATTTCGATATACTTTTGCAAATTATTTCGGTACAAATACAAGACGAGATCGTGCACGAAGTCGAAACGGTCACACACAATGATCAATGGTAGTTGATCAGTAAGTTTGGCTTCTTTCAGGAAATTCTTAACCCGTTCTGGATTGTAACAATTGGATTCTCGGCAAATGCGTTCCACTTCTTTGATTTGATTGGTTTTACAAGCTGATTGAATATACTTGAAATGAACTTCCGGATCTTGACTGAAATTGACAATCGAGCCGAGGAAATAGTATAGACCTTCGTAGCTCTTGAAATTCTCGAACAAATCAATTAAGGCTTTGCTCGTCAACTGTTCGTGATATTTGTTAGCAATCTTAACGCAAATCTCCAAATTTTGACGAATGTTTGCAGTAAGCATGGCTTTCAGACATTCCAATGAATCTTCAACGGACAAACTGCCGAAGAATTTAACCAACCACTCAGCGTTTAATAGTTGAGTGTGAACAACAGCACGTTTGATGTCGTACAAATCGGTATAATGTTCCAGTGCTCGCTGCAATAGGCCGGCTTTTTCACACAATTGAGCAATGTGGGCACGGTCATAGTGCGTAAACATTGCATTACCCAAAATAGCATCGGCTACTTGCGGTGCAGACATTAAATTCATTTCCAATAATCTCGTTTGCAATGCACCTTCATTTGGCCGATTATGTTTCAATGCATCCAACAAAAATGCTGTACATTGTTGGACCATATTCTGCTCCATGAAAATATCTACAATCTGATTGATTTCTGCCAGTGGTTCTTCATCGGACACCAACATTGCAGCGAAGCCAGCTCCTTGTTCGGGATTTGTTCGCATAACCGAACGCAACAAATACACATAGTCCGGATTGTAGTTGACCTTCTTCGCATACATGACAATCTTTTGGAATTGTCCCGTTTCGGCAAAACATTGAATGACTTTATTTGGTACGTTCGCTCGCAGATAGATGGACAGAGCTAATGTTGCATCAGTTGGCTTTACCAAATCACCCAATTCTTCACTGCATTCCAATTTCTCCTCCTTCAGCCATTTTTCGCACAATACTTTTTTGCCTTGTAACAACACCGGACGGCATAACTCTAACGATTCGTACTTGTTCAATTTCCCTTGGTCTAACAATATCCCGAAGTATTGAAGCAGGGGAGGTGACGATGCACCAGCTGGTGTTTGAACTTGTTGGAAACGCTGAATTGTTTGTGGTGTTCTCAGAATGCCTTTTGGTGCTAATGCAGCAACTTTAGCAGCCTCAGCATACTGAGCGTTTTGAAATAAATTATTGAACTTTCGGACGAATAAATCTTCAGCTCCAGATAAATTATTGCGAACAGCCATACGCAGTGCCAAATCCGGGTTCATCAAAGTTGAGGTAATATAAGGAATTATTTGATCTTCATCAACTGTGACGGACAGTACTTGTCCCTTACGATTAACGCCGATGATTCCGCCACTTGACTCATGTGGAGCTGTTACAAAAATTGTGTCGGCCGAAATTCGATTCATGTAAATGCAAGTTCCGCTTTCAATGTCGTACATATGAATGTAGCCATATTTTGTAACCAAGTAGATAACATCATACTTTGGCGACACCTGCATTGCAACGGGAAAATCACTAGCCGCTTCTGGTGGGAAGAATACATCAACAGCTTTCTTCGCGAATGGTTGATTTCCAGCGGCTGGCGTGCCAACTTCGATAACATGCAATTTACCACCTTGTGCCGTTCGAACAGCAAAACAAAATAGGATCGATGGCTCCATATTGCCTTCCATTTTAAAAGTGGCAAACGATGCAGCATGACCTTCGATTGCTTGCGATACCTTCCGCTCAACGGAGTACAATTGCATTGCTCCAGCTACACGATTCTGTAGGGCGGATATACCAACTAACAGTAGCCATTGCTGTTTCGGATCGGTACGATAATTGATTATCTGGCAATTCAGTAAGGACGAGTGTCGCTCGAACATTTTGACTGGTGTTGAGTCGCCTTCCATAGACCAGTGATAGACTGATGACTCGGTGACTAAGGCTAAACTGTTCAGGGAAATCCATTTCCAGAACACTACGTCTTCTGTCATCGTATGGGTTTTCATTTTGGACTTCATTTCGATGTTGAAAATTTGGAGAGTCTTTTGGGCTGAAATGGGAAAGTGTTTTGTTTAGAGTGCACTGTGTAAACTTAAGTTTTGTATGTCCCTGAAGTTAGAACAAGATTTTTTCACAAGAAAATTCGACAAGTAAACTTTCTTGATATATTCAGATTTTCGCTACTGGCATCGGTATCTTGATATATCAACATTTCCGGTACGGGCACAGAAATCCTGATGTATCAATATTTTTCGACCCGCAACCAATGGAATGGACGAAATTGAGTTCCTACACCACTGTCAGCCACTGTCGCCATGGCCCGATGAGATGACAGTGAAACATTGTATTAAATTTTCACATAACAATATCTTTTCCTTCCCAACAGTGTGCGAACCCTCCTTGTAAGGAAGATGCCAGTTCTCGGCATGTTGATTCGTTATCAAGCTGGTTGGTTTCTTCGAAACCCCATTTGCTTTGACGGTGTAGTGACTTCGTCACTCGTAGTCAAGTTGCTTGATTAGCCATAGAAATTTATTTCTGTGGTAGAATCGTTTCGATACACGCTTAACGGTGTGTATCATTGCAATTGAGTTCCTTGGCCATATACGAAAGTAGATGGTTTTTCGTCTTTATCTGCTCAACTATGCAATATGGAGATTTACTGTCAAAGGCAAAGTTGTTGAGAATAAAATTTTAGAGAACACGCGTTTCGGAAAAATGGCCATATCCTGGTATATGATCACTTCTAGAATTGGGCGGCATGACCCATATCTCTAAAACTGTGGCAGTTAGAAAGTTGCTTCCAAAGGCGAAGTTGTAGAGAATAAAATTTTAGAGAACACGTGTTTCAGGGTTTTAGGGAAAAATTATCAAATCCCGGGATAAAGCAATTTCTAGAATTGGGAGGAATGACAGATGTCTATAAATTTATGGCATTTTGAAGTTTGCTTCTTAAGGCAAAGTTGGTGAGAATTAAATTTTAGAGAAAATAGTTTCAGGATTTCTGAAAAAACTGCGTTGGTCGTCTTTTTGATGTGAGGCAGGGGAGATTAGGCAATCAAAATCAATGGCCTCACACGTACTTCGGTAGAGCCTTTGACATTACCTAGGGTAATTTCCATGGATCTTTGAAATTCTTATAAAAGAGTACGAAATATTGGATTGTTTGCTCATTTCTACATTTAGATCCGTACGATTCTTTTTGCAACGTCTATTCTGTTTGCGACATCTATTCTGATACGTACGGGTCTTTGGTTATGTTTGCCCTCGCCCCTAAGGGCTACACGACCATAAGCATTCTTACCGCTAGGTCGGAGATTAGCGACTTAACTACCTCATACTACAATGTATGCAAGGGTGTGCAAAGTTTGATATAGATGAATAAGAAATGGATTTAGTAGTATGTCAGTAGTTACCATAAGCTTATGCAAATCTGTTTTTTCACCGTACTGCCATTTCCCCATAAAACCGTTTTGCCCAACTACCGTTTGCTATCTACAACCATTTTCCACGTACTACCGTTTTCTATATACTATCATTACTCCCGTACTACCGTTTTCCCAGTACTACCTCGTCTTTCCTCGTCACTAATGTTTTCCCCGTACTACCATTTTCTCCGTACAACTGTTTTTCCCGCACTACAATTTCCTCCGTACTACTGTTTTCCATGTACTACAATTTCCTCCGTATTACCGTTTCCCCCATATTGCCGTTTCCCCCGTACTACCATTTACCCCGTACTATCATTTAGTTAGTGATGCCCATACCCAAAATCCTGATATATCAAGATTTCTATATCCGTACCAGAAATGTACGTTTGATGTACATATAAACAAAAGTTGACTTTTCTTGAGATATCTTCTTCAACATAGGAAAACCTTGATGTAATTTTCTTGAGCTAACTTCATCGACGTAGTTTTGTGTTTAGAAAATCCGTTCGTAGAAAGTCTACAGGCGGGATAGAGTAATAGGAATTTGTTGTCGAGCCGAAGGGAAATTATAATCATCACTTGGGACACATGCGATGCAGACGTATTTGGCCTAAAACGAAACAAAAGTATTCAAAAAAAATGTTCTCTACTTGTCATAACTTTTCTCGGAAACGTCTGACGTCACTATAACAAAGTACCCAGTCAACAATTATTTCTTGCGATTAAAGCGTATTCTTTTAAGACATTTTTTTAAACATTTGTTATACACGTCATTATCAACGATTATGAGTATATTTATAGATTAAGCCATGATTCGAATAATCAGCAGGATGCAGTTTGCGAGTTATAGTCGAAGCAGATGAATTTTATCGTACTTCAGTTTCAGACTGATACGAACGACTTTATGGGCTCATATGTTTGCATCACAAATGCATTTTCATTTTGCCTAAAATGCCCATGAAAAGGGAACACACCATGCATAATGCACGTGTAAGAAATATGGGTCACGTCAATGTCAAATCACCGGTTTCGAGGCTGAGTGAAAAATTGACTTTTTTTGAATATTTCTAGATCACACCTACAGCACTGCAGTATTTGAAAGAAAAACGTAAAATTACACCGGCATCTGATCCTCCAATTTTTTTAAGAATATGACTGTAAGAGAAGATTTCAATCTGTAAGTTTCTTTGTAGCGACCAATATTTTGTTTCTGATAATTTTACATGGGAGAGAAAGAGAAAGGTTTCAGCGAAAGCGAGTAGCGTCTGCGTTCACTCTCTAATAAGTCATGAAAATAAATAGATTTGAACTTACTAAAAGTGAGGATATCAGGGAGCTGTCCATAAATAACGTCCAGATTGGACAGTTGATTCCACCCCCCCCCCCTCCCACGAACCGTCCAGTATTTACCATATCGATACCATTTACCAATACGTCATTTATGGACAACCCCTTACAAATAATGCTACAAGAAATAATCGTGTTGTTCGAGTATTTTATATTTCCCTCGATTTTTATTTTCCTTTGTGAAAAGAAAGATATTCCTTGTCAAAATTTTACAACGAACATTAAATCTACACTCATGCGACGTCATTCTCAGACAAATAATAATAAACCGTGGGTTGTGTCAATGCCTTCTCATTATCAGAAAAGAAAATCTTCATAACATCGTATGGTTCACTGAATCGTGAAATTTTCTGAAAAATATTTTGTTCCAGTACAAAATATTTCCCTACTATAATGTTGTTTATGCACATCGCATGTGTTTACAATGTATGTTTTGGTGTTTTGAAACTTACCTTTCAATGCAATAACTTTGCTTGCTGGATTCATTATAGCTGAATCGGCGCTAATTGGTCGACGGATGGGATTGTTCGAATCGTTCATATCAATTATAACCACCTGATTATTCTCGCCAACTTTTTCTCGGACACAAATGAATTTATCCGATTCCATTGTGAGCGTATTGAACGATATGGAATTCACATTGATGTTGACATTGGTGAGCTGAAAATATTTACAAAATGTTTATAGTTCAGAAGACTACATCAATTAGAGATTTCAGTTATATCTATAACTTCAGAGGTAATAAATTTTGAATCGTCTCATATTCTTCACTAACGCATTAGAAATAGAAATCGACGAACCTGCATCTGAATTATCGTCATCATTGCGATGAGATAATCAAATACAACTGCAGAGATAATGTGAAGTGTACGACATTAATGGACACATTTTCTAATTATTTATGACAATAAATGAGTAGCCATGGCATATAGAGTTGTCAAGGTTATCACGATAGATAGTAAATAAGCGGGTTTTCCGAGGTAAATGAGACTCTTATGTCAATGTATCTTTTCCTTCATACACACAGAAAAGTCTCATCTATTTGGTGGCTTCTCTGAATTTAATTTACTGTAATACTCCCAGCTCTGCCATAGCGAGAGTATGGATCGGAGTGGGTCGACCCACACCTAACCCACAGTTGCAGAAGTCACAGAAATTGTTCTTCTGTGCGTTCTACAACAATACCCGCTAAAACTGTGGGTGAGACGTGGGTCGACCCACTCCGATCCTTAAGCGAGAGTTACTGTTCTCTGGCCCTGAGTAGTTTAGTTGGGGCCTATTTCATCCGATTTCTGAGTTAGGGCCTATTTTGCCCGGTTTTTGAGTTGGGAGCTATTCTATTCAAAGATATTTCGCCGTTAATTTCCATATTTTACCAGGACAATTTTCTAACAACAATTTACGAAAGTATCGACACTTAGAAGTTCACTTCGTTTGTAGCTTAAAGACAAAACATAAAATTTACCGTCTGAAAATAGTTTCCATCACAGGTTTTCATAATTTACGTTCTATAAAAACGTTTCTGACATTAAACTGTAATAACATAGCCCGATAGTGAACAGGAAATTTGTTATTTAAAACAATCCGCCATGAAATCAGTTCATCATCAACATAAGATTTGAAAGAGACAAGACGATGTCAACTACAGTGTCGTATCTGGTAAGTAATGTAATGAACGCTGAAGAAAGCGCCACACGACATTCCACGCAATTACATGACATTATCTGTTGAGAGACAGTAATTGATCATAACTGATGTTATTTACTTAGAGCAGAAAAATCGGAAGAAAGTATAAGTATGAATCAAATGTGTTGATGTTATGTTCGTTCATTCATAACTTGAGTGTACGTTACAAACGTTTATGAAACATGAAACGTAACTCCTTATTAATGCAATTTTTTCCGATTGAGTTTTTTTTAGTTCATTTATTATGCATTTTTCAGAACACATAAAAAATCCGTCTATTTTTGACCTCCTTAAAGGTTTTGTCTGTGTGTGTGTTTTAAATTACAAAATAAAATTTTAATACATTCACCACTGTAGATGGAATTGATAGGTAAAACAAGTATCAGCGTAACTCTTCTTTACACACTGCCATTATTTGTTCGTATGTTGAACATAATTTACCGTCTTCAATGGATGTGACTGATTATTTCAATAAACATACTTTCGTTCCAACAGCGAAGCAGCATAAACAGGTTTCAGGTGCTTATGAAGTTTTCATATGTTCGACTGTCATATTGTTATAAGTATATTTACCGAAAAGAAAACTATACATCCCTCTTCTGTACGAACAATGAAATGTCGAATCTGTTGCATTTACATTGTTCTACATCACGTCGATAATATCAAACATTGCATATGCCCAAATGTTTTGATTGAATTAATTTGACTATCTAACTTCCAAATCTACATGAGACGAATAGACAATTTACGTTGGGAATGATTCTATTTTTGCCTTCAGTGTGCATTGTGTGTACAGTCATACTTGAAATTCAATTATGGTTAATTCATCAAATTTACTGCTACGGGACAAAAATGAATGAAATGATTCGACTCTGAACAGTGCGAACGGCGTCCATTTGAAGTGTCTTAAGCTTTAAAAAGTTCTCGTTCTTAATTTTTAGTCAAGATTCTCGCAATCGATAGAGTTTGGTTGAAAATTTTGCTTATTGTTTTGATTAAGCCTGAGTCTTTCACATTCCACGCAGGGTTCAAAAAGAGTTGATTTGATTAGGAAAAATCGTGATTTTTCGAGTTTTCTACGTCGCTTAAGACAAAACTCGTTGAAATTTGAAGTTTGAGGAAAAAATCAATTTTTGAAAAATCATAATTTTTCAATAAAAATCACGCTTTTTTCCTTGATGATCAAATTGATTTGATTTCTCGTAATTTGATTTTGATCTTCGAACTCTGATTCAACGAGTCTTTAAATGTCATATTAGACAAAAAGTAGAACATTGTGACACAAAGACTATACCCAGGCGTACTCAATTATGGGAAATAGGACAAAATACCCCCGGACGTAAAAAACCTTCTGGCGTTACGTTCATGGGACTTTGACCCGTACCCCTTGACCAATCGTTGCGGGGGCTGCTGCCGCTCGACTCCACTTTTTTTTCCTTTGGCTCTGTTGTTCGGTTTTTAGTAAAGCTGTCGAATTCATTATTGCATTACGAGGACATCGTACCGTGTGGGGGGGCTCGCTAGCAGAAATTATGTTGGTATGCGAAAAATGTACTGACACTTCCGACTCGAGGAAATGAATAAATAATGGGGTGAAC
>CM055405.1:58628884-58650848 GCA_029228625.1 Pseudolycoriella hygida
ACCTGAATTAATAAAAAAACATAGATACTATTCCATTCAAACGTTCGTACAACGTGGAAACATATATATTTTAAATTGAATCATTTTTCTACCAATTGAGTAGAGCAACACCCCGGAAAGGTGAAAATTCTGGAGCTAAAATTTTCTTTCAGATTTAGTTTCAGAAATACCATTTCTCTCATAATTTCGCTTCAAAAATTAAATGCTCGAATTTCGTTCACTTCAGTCACTGATAACTGAAAAAAAATGATTCAATTTGCCTAGTTGTTGAGATATTTCTCATTGTCCTGTGCGATCAGTACAGCAATGTGTCGATAGCGGTATCCCTGTACAATTAGATGACATCGAATTGATGTCGACATTCAAGTACAAATACGAATTAATGGACAATGGACATGCAGTTATGAGAATAAACAGACACAGGTATTTGTAGCACAAAAAGCGCACGCAGTTCGTAAGAACGAAAATGCTTCAGCTTTGGCTACAAATGATTGTGTTAGTATGTAAGCAACGGTTTGAAATTAGATCTGAATTGAAAATGTCCACGGTAGCTCAATTGGTAGAGCAGCACCCCGGAAAGGTGAAGATTCTGAGTTCGGGTCCCAGCCGTGGAGCTAAAATATATATTTTAGGTGTCGGTTGTTCTGTTCATCAATGTCATTTTAGGGTAGTTTCACGCTAGCCTACCATGTGACTAAAAAGAACCTGCAAAAGAATACTATTTTGATCTATCAACTAGGAAAAGCTTGTTGTACCCAGTTGGCTCGCTGGTGCGTAGAGACACAACTGCGTCCTGAGTTGAGATCCAGCGAGATGTTAGGCCCCTACGGAAGTGGTTGAGTTTAAGGTCCAACTGCAAAAACCTCGGCTTGACTTTCGTGAAGTTGTCGTTTGCATTGGATGAGAGTGTTGAATAACAATGTTTGGAATTACTCACGCTACATGTCCTCCACCTAGGGTGAGCGACTCCTTACATACTGTTTCTCGATGGATAAAGCAATAAGCATTGCGCTTAGCAAGCTCCTCATGATTGGAGATATACCCGAACCCTGGTTGAATACCAGAAGCCCAAGTTTGTAGAATGATGTACAATACTCCTCTGAGACGATACTATAGAAAATTGGGAAGGTAAGAAGCCGTCAAGTCAAAAAACGACAGAAGTAACAGAAAATTCGGGCTTAATGGAATTATTTTGATACAAAATTACCCGCCAGTCAGTGTTTGTATGAGAAAGGTGGAGCTAAAAAATTAATATGAAGACGAAATCCATTAAAAAAAACTGAAAATACTTTTTTCCGTGCACGACTTTGAGATTGACAACACTTACCTTTAATCTCTTATTACGAACATTAATTCCATTGTAATTTTTGATGGCCCGTTGGGCACTTTCCTCAGTTAAATAGTTAACAAATCCATAGCCAAATGAATAAGAAGTCTGTAATAATGTGAGAAACCTTATCATTGTACGCGAATAACAGGTTTATGTCGTAAATAAATGTTCACACACATAAATTAAAGTTTAATTTTTATTGGCTTTTGTAAAGCCTGCAACCCCTGCTACGCGTTACATATTTTATGTTGCTGCTGGTTATTTATCAGTGATATTCGTCGCCGCAATGTATGAATTTTATATTTTTAGGACATTGAATTGTCAAATGAAGGTTAAAAGCGATGGTGCCAGGAAATCACATTAACTAGGTCAGTCTTTAGATACAACATCCAAGAGAGCGTCAAAAGCAAAACATTGCAGAAAATTGGAATGGTTTAAAATGTCACAGAAATCTCAAGGTTTTTGGCATAAGAATAAGTTTTTTGCGAAATGAAAATGTTTAAATTTTAAATAAGGTCATACTTTCCATACAAGGAAGATACTATGAATGTAATGATTGTTGCATAGAATGTCTACTAAAATTTTACTTTCAACCCGAAATTAAACGTCACAAGTTGTTGGTTTTCTCTAATAATTTATATTTCAATATACCCCAATATGCAAGAGACGTGTATGTACGCGCGGCGGTACCCCAAGCGAAAGGACACATCGAGTGTGTTTTGGGAAAAGCTTTCGCTACCTAGTAATGCAAATACACACACCAATATACTCTCGCTTATACAGCAAAATATCTTTGAGTCAATGCAAAGTGAGTGTTTACTGCGTAAATAACCTATTACGCACCCATAATCATAGTAAGTTGGCCTTAAGTTTTTACTCACAGTAAGTTCATAGCGAACTCTGAATGAAAACATTACGCATCGGACGTGTACGCTTCAGAATAGATGTGGCAAACAGAACAGATTTTGCAAAAAGATTCGAACGTGCCTAAGTAAATGTTGCTTTAACTCTTAACTTTTTAGAAACGGCAAACTAATGAAATCTCAATATTGCCCTTTCGGCTATTCCCAGTCCAGTCCAGATACGTTGGATTCTTTTTGCAACAACTATTCTGCTTGCCATATCTATTCTGGTGCGTACGCGTCTATTGCACATGTTTCTTAATAACGTTTGTTTAGTGATACGTAGAAATATGAAGTTTTTGTAAGTATAAATTTAGTTGTTAGTAAAGTCCCTGATGATGATTCGTTTAGTTATTTTGCATTTGGAATTATTTCTGCTAAGCAGATTACCCAATTTAACGACTATCAAAGATAGTATTTACGTTAAACTTTTGGCTCCAACGGGCTAACCAAACCTTCTGTGTAATAAAGTACACAAACTTGCATTAGAGGCCGAAAGGTGTTTTAGTACTATTGCACTTGAAGAAAATATGAATTCAACAACTTACTGTAGTTTAAAATCCACCCTTGTATCAACATTGCAGTACCCTTCATAATTCCTTTATGACAAACGAAGCGTCTTCATAAAATTTTACAAATTAAATAACAAACAAATAATTCCTGTACTTCAAAGCGTTCAAAACGCCGATTCACCTAGTCGTTCGTTTCGATGGTATAAAAGAAAGTGCGCTATTCATAGAAGTTGTCCTTCTGTGACTGAGTGTGAGTCCGTTGTATTCGTAGCTTGAGGTTTTTAAGGATGCTATCGGACGTAATGCGGTCATAAGTACAGAGTTTCGTTCAAATACTTAATAGCTTCCACGTTCCTGTGTTGTAAGCAATTTTTCTAACGTTTGAATCTGGTAAATTGAGCAAACGAAAGAGACTTTTCACTGTATCGAAACGACCTTCATTGCAAGCTGCTGCAAATTCCTAATTTTTTCGTAAACAAGAAAACAGATGAAACTTTCTGAAGTTCGAATAAAGCAGGTTTTAAGGTTGTAAAAGAGTGGTAACTCAGGTTACAAAAACTTCATATTTCTACGGATCATCAAACGTTATTAAAACATATGCAAGGGACCCATACGTATTACAATAGATGATACAAACAGAATAGGTGTTGTAAACAGAATAGATGCGGCAAACAGAGTTGATATTTAGATTATATAGTGGGTAAGGGGACGTTCTAGCATGACGCCAGAACTGGGACACAGATCTATGATTCTTTATCCAAAAAACCAAGAGTCTGAAAATCAAGTAAGCCTTACACCTGGAGGTGATTCAGGGAATAGCCATCAAAACTGGGGGTATCCTCCTAATGGAGCGATTGAAACCCTAAGGTGTATCCTGAGATTGGTGGTATACAGTCCGAAAGGATAGGCACCATAAAACAGGGGGATGACCACAAGAGCAGTTCATGTCGGTTGACTGATATGTTTTGTGGGTGGAACCTTAATTCGCAGTCTACCAGTTTTTGCCAGGAAAGAGTTCAGGCGCCTGCCATCAAGTGTTGGTAGGTCTCTTACTTGAAAAGTATGATACCCGAAGGTTTTTAGCCTGAAGTTGTTGTAGATTGGACAATCCATGAGGATATGGGCACCAGGGGTCAGGAATAGGCCCACAAGAGCAGTTCGGGTCGATTGACCGTTATTCTCTGTGTAGGTGATCCTTGACTTTGCAGTGGTTCGTCAACGCCCTAACTACTCTTCTCATTTCCGATCTTTTAAGTTTAAGCAGCTCCTTACTTCAGGTTGGTGAAATGTGAGGTCTAAACAGTTTTGTGTGCTTACCCCCCTGACAAGCTGCCCAGTCGGATTGATGCTTTTCACGCAGGAGGTCTTTGATGATTCTCTTTCTCGCCTCTTTCGACAATATCAACCTTGGTTCTGGTCCTACAAAGACATTATCTGATCCTACATTAGCTAGTTCATCAGCCAGTTCATTATTGAGGGAAATAAAATTGAAGTTTCTGTGAAAAAAAATCCTTAGGCTTTTAAACATATCAAAGCATTCAATCAATAAATTAATCACCGGGCGCGGAGCTTTCTGGCTTCTTTTATTTAGTGGAAAGAAAGCACCTAAACAAAGACACTAGCAAACACCAAATGTTCCAAATCAGGAATACTTCTTATACTAGCGTCACAGCCGTAGCCGAAAGGATAATAATAATCCGCCTTACAACCCATGAAGGGTTAGAGGCTAGATCATTATTTACTAGTTTCGCTACTTTTTGTGGTTCTACTTTTGAGATCCTTTCATTACCGGAAAGTTTTACTGTGCCAGTGGTAAGCTGTGCGACAAACCCAGTGCCATCTATGAGATGTAACTAGGAGCGAAACTAGTAGGAGTAGAATACCGGTTCTCCCAACAATGCCTTTTCCGGTAAGCCGTACGATGGCACTACACTCAACTTCACTTGACTTGAACGAAATCTAACAATCGGTACAAATCCGTCTGCGGCTGAGTTTCGGCAACTCAATCTCGTAGTAGCAAGCAGACGTGTTAACCACTGCGCTATCGAGCCAAAAGGAGAAGTGCATGAAATTCGTCGACATTAAATTGGATTGGAAATTGCCGAAAGGGAAATATTGGAAAATCTGTCCGAAGAAAATATGCAAAAACGTCTCTAAATCCCAAAAAAATCTCAAAATTTAAAAAAAAATGAAAAAGTTTGAAAAAATATTGCACTAGGGACGATCTTAGAAAGGACCGCTAGATGGTTCCCCACTCCCTACGAGTCAAAACAACCACTTGAGTGCATAAATATTATCAAACAGAGGCGTCTAAAGGTGTATAAAGAAAATTTTGAAAAGTTCCGCTTGTTTGGAGCTCATTATATGTTCATAATTAGCATAATATGATAATAACAAATTTAATACAATGTGCAAAATCTCATATTGCGAATGTCCTTACAGAAGGTACGAATAGTTGTGCAATTTCGAATATTGAAATTTTTCATCGTTATTGCAAAATTAACTACGCTAGAAAAGCAGTTTTTTTTCACTTTTTTGAGTGGCAATAACAGTGTTTGCACTCATAATTTCCCGGTGCAAATTCGGTAATTTGAAAATGCTGGAAAGAATTCGAATAAACGGGAAATTGTTCTCTCTTGATCGCGTTTTAGAAAATGCAAATGTTGCTGTATCGTTTATTCGACCCTAGGGGATGTATAAATAGAACACAGAATAATAAAGCCTAATGCAGGTGTGATGCATTCATATAATTTGTTTATGAATCAAATAAAGAACAATGAAATATAATTAAACTCACTTTGAAATCTCTCATAATGCGACAAGATTCAATCGGGCCCGCCGACGAAAATAATGAGTAGAATTCTCTGTCTGTCATATCTTGCGGTAAATAGTTAACAATTAAATTGGTGCCGCTGTTAGAGCCTGTTAATGAACTAGTGCTGGATGATGACATATGACCAGCTGCTCCCAAGGTGCTACTTGATGGCGGCATGTCAAACATTCTACGTGAATGGTATGTTGATGAAAAATCTGTATCCTGATATGCATATTGTGACTAGAATTGTCAGAGAATTTGAACTTGAAAGAGAATATTGGTTGGCTTCCAAGCATTTACTGGACAAATGTGAACTAATATACGAACTGATTTTCAGTCTAAATTTCGATAATTTTTTTTTTTTTACATTTAGGAACATTTTTCCAGTATATGCTTACGTTTAGCCTGATTATAATAATAAGCCGTTTCTTACCATTCCGCAAGGCAGCGAACTTGACATTCCCAACCACATTCGACTTCCACTGCAATGTTAAATAAATAAAAAAATGAAATTGCAAACAACAAGTTGATTTCGCAAAGAAAAACCAATAAAAAGGGCAGAGTTGGGAAAAAATATCGACCCCCACCATTGCACAACAAAATTATTAATAAAATTTACGAAACGAATACAAAATTGGATTCTCTTGGAGGTTATGTTTCGTTGATTAAATGATTAATAAACTATAGTGGAACAAAAATCGATTTTTTTGGCATTTACCTCGACCTATTTGGATAGCCATTCTTATTGTACATTTTTGTTTGCCGTTTTCAACACACAATGATTTCAGTATAATTATTTGGCTTAATTTTCCTTTGATCGAGTCTTTTGTCAAATAATAGCTATATAATACCGCATTGCGTCCTTTCTTTTTAATAATTGGCTTTTAACTAACCAAAAGTTTTTATTTGTTGTTTTCTATTGTAGTATACGAATGAAATCGCGAATACTCACACGCAATTTTTTTATAGTGCGATTTATAGGGAGCAGATGGCTATAAAATGCGATATTTTCGATATTATTAAATTTCCCTTTACCAGTAATAATGTTGTGCCTTGCTTATACGGTGTTGTCAGCATCACGTTTTTCAACAAAAAGACAGCAAATGTGGCTTACAACTTTATTATAGGAGTTGCGTCAGTTTATGGATACACATCAAACTGATTACTTTAAAAGTCATCAAAAAGCTCATACGATTTTTCGAGGGCATCAAACTGAATCATTTAAAAGTCATCAAAAAAGGATCACCATTGTCACAGGTGCGGCGGAAAGTCTGATTTGACATGTGCATAAGTATAATTTCCTGTGACAACAAGGCGCGAAAGTGCAAATTTGAGCAAGTGTCGCACAGTTTGAATTTTTAACTTTTCTCCCGGGCCCGCTTGATAACCACACCTGGCCGAAATAGGAAATTCAACGCAAGGTATCTCAATTCGTCCGAAAGTTGAATCCTTACTTGTTGAGCTGACCTCATTATCTAATAGAACATGTTGAACTTGCATTCTCTATGTCGCAATTGTCCGTGCAATAAAATTTTAGGGTGATTCCGAGTGGAAACTAGAATAGCCTGTAAAACATTAAATGATACCGCATTTGTAATACTATTTTGTATTGCTTGGTAATTAATTGGATTTCGTCTTTAGCTTTGTATTGCTTGGAAATTTACCAAAATTATTTATTTTATTTAGAGTTGAAAAATTTTCAAAAACAACTTTGCATATAAAATGCACAATGTATACAATCTACAAACATATATGCTGATTTCGGCGTATCACGCCCTCATGTAACAATTACATAATTTCTTCAGTACACCTTTGTCCTTATGAGAACTATGTGTATATCAGCAGAACACACGGTGGAATGTGTAGTCAACAGCACAATACGTTTGCTTTTTATAGCCACTTTGTTTGCTCGATCATAATTGTTGAGCTAGATCTGCCAATAGTGTAAAAGAAGTGTACTCGCTTCCCTCGGGTCACTGAATAATTTTCAATAGTTTTCGGAAAAACAGTAAAAATATCAAGTCTTGAAAACTTCTAAAACGTCTTTGTCTCGAGTCTGCGATAATTGGGGGCCACTGACTGCAATTTGACTCCTCACGAAAAATGACCTTATTTTAGTCCCTGCCTATGACACTCCATACAAAAAAATGGTCGTGCGATCAGCGCCGCCGGGTTGACGTTTGAAAAAATTAAAAGCTTCATTTTGTGATTTATGCAAACTGTGCCAACTTCACGTCTGTCATGTTTCAAACAAAATTAACAGAATGGCGCTTTTCAAAATTTGATTGACAAACGTCACTAACTTCTTTGCAAACATTTATTTGACAAACAAATGTCAAACGGGTGGTGAAATTTGAAAAAAATTAGGTTATGGTTTCAATAAGATTTATATGGAAGTGCTATACCCCTGTTTTTTCCTCTATGTGAAACCGAACGTAAAGTTATTCATTATCGATTGTATCGGAGATCGGAGTCTGTCAAAAAAAACCCTGGATCAAACACCCCGGACAACATAACATAACATCTACAAAATAACCCTGTAAAAATTAGCCCTGGACAAAATAGCCCTGGACAAAATATCCTCTGGACAAAATAACCCCGGAAAAAATATCACCTGGACAAAATAACCGCAAACTGCATGCGGAATAAGTGTGATATCCTGGTATCCCCGATCGGGTTTGGGAGCAGAAAATTAAAATCATTTTTTTATTTGCTCAGAGCTTTAAAATTGTATTAGTAATGTCGATTTTGTCAAGAATTCGGGAAAGGAAATAAAAAATTAAAGAAACTAACACCACTGCGCACTATCTGTCATCATTGAAAGTCCCAAACGCATTGAACTCATCGTAACAACCACTGAACTGGCCTCATGTAATATATAACTTCTGGAAAAGTGACACTTCTTGTCATTCTTGTGAGCAACGCGCCACCTTGAGCGAATATTATTACGCTAACACTTTTTAATGAACAAACAACATAAATGGCTTGCCAATCTTGTTATGATAAAAATTGGCCAAACTTAAGGCCAATTGTACTAAAGGTGTTAACACAAGGTTTGTCATTATCTTCTTCATTCGAATGAATGAATTAATTGCTTAAAATTACAAATTGACTTTTCTTTGTATAGAACCGGTCAAAACGGGGGAATGGCAAGATCTTTTTTATGGCGTTCATTCGATTTGTTTGTGGGACGAAAAAGGAGCAACAAAAATCTATGATTCCCTACAGGAAGACATCATAACATTTATTAAACAAGCTCAAGCTAAAGTACTGGCACAGAGGGAAGAACAAGCATTGTTGAAGACGTATATCACAGAATGGCGAAAGTTTTTTACACAAAGTGGCTACCTTCCATTACCGTTTCGCCAATTAGAGTGTTGTTTGGTAAGTTTCATATTTAATCATATCTTCTACTTGCATAAAGAAATCACTTTTTGTATTTTCAGGGTCATAACACCTCCTTAAATTATAATTTTGCCAACTCAGGACAAAGGAAAACTGAACAAGATGAAGGCCTAGTCAGAAAATTGATGTTGGAGTCCTGGAATCGTAGCATATTCATCAATATTAAACATCGGCTACAGGATTCGGCCATGAAATTGATTCATGCTGAACGTAACGGGGATGCATTTGATTCACAGCTTGTGATCGGCGTACGTGAAAGCTACGTAAATTTATGCTCAGCCGATGTTGGAGATAAATTGGAAATCTATCGTGACAATTTTGAAGCGTCATACTTAGAGGTTTGTGATTTATGGATGTAACAGTTCACTGTACAGGAAAACTGAGTGCAATAATGTTTTTAGGCAACAACATCATTTTATCGTCTCAAGGCTAGCGAACAATTGCAAGCATGTGGTGTGCAGCACTTCATGCAATATGCGGGTGAGTTCAATTTTGTGTTTGTATGTTGTGAAATCCGTATACTGACCACTCACGTGAATTAAGTGATTTTTTGTATTTTTTGCCTTTTATCAACGGAGCCAAATGAGACATTCCATGAAAGGCTTCGCAAGACCAACAAACGTTTCGAGTGTACATCTCAAAAACCAACCAAAGTGCAAGCGAATTTGCGAAAGAGCAATATCATTGCAAATAACGAGACAAACAAAATTATTCGTATGCATTTTTTCGTTCTTGGCTTAAAATTTGAGATAACCACTCAAACCTCATGCTAGTATTGCAACACTTAATGGAATGTTTCATATGCGGCAACGTGGTTTTCGAACAACAAACCAAACAAAACAAAGTGAAAGTCTGCAAATGGTAAACATAAAAGCATGTGCCGATTGTAGCGAAAAAGAAAACGTAAGCGAATAGAACGAAAGCAGAGTGTAATGCGTTTCGGCCCTAACTTATTGTATTGTGGAATGTGAGGTTGGAGTTCGATTTTAACTATTTCACATATCGATCTATCTTCTGATAGCAAATCGGTTAAATCATGGCAGACGTTACAGAGAACAATTTCCGACTATGCACGAGAGCACACAAACTCGTAATTAATTCGCCGACTTTGTTGAGTGAACACAGTGAACAACTAATAAACCATTGACATGAGTATAGAAAAGTGGTGATAGTGTATTGTTGAAGAATTAAACGGAACAATATCTATGACGTCATAACTTTTGGTTATATTTGTGACGTCATAATTGTGACACGACAGACAGGAAAGGTGAAAACATAAAGTAGCTATCGCTATTCAATAGGCATGATTTGACTGACCATAGATTGAGTTTATAGCTTACAAAATTTACCATAAGCCATAAAGCAGATGGCGCTAAAAAAAAGTCGGTGACAAAACGTCAAATTTGTATGGGGAAACTTCGTTTTTTGCGAATTATTCAGTTCGCATTTTGTGTCAACCGAACCAAGTCAGTAATTTGACCACTTCTAAAATTGCGAGGGATGGACCATATCTCTGGAACTATAAGAGGTAGAAAGTTGCTTCCAAAGAGAAAGTTGTAGAAAATCAAATTTAAGAGAACATTTGTCTCAGGATTTTGGGTAAAAAGACCACAATCCTGGGATATGACCACTTCTAGAGTTGGGGGGGATGATCCATATCTCTAGAACTATAAGAGGTAGAAAGTTGCTTCCAAAAGCAAACTTGTAGAGAATAGAATTTTAGCGAACGCGTGTCTCAGGGTTTTGGGTAAAAATGCCCCAATCCTGGAATATGACAACTTCTAGAATTGGGAGGGATGACCCATATCTCTAGAACTATAAGGGGTAGGAGGTTGCTTCCAAAGGCAAAGTTATATAGAACAAAATTTTAGAGAACACGTGTTTCAGGGTTTTAGGGGAAAATGACCCAATCCTTGGATATAATCATTTCTAGATTTGAATGGTCTGTGATGTACTTCGGTAGGGCCTTTGACATTACCTTGGGAAATTTCTATGGTTCTTTGAAATTCTTATAGTTATAAAAAAACATAAAACTTTTGATTGTTTGTTTATTAAGATAAACTCGAGTCTTTTTGCAAGATTTATTCTATTTACCACATCTATTCTGATACGTATGGGTCTTTGGTTATGTTTATAACTAAAGTCCGTTACGACAATGAATTTGAGTTCATCATAATGTTTGTACAATGGTTGTATCTAAGATATATACTGTGTATTAGTGCAACCTTTCTTACGAAGACAGTTCCTTTATTTGCCTAATAAATGTTTTCTTCTTCTGATAGACTTCTAAACTTTTAAACTTTTATTCACTTTTTTATTATGAGACTCTTCGGAAATTTCGTTCCACGTAGCGTCAGCACTGGAATCAGCGGTAATTAGCACGCAGTATGTCTTCTTCATAAATTATTTTACTTTATTCGTGAAACTGAGCGTCAACTTATTTCTTCGTCGGCCTGGAGTAGACCCGTTCGCCAATCAGAAATACTGGACGGCGGTGGGATAGTATTTCTAAAAAAGTTGACAGCGGCTGATGGAAATCTACCAACAGCTCGCTTCGACTGAAATACAACGGCATACGAGTCTAATCTAGAGACGTTCCTTTTCTCTGACCAAAATTTTGTTCAACTCTTCAATATGTCCTTCTATTTCAGATGCAAAATTACGGGAAGAAGAAGCCCGAGCGAAAAGATATTTGGAACCTAGTAGTTTTGTCGCATTATCATCGTGTTGCGTTTCCGTACTGATTGGTGATACGCTTCCAATATTATTAGCCGAATGTGCCCCACTAATAAAGGCCGGCCAAACTGAACGTCTTCAGTTAATGTACCGCTTATTGGATCGGGTTCCCGAAGGTGTTGAGCCGATGCTCAATGATCTGGAAAGTCACATTGTATCATCTGGTTTGGCTGATATGATATCGGCAGCTGAAGTAATTACACAAGACTCAGAGAAATATGTGGAGCGATTGTTGGAATTGTTTAGAAAATTTAGTACATTAGTGCGGGAAGCATTTAATGATGATCCGAGATTCCTCACGGTGAGAGATAAAGCATTTAAAACTGTGGTGAATGATGTTACTGTATTCAAAGTGGGTATTTATTGTTCCATTGTATCTGAAACGTTTAAAACGAAAACCTTGTCAACAGTTGGACCTACCTACATCTACGAACGCTAGAGGAAACAAAGTGACAACACCGGAGAGTAAGTGTCCTGAACTGTTAGCAAATTACTGTGATATGCTTTTGAGGAAAACTGCCCTAAGCAAGAGATTGACAAGTGATGAAATCGAATCTAGACTAAAAGACGTTTTGTTGGTTTTGAAGTATGTAGGCAATAAAGATGTGTTCATGTTGTACCACAAGGCTCACTTAACGCGAAGGTAATAAAACTCGGAATAGAAAACTGGGTCGGTTTTCTAATATTTTTTTGCTTCAGATTAATTCTAGATTCTAGTGCTGATAGTGAAAAGGAAGAGGACATCGTCGAATGGCTTAGAGAAGTTGGCATGCCGGCAGATTATGTCAACAAATTAGCCCGAATGTTTCAAGATATTAAGGTAAATTCGCTCAGTTTTTTTAGTTTTTCTTTTGTTTGACTGAACATTTTGGTTGTTTTAGGTGAGTGAAGACTTGAATTCTCAGTTTCGTACATCAACCGCCCGTCACGATGCCATTAATATCAAAATTTTAAATGCAGGGTAACTAAACCATTAAATGTCCCAATGTCACTGTTCCTAATCTGTTATCGATTTTTAGCGCATGGGCTCAATGTTCTGAGCGAGTGTCGGTTAGTTTGCCACTAGAATTGGAGGACTATATACCAGAAGTCGATGACTTTTACAGAAAAACTCATTCCGGCCGTAAATTACAATGGTATCATCATATGAGTAATGGAACCATAACCTTCACAAATAATGTAGGGAGATTTGATTTGGATGTTACCACATTCCAAATGGCTGTACTTTTTGCTTGGAATCAAAGACCAAATGAAAAAGTTTCGTATGAAAATTTGAGATTAGCAACAGAACTGCCTGGTATGACTCGATGGTATGGATTTGTTGACCCGATGATTTTTAACACAGTCGCATTTCAGATCCAGAGCTGCGAAGAACGCTGTGGTCATTAGTTGCGTTTCCAAAACTTAAACGGCAGCCCTTACTTATGGAACCAATAGTACAGACACCAAAAGACTTTACCGAAAATTCGGTATTTTGGATAAATCAAGAATTCGCCGTAATCAAAAACGGAAAAGTGCAACGACGTGGAAAGGTTCGTTTATCAAATCTTTCCTTTTTTTTAGCGTTAAAGCTACAATGTGCCACGATGCATGAGCAATCCAACCTAACAATACGAGGCTTTTTTCTAAGCATTTGACCATTTTTCAGATGAATTTGATTGGTCGTCTACAGTTAAGTACAGAACGATCTCAACAGGAGGATAATCAATCTATAGTCCAATTAAGAATCTTTCGAACACAAGAAGCAATTATCAAAATAATGAAAATGAGAAAACGCTTGAACAACGGAGCATTACAGGTATTTTGTATTTTCGCTTTCTGAAACAAAAGACGAAGAATAATAATTAAAAAATTCTAGGCTGAGCTCATTGACATTCTTAGAAATATGTTCCTTCCATCAAAGAAAATGATCAAAGAACAGCTGGAGTGGCTCATCGAACATAAATACATCCGTCGCGATGATGACGATATTAATACTTTCATTTACATGGCTTAAAGATGTTAATTTTCTCATTGGTTGAAAATTATTTTTCACGAAGACTTGATGTTTTTAAATTAAATACTCAGTTAAAAGATCATTGAATACACGGAAACCATATTGGCTGCCAAGAAACATTTTTTTTTGTTCTTTGAAACGCCACTATTTATGTATACCGAAAAGTGGACTTTATTACCAAGTGGTTGATATTTCCTTTACAGGGACCCTTTTTCCCGCAATAATTTCCCCTTGGTGGAAACATTCATCATTCATGCGAAATCAATTTCATTTGACGAAAATTCTTTGGTTTTCTACAAAGTGAGAAACTAAACTGCTGTCGTGTCGGTCGCAAAGAAAAATTTAGAGACAATTGTAAAAGTACATATATTCCGAGATGGGGTCATTTTTCCTTAAAACTCAGAGACACGTGTTCTCTAAAATTTTATTCTCTACAACTTTGTCTTTGGAAGCAACTTTCTAACTGCCACAGTTTTAGAGACATGGGTCATCCCGCCCAATTCTAGACCAGGATTGAGTCATTTTTCCCTAAAACCCTGAAACACATGTTCTCTAAAATTTTATTCTGTACAACTTTTCCTTTGACAGTAAATCTCCATATTACATAGTTGAGCAAAAACCATCGGCTTTCGTATATGGCCAATTTCGTCCATTCCATTGGTCCCAGCGCCCAGACCACTGACCCGATTTCCACAAAAAAATTTTCCCAGTTTTGTGAGATATTTGCGAAAAAGTTTCGCCGACCCTTGAAAAACCATGTTTTTGGTCACTTTTTTGACCATATCTCCGGAACCACTCGACCGATTTTGCTCATCTCTAAACTTGAATCATGGGACATATGTATCTTTCAGGGTGATCGGTGCAGCCATTTAGAAAAAAAACGATGGGACAGACGGAGACCGAAAGATGAGCATTTTTTTCGCTGATTCGTCATCTCTAGATGATATTAAATGCATTCCCCTCACTCCCGCCTCGATCTACCCCATGTTACAATAAAATGTCTTGTAATAAACGTATAGGACGTATGGGACTCCTCGGACAAGGGAAGGTGGACCCATAGACTCATACCAAACATAACGACGTGGGTACAGAGAAAACATGGAGAGGTTAACTTCCAACTGACAGTTTCTGTCTGGCCACGGATGTTTCAGGAAGTACCTGCACAGGTTTGGATTCACGGGGTCACCTTTCTGCACGACATGCGAGAGGGTAGAAGAGACTGCGGAGCACGTGTTATTTGTTTGCCCCCGTTTCGAACAAGAACGAGGTGAGCTGATGACTGTGAGTAGGTCAGATGTAAATGCCGAAAACATAATATCGGAGATGTGGAAAATGACGGATAATGTAGTTGCGAAAATAATGACGAAGCTGCAAACTGCATGGAGAGACGATCAAAGAAGACTGCCCTTTGATCTGAGAGAGTAGGTGCGAAAGCACAGTTCCTCGCCGAAGTAATGCTGTGAGGCGGTTCCGGGGAGAAGAGAGCATGGAGACTAAGGAAGGAGGTTTTAGTGGGTAGGTCATTACATAACTCCAGTAAATCTCTTTCCATTTTCAAAAATTTGTTTTGTTCGAAAAGTCTGGGAATGCCCGACAATTTAAAGAAGAAAATTTTTTGATTATAAGCCCTAGGACTCTGCCAGGCCCCTAAAACTGAGTTTATTTTGATGTCCAACGTATTTTTCTCTACATAAATCGAGAAAATATTCTCCGATTTTACTAAATTTGTTTTTTTCCTGAAAGATGATAAATTGAAAAACTGATTACGGAATTGAATTTGGGCAAAATCGCTTAAGATGTTCGAAATTACAGTCGAAAACGTGGTTTCTTGAAGGTCGGTGACTCATATATCTACAAAATTAGAACGGAAAACGCTCCTCAAGGTTTTGAATGAAAGATATGGACCTAAGCAAATCACGAAAATTTAATTAGTGCAAATCTGTTGAGTAGTTCGGGCTGTAGGGTCCTTAGTGTGGGCCCTACTCAAGCTACGCGACCCTACACAACATTTAGTGGTTTTTCATCGTGAATATTCCTTAAATGATGAGATTTTTTGTGTAGTGTTGCAGCGAAAAAACAGGCGAACTTTTTAGGGATTTCGAGACGCTTTTGCACTGTTACTTCGACTTTGAACCTGCTCACCTGGTGTTTTAATAAATTACTAGTAGTTATGAGGTAACCTAAATAAGTTGTCGATACTTAGCCGAGAATTACTATTTTCGAAAAAAAAGTAGTTTGTAATTCTTCCTGTGAACCGGAAACAAAGATCTCGTGTGGAGAAAGCGGAAACTATGGGTACCTACAATTTTGTAGTCGTGTAACCCTTTGAGTACTTTTAGACTGCTGTTAAAATCTGAAAGATGAGGAGATTAAAACGAGAATTGCGCTTTTAATTTGATCAAAAACTCTATTTTATTCCGTGCGATTAAATTCCGACTCTATAAAACTGTAATTCGTCTAATTGTTATGTGCGCAACGTGGTCGGAAAAAAGGGCCGATGTTGGGCTGCTTTGAAAGAAGAATAAGACCATTACACGAAGCAGACGGTCAGAGAATATGAACTGGAAAGGCTCAGATGGGCGGGACATATGCGAAGAACGCACTAGACAGAAAATTCGATGGGAACTGAAAGGAAGACTCGAAAAATGGTGGACCGACTATGTAGTCGAAGACTCTAGATCATTAGCGTCACGGATTGGAGAACACTGGCCGAAGATCAAGACAAATGGAGGGTGTTAGTGGAGTCAATCAAAAATCGTTTAGAAAAAATGTTGTCATCATAGTCATTCAATGGAATGTTCATATCATCAAGGAGACTTGAAAGAATGAATTGAAATTTCAAAAACAATGGCCACAAGGCGTTGATTTTGAGGGGGTTTTCAGTTACCGATTCAGTTAATTTTTCAAAGAAATAATGATGAAATTAATTTCTTAAAATGTTCTAATCGTAGAATTGAAAATAAACATTTAGATTGCTAGTTGACCCAAAAAGCAGCAAGAGATAGACAAGGGTCAATTTCTTTAATATTCAGTTTTGAAATTAAGAAACAATAATTGTGTTTTGAAACGTTAGGAATTTAGTAATTTCAGCGGAAGAATTTTCAAGATAAATCGTTTAGCATAGAATTCTATTGAGAAGAGAATGTTTAGTGGCAATATGAAACGAAGATGTAATGTTTTAGGTATAACAACAGAAGTTAACAATTTCTTTCACTGATTCTGACTGATTTCCTTAGCCACCATTCCTTTTAACAACAAATATTTCTTTCCAAATAAAACCTCCAGAATGAATGTGGTGACTTAAAAGAAAGGGTAGTCGGTGTAGTCTAAGCGTCTCTATGTGTTGTTCTCCGTGGTAGCTAGTTGTCCATTTTATTCTATATTTTTTAGGGCTGCTCCCTGTGTACCAACATATGTTCAGGAAAATTACAGACCCCCGATGACAATTACACATGCATTAGTACAAGTAGACGAATATGCAAAGAATGAAATTAAATTGTATGCCCTCGACGTTCTGTTGAATGATTTAGCTCGCTAAAAACGACGCTGCAGATGATGGCAAACATTAAAAAATGTTGAAAGAAAACTCTATGAGCATTTCAGCGAACCCACATAGTAGAGTGTGTTAATAATCAATAATTTCTAAGACTTTTGAGATTGTTCTAGAACTATCTAGAAGAAAATTGCATCACACGTTTGCTTATAGCTAAAAGTGGTCAAGTTAAGTGTCTCGAAAATTCTTGAAACTTTATATGTAACGAAGCGTATGATACAATTTTCTTCAGTTGCTTTTAGCAACCCTTGGGTGGTGGATCTGGGAATGGTAGAAAGTTCAAGAAAATTCTAGAATCTTCTAGAGAGTTCCAGAAAGTTCTCGAAAGTTCTGAAAAGTTGCAGACCGTTCTAGAAAGTTCCATAAAGTTCTAGAAAGTTTTCGAAAAATGTAGAAAGTTCTGGAAATTTCTGGAAGGTTCTAGAAAGTTCCAGAAACTTCTAGAAAAATCTGGTTAGTTCTAGAAAGTTGTAGAAATTTTTAAAAAGTTCTGCAAAGTTCAAGAATTTTCTGTGAATAACTTTCGAGAATTTCGAAAACTTTTCAGAATTTTCGAGAAATTTCCAGAACTTTTCAGAAATTTCCAAAACCTTACAGGACTTTCCAGAAGATTCCTCAACTTTCTCGGGCTTTCGACATTTGCTCAAAGCATACCCTTTCCGACACCTCCAAACCCCTTACATCATCCTCCACTTCCCCTTCAGCTCAGTTAATCTTTTGTCCCCCCTATAGCCTGCCGATTACAATTTCCCTTCCAAACCCACCCCTCAACTTACGACCACTGCACTGACACAAGTTTAAGCTCATGAGCCACCCACCACCCATCCGACCCCTCCCCCTCCGCTATTTGTGCAAATCTATAGTCAAAAAAGCAAATTTGAGCTCTCTAGGTGGTTTAGAAGCCTAGATCTGTGTGGCCCCTCTATGCGACACTTACCCCTCTAGCATTTGTGCAAATCTGAAGTCTTAGAGCTTTCGAATGGCATAAGTTTGAGCTCTCTGGGAGGTCTAGGAGCCGAGATATGCGTGGCACGGACAGACGTCAGACGACAGACGTATGTTTTCGAACATACCAAAAGAGTGGTGTCAGTGTTGTTTATTTACACAATAAATTTTTTAAATCGTCAACAACTACGACTTCTGAAAAACAAGAATGGAAAATCATAATCTTATCTTATTTATGAAGTCAACTCAGTTAATTATATAAGTAATAATCAGTAAGTTTCTATAAAGTCTCATCTTTTTCAGATTCCGGGCTTAGTTGTTCGAAATATTTGAGTAATCAGCACTGTGCTAAAAGGTGTGTAAAAAAAAAAAGAGAATAGTTACTGTCTGAGGAGTGAGGAATTGTGTTTGTCGCATTTTTTTCACAAAATAATTTCTTTATTATTTTGTGTACAATTTTTCTGCTATAGAAATATTTATCATAAACAGATTCAACAACCGTGGAAAAAATCGGGTCCAACATTTCTTTAAATTTTGTTATCAGTGCCATCAATGCACTGAAATCTATAGTTCTCACAAATAATCGAACTTTGGGTCTTGTCACTCAAATGAATGTTCCAAAATTGTTGAATTTGTCGTAAATGCTTACATGACTTCGCAAACGTTCGTTGATTGTGCTGTGTATATTTTGAAATCTCTGCAGCAGAAATTTGATAAATTAGATTTGATTTTTTTTAGTAGCGGTGCTTTCTTTTCACCGTTCTTGTCCGTCCGTTGTGCACCCGTCATCGATGAGCACTCATCGCGCTCATCAAATTTCTGACTAAAAGTTATGACATAGGGAAATTAGAGGAACTCACGACGACGACGTTAAAAGTTAATCGCTCAAAAGTTTATTTCCTGACTTTTTGACATTCCGAACAACCTTGTCAAAACCATTGAAAAACCTATTTTCTTGATAGTGTTATTAGCTGAAAATTAACATTAGACCTAATTATTATTAATGAAATCCGTAGATCGGATGCTTGCGAAACGATTGGCAGATAGCTGGAAAAAATTTTATCAACAATCACGTGCTTTGATGGATTTAACCTAAAAAGTCTATGAGTTCATGTTTGCCTCATTGTGCCTAAGAAATACATTCAATTTTTTCCAGCTATCTGTCAATCGCTTCGCAAGCATCAAATCTACGGATTTCATTAATAATAATTGGGTCCATTGCTAATTTTCAGCTAATAATTATGTGATTTGACTGAAAAATTGTATTTCTGCGACAAATATTTTCGCGATAAATAATTGCGCCAGCCAATGAGAGACAAGAATCTTTCGTTAAATTTTTTTTATCGAATCGACCAATTTATTCATCGAAGAGTTCTTATCTCTCATTGGCTGGCGCAATTATTTATCGCGAAAATAATTGTCGCAGAAATACAATTTTTCAGTCATTTCACATAATTATTAGCTGAAAATTAGCGTTGGACCCAATTATTATTAATGAAATCCGTAGATTTGATGCTTGCGAAGCGTTTGACAGATAGCTGGAAAAAATTGAATGTATTTCTTAGGCACAATTCTAAGACAAACATGAACTCATAGACTTTTAGGTTAAATCCATCAAAGCACGTGTTTGTTGATCAAAAATGTGGTTCAAAATCATGAACAATTTTTTCCAGCTATCTGTCAATATTTGGGTCCAATGCTAATTTTCAGCTAATAACTACGATTTTGACAGAGTTGTTTGGAATTTCAAAAAGTTAGGAAATCAACTTTTAAGCGCTGAGTAACTTTTAACGTCGTCGTCGTGAGTTTCTCTGATTCATTTAATTCTTCAACAATGCTCTATCGCTATGTTTTTTATACCCATGGCATTGGTTTACTTAAAATTGGAAATAGTGGTGGGCTTTGACATAAATTAGACCTTTCGTTGTTAGGACGGCTCAGCGATGCCATCTGAGACTACTGAAGCCACCAAAAATCGATACCAGAAAACTCATCAACAAAACACTAATTTCACATCAAATTGTGATTTTCTTTTATATTTTTACAGATGAAATTTTTGTGGTTTTTCGCTTTATTCGCATTCCTTTTCGGATTCGCAGCATCGGAGTGCCCTGAAGGATTTTCACCAGGTGAAATTATTCGTACAAGTTGATTAAGATTTTTTTTATAACGAAAAAATTTCTATCAGCTCCAACTGAGCCAACTCTTTGCGGTGCTCCACGCCCCGTTCATGGAACTTGTCCACCTCTGTCCAGATATGACGTTAGCACCGGCCTTTGCATTTACGTCGCCAGGGGTTAAGGCGATGTCGACTCACTGGTTTCACAAACAAATTTACTTTTCATATTACAACGTTTTGTGTATTTACAAAAAATAAAAACTATGAAGTAATGTAAACATTCACAAATTATTTTCAACATTATTTCATCCCATACAAAATTCGGTTTGTCGTGTGACTTATCAACGATATCACATGAAAAATAAGAGAAAGATAGAGAGAGCATTAAACCAATCATTGTATTGACTATCCTTTTTTAAATTTGAGCAACAAAATGCTAATTGTTAAAAATACCAGCACCCAAACACCCGTCGATATAAATCCTCCGTAAACTGTTGGTTCACTGATTGACCATCCTCTTTGTGTTATGGATCTTAAGCATTCAGTTGATTTGGTTAGAGGCAGCTAAGGAAAATCAGAAAATATTTAAATGGAACCAAAATTTGATTTGTAACACTTACGAAAAAGGCAAGATATTTCAGTCCAGGATACATTCCTTCGATGGGCCAAATGATTCCACAGAGCATAACAATTGGTAAAAAGCTTCCCATTGCCATGTATGTAGCTGTACGTTCATTATCACACGCTGAACTTACAACGAAACCTTTAAAATCAAATATTTAATCTGATGTGTTCCACTCAGAGAACTGACGTTAAGCCAAAAGTACACAAGTGATGAATGGAATTTTTTTTATATTTTAAATCTTTTGTCAATGGAAAAATTTACCAAAAACATACAATTTATAAAAAGCTCTTTAAAGTGTGACCTCAACAAGTATTCAAACCTAAGATTTTGATGTAAAGTCGTTCGGAAAGTCCGAAAATGTCAAACTCCCTTCCTTCTGGAGTTTGCTTTGATGGCATTTAGATGCCAGAACAGAACATTGGGAACGAGACCACATAAGCTTTTAAAGTAGTAATAATAAACATAACCAAAGACCCGTACGTATCAGAATAGATGTTGCAAAAAGACTCGAACGTATCTAAATATAGAAATGAGCTAACAATCCAATGTTTTGTGCTTAGTGATCATGCCCGCAGCGGTAGCGGAGGGCGTGACGCAGTCCCCACACCAAAAAAAAAAAAACGTCAACAAACCCAAAAAACTACATACAAAAACCTTTGGGACAAGACACGATGTATAGGCGAACTTTGGATTTTACCTGCCTTTGGATTACTTACTTTACTTTTACTTTTTGCCTTTGGATTACCTCTCCAAAATATTTAAAAAAAAAACTACTTCCTATCCTGATTCCAACGCACTTTGAAAACGAGCCGAGTTATCGCCAATCAAAGATAACCAATTTCCATATAAAAATGGTAAAAATATGTTTGAAAATAAACAAAATTTTATTTCAGTGTTGTGTGTGCACTATCTATCACCTTTTTTTCGAGAACCGCCCGAGCGATTGAAATGAAAAATTGCTACGGCTACGCTGCCGTACAGCGACTATGAGAAAAAAAAATTTTTGAAGTGACCGAAAATGATGTG
>CM055405.1:58669214-58726463 GCA_029228625.1 Pseudolycoriella hygida
GTCACGAAAGGTCAGCAGGCTGAAGGCAGGGAAATCCGCAGGTATAGACGAAATTAGGACAGAATTTATTAAGAATAGCGGGCCGGGTGGGGTTCAATGGCTTTGTAGGATTTTCAATTTAGCATTGAAGTCCTCAGTAGTACCCGCTGACTGGAGCTTCGGTGTTATTGCTCCGAGCTTCAAGAAGGGTAACCGCAAAGTCCTTACCAACTACAGGGGGATTTCACTCTTGAGCGTGGTCGGAAAGGTTTATACAAGTGTGCTAGTAGACAGGGTTAGGGTTATAGTGGAAGATGTTCTTGACGAGGTTCAGAGTGGTTTCAGACCTCTGAGAGGTTGTCAGGAGCAGATCTTTTGTCTCAGGCAGGCTATAGAAAAGCTCTCTGAGAGAAATATTGATTTATACTTGTGCATCATCGACCTAGTAAAGGCATTCGATCGGGTACCGAGGCAAAAGCTGTTCGAGGTACTTGGCGAATACGGGGTTAATGGAAGTTTATTGGGCGCGATCAAAAGCATCTACTCAGGGAGCAAGGCTGCGGTAAGGATAGATGGTGAAATTAGTGAGGCTTTCGAAGTTAATGAGGGAGTTCGTCAGGGTTGTTGTCTCTCCCCTCTTCTGTTCATAATTTTATGGACAAGATTATCAGGCAAGCGAATTTGCAAGGGAATGTGAAGGTGGGGGAAGTAATCATGAAAATCCTGGCCTATGCGGATGACTTAACTCTATTAGCAGATAATGCCAAGGATTTGCAGGAGAATTTAGACTGCCTGAATGCTGCATGTGAGGAATACGGCATGAAAATAAGTGTCAGTAAAACTAAAGTTATGCATATTGGCAAATCCCGGAAGGATGTAGTTTGCAGTTTAAATGGGGAGCAGTTGGAACAGGTCTCTGAGTTTAAATATTTAGGAGCCATTTTTTCGGAGAATGGCAAGTTAGTTAGGGAATTTGAAGAAAGGAGAAGAATGGGGAATGCAGTGGCCAGTCAGTTGAGGTCGTATGTGTTCAACAAAAAGGAGTTAAGTAGTGGCACAAAGCTAGCTATTCACAGGTCAATCTTCAGACCAACGATTTTATACGGTAGGGAAAGTTGGGTGGACTGCGGATACCTTGTGCATGACCTGGAGGTTTCTGATATGAGGGTTCTTAGGAGCATAGCAAAAGTAAATCGGAGGGAACAGTGGGACAATCATATTAGGAACGACGACATCAGGGAAAAACTTAGGGGTTACATCAGTGGAAGAGGCGGCAAGGATTAGTCGTCTGCGGTGGTACGGGCACGTTCAGAGGATGGGTAATAGCAGGCTACCAAAGAGGATATTGGATGCTCAAGTCCCGGGTGTGCGTCCCAGGGGTAGGCCAAGGAGAAGGTTTATAGCCTCAATTAAATCCGATTTAGAAGTTAGGGGACTTTCTCTAGGCGAACAAACCATCTCCTTGGCACAGGATAGGGGGGTATGGAGAAGGGTGGTCCATGGTCAGTAGTAAAGACCTCACACCGAAAGGTACAAACGGTCTATAAAGTGTGATGATGATGATGATGATGATTAGAAATTATTTATTCTTCTTGTGTCGATTCGATGTACAACGAAACTTTTCTTGTTCCCATCTTCTCTTGACTGAGTTCCATCCGTACTAATTTGAATTTGCAATAAAAAGTCAATGGATGTAGTCCAATTATATGCTGCGTACATCTTCGTTTGATTAAAAATGCAGTAATTTATCCCATGTATCACATAGCTCCTTTCAAAGAAATATTTATAAAGAATCATTATCTCTCAGAAACTTCTAAACTAAAACTCTACAAATTTGCGTGGAAATTGTTTTGCATTTTTGCAGAGTGTGTGTTTGGTGTCAACGGAAAAGTTATTGGGTTGAGTGTGTATGTGTCAGTGTGACCAACAAAATGGCCGACGGTGGTATGGAACGGACTTAGGGGGAAAATTAATTTTTTTTTTAGTTGGAGATAGATGTTTCGGGTCAAAGGAAATTTTTTTTTCGATGAAAATTTTTTTCGCCGGAAATTTTTTACGCTGAAAATTTTGTTTCGCTGAAAATTTTGTTTCGTTGAAAATTTTTTTTCGGCGGAATTTTTTTTTCGCTGAAAATCTTTTTGTGACGAGTTTATTAGATATGAAATTTACATCATCGCCGCGTTGAAATCTAAATAAAAGACCGGGACCCGAAGAAAATGATACGGAAACCCGACCCAGCCCGAACCCGACCTGACCCAAACCCGACCCGATCGGAACCCGACCCGATCGGAACCCGACCCGATAAAATTTTCGAAACCCGAAACCCGTGAACCCGATTAAAACAATTCGGGTTCGGGTTTTTCATAGTATCGGGCGATCCGCTCATCTCTAAATCTGTGAGACCTATAAAAAATGCGTATCCCAGTGGTGTAGTGGTTAATTCGGAGGAGATGTTTTCACTTAGAGCCCTTTCCGCTTTAAGTAATTCCAAAAAATCTAAGGTCACTGTTCAAAAAAAAAAAATCTTTACAGTGACATCTTTCAAATTTGCGAAAATTGGCTCGGACCAAGACGTACTCCAGCCATGAAATTCTGCACTAAAAAATAAATTTTATCTAGATTTACCTGCTCAACTCTCCTGTATCATCTGTAGTAGATGATTCTGTAGTGGTGTAGAAAGCCATAGCTTCATTTAAGCCAAATCTGTTAATTTTAACGTCAATTGTATCCGGACCCATCCTGTCAAAAGAAAATTTGAAAAAGTTAATTAACATTTTGAAGCGAATAGTGAACTGATATGAAAGTACGTGATTCTTGTATTGAATATCATGATTATTCGTCTGGCTATGTAAACATTAGCACATACAACTATACTACAAAAATACGACTGTTGAGGAAATTGAATTTGAATAATAATCTTGTGGTTATTGATAACGAACAACGAAAAGTTAATTTAATTGGAGTTAATACCAGCTGCATTTACATCTGATAAGAACAACACAAATATTCAAATAAAAACCTTATGTTTTTTGTGTTGATATGAGACATTGATATTGTTATGCAGTAGATTTACGAGCTTAGTTGAGAGTGGGAGTGAATATTAAGAAGTTAACAACATAACACGATTTCAAATATTAGTGAGGATATCGTGTTACTCGACCTAAAAACTCAACGCGTTGGTCGTGAAAAATATGAGTCGTCAGCGTGGGGCTCGTGTATTTTGGCTCCAAAATGATTTTCTAAAAGAAAATTCTCAGGGGTTTTCACAGATTTTCTGAGAATTGAAAAGATTTTTTTAGGATTTTCTGATGGGTGACCGCTATTTCCTTGTCAATTTCTTGTGAATTCCTCGTGTTATTTCCACTTTTATATTGCCATTTCCTTGTAGGGTGGCTATTCAATTACTCGAGTGAATAACCGCACGGGATTTTCTACAAATTCAAGGATTTTACATAATAACACAATATGCACATGAAGACATTACAAATTAAAAGTAAACCTTCAGATCTGTTCATAAGAGAGCTCTCAAAGTAAAGAAAATATATAGCAAAAAGTACCCGTTCCTTAGACGCGTATTAAAAGAGGGGCAAACGTAAAACAATAACTTGATTTAAAACCATTGCCATATGTGTACCTAGGCAACTCCAAAATGCACGACACTATCGTAAGCTATTTATGTTATGATCCAACAAAGGAAAATAGAATGCAAATGTTTACAATGTGAAAATCCTAATAAAAGAATCTTCTTTGAAAATGTAAAACAAATTAAGTGAGTTATGCACCGAATGTGTGTAAAGAGAAATCTTCCCACAAAGTACAATTTGAGTTAAATAAAGTATCATTGTTCAAGAGAGATACCTACACGAAAATGTGATATGAAATGATGTAGTAACTAAGGTAGTGGCGTTCTCGAAAAATCTCGATGTTGAATTACTTTGTTTCCAATATTTCCTACACGAACGAAGCGAGTTTAAAAAATTAAGACGCGACACAGGGTGAATTTTAAAAGGGTTTTTGGACAAGTCATTTGACGACCACAAATCCTTTGAAACATTTTTTTTACAGAGTGAAAGATTGTAGTCACGCAACACGAAAACATTGAGAAAAAAATATCGTGCGATTGACTGTGGCAACGCTCAGGTCTACTATCTTTTTTGCAGTCATTTCCACTTCCTTTCAAAAAATCAGAAATCTTAACGGGTTCTTTTTTCAAATAGAGTTAAGTATATTTGAACGTTATGGCTCCATTAAAAAATGAACAAGCAAAAGGTCATTCCAATTTACTAGCAAAACCGTATTTGACGACGATATGTACGAACCGAACAGTGTACCCAATCCTCAAGATGTAGAATAGTATGGAGGTAAATGCTATTTTAATGGGTGGTTGATTTCGTTTTACTGTCGGATATATAATGCACAAAGCGACAATGTAATGGCTTTCAACTGTGTGAAAAAGGAACTTGAGATTTCTATTATGCATGCAAGTTAAACCATACTGCGGACGTCTTTATTTAGTTATATCATATACGAAACCCATGGAGATAATTTTTAAACAAAATCTTTTTATAAATATTCATCACTTATCTTTTGTTATATTTTTAGCTCTAAGAAGGATTAAATAACCGCAGTATGATTGCATAACATTATGGGTTCAAGTACTAAGTAATAAACTAGATTATTTTCATCATCAGACAATAAAAGCAACGACATTTGAAAGAAAATAATTCGCAGAATTGTTAATGTTATTGTAATTAGTAGAAAAGCGTACAAACGTCTTATCACAAAGTCACATTTGTGATCAATTTCCGTTTGCTTTTTTTTGTAGCTTTTTCGCATTGACGTCTTCATCAGTCGTCAGTACCTCGAATATCTGTCATTGATCTTGATTTGTTTGTTTAAAATAGGAAATGGCATCGTACCATCTTGCAAATGATTTCATAAACCTAAAACTATGAGCTGTAGAGTTTCATATTCTGGTACTTGCAGTAGAAATTTCACCTGCTCTTACATTTCCCGCTATAAAAAGTGCAAGTAATTGAAAGAAAACTCGCAAGGTATCACTTTAATAGCATGTTACATAACAGGGAACTAAAACGATTCATTTAGACCTACTACATGATGGGGTGAAAAGTCCGTGGCCTAGCAATGAAAGAACTAATTTTACAAATGAAATTAATTTTATTCTTCAACGTAGTCTCCCTTAAGGGAAATGCACTTAGTCCAACGGTCCTGCAACATTTGGATACCTTTGGTATAATAGGATTTTTCCAACCCTGCAAAATAGGCCTCTGTTTCGGATATCACCTCATCATTTGTGTAAAATCTTTATCCCTGTAGCCATCTTTTTAAGTTTGGGAACAAATAGTACAGAGAGTAAGGTGGGTGGTGGAGTAATTCATAGCCCAAAGAGTCCAGTTTCACAGTTGCTTTTATGGATGAATGCGATGTTGCAGTGTCATGATGAACAGGACATTTTTCTTCTGAATTTGCGGTCGTTTTCTCTTGATCTGTTCCAATAATGTGACATAGTACTCGCCAGTTATTGTTTTTCCTTTCTCCAAATAGTCGATAAATCTTATGCCTTGCGCATCCCAAAAAATCGTGGTCATATTGCCTGCAGAACGCTGTGCTTTTGGGCGCTTCGGTTAGCTTTGACCAAATTCTAACCACTCTGCAGACTGTCTATTGAACTCTGGTGTATAGTTATGAATCCACGTTTCATCAATCGTGACAAATCTACGCAAAAACTCCGTTGGATTACGCTCGAACAAAGCTAAATCACGCTCTGAATGGTCAAGACGGTGCTTCTTTTGATCAATTGTTAGAAAACGCGGCACCCATCGCGCAGAAAGCTTTTTCATTTCACTAACTTTTACTTTCCGATCAGCCAAAAAAATACGATGTATTCTTTTGATGTTTTCTTCAGTAACTCCTTCACTTGGACGTCTTGAACGTGGGGGATCATCGCTGCTTGTATTACCTCGTTTAAATTCTGCATGCCACTTCTTGACCGTTGTATACGACGGAGAAGATGTGCCGTAACACTTATCCAGCCATTCTTTGCTTTGCACCGTATTTTTTCGAATTAAGAAGCAATGTTCAATCAACACACGGAATTCATTATTTTCCATTTTTTACGAACAACAAAAACCTGCGTCACTCTATTGGCAGTAATTCGAAAACTGTGACACCAAAATGTAATGAAATGTTAACAAAAATTTTGAAGTAATGACGCCATCTCTATATGAGACCGCAGACTTTTCACCCCATGTAGTAGATGGTGAACAAGTCAGAGGGTGGAGCGCACCGTTTCAGCTCCGTGTTATGTATATTATTTTATACGCAGACGGATAAAAAGATAGTTTGCGAACAGAATACGACGGAAAATAATTGACAGGTGGGATTTTAAGTCCCTGTGTCAAAAAGGATCTGTCAATGATGGCTTTAAAGACATCATTTGTGATGGGGATCAAAAATGTATGGAATTTGACATTGTTTCACATAGAACCCAGCGCCACATTTTTACACATCACAATAAATTCAACGTAGGTAGGGAACAAGTTGACAGATGGGAAATAAAGTAAGGAAATAGTTGACAGGTGGGAGATAAAGTAGGGAAATATTTGACAGGTGGGATAACTGTCTAAATTTCTGGGTCTAAATTCTTTAGGAAATCTGACGTTTTTTGTCAGTGAGCTGAAAGTCAGTTCGATTCAAACATAAAGTTTGTCTGCAGTACTTAAGATTTGAGAAATTATCATGAGCTTGTGGAACCTTTTTTTTTTTCTCTATTATCTCTCCTTCTCTCTTTTCACCTATTCGCTTGTATTTTGTGCTTGTAAAACTCGGTTATTCGGTGGAGCAAGGTAAAACGAAATCTTGCACAATCTGTATCACTGATCTTACGATTCTTCATTATCACGCAAACCTTCCTGTTTACACTAAGAACCTGCCACAATACCAGGCCCAAGGAGGACAACATCTGACGGTTGTACGATGCAGCCTCCCCGCAGAAGTTACCTAAATCATAATATTTTTCCTGTGTCCGTTTTGTTTGTAGTGTGTTATGTGCGAACCTATTTGAACTGCATCTGAAAGACCTCAAACTTGCTTCGTAGATCGTAACTGTACAATTGTAAAGGACTTTTCAGAGTACCAAACTTAAAACTGTGCTTTTTAAATTCACCATAAAATCAAGTTGGAGCCTTGAATACAAAATATAAATTTGTCCTATCATCGGCTGTCTCAACGCGTCAGGCAACGGACAGGCGACTACTCTCTTAATTAATTAATAAATCTTTTCGTCATATCACAATTTTTTATGTCACTCGAAAAAAAAAAATAACTTAACGAAAGTCCATTACGAAAAACTATTATCATGTTTACCTCTTACTATGCCTTCGATAAGCATACCACCAATTATGCATTTTCCACTTATTGTTATTTTAACTTCACATTTCTACATTAAACAACCAACTAAACACCGAGCTAAGCACACAAGAAAAGACAGAAACGAAATTGTTGTAAAACTGACGAAGATTCCAAAATAAATAAAACACAAATTAATGGTATCTCCTCTCAAAGCATTATCCACATAACACTCTTGCTTTTAATTATTGACAAAGACAGAGTTGTGCAATCTTTTTTCACTTCAGTGTATAGTACTTCTACAACGCAAAGACTAACATCATCCAACATCCATACGTATAAATTCTTTAATTTTTTTGATTGAAGAAATGGCAAAGATCAATTGCAATCGAATATGAAAATCATCTATCACCAAAAACTCCACGCATTCGATGATGTTTCAAAGTTCAAGATTTTCGAGTTGGTGTTTCAACCCTGATCTGATAAGTGATCACCAACATAACAATTTTCAAAGTCCCATTTAGTTTCATTTAACTTTTTATAATGGTTACAATGTGAAAAAGTTATCATCAAATGACTATTCAGCGAATCATCTGTACACTTTGTAACTTATATTTTCAATTAGTTCTTTGAATGAAAATTATTTTCAATTAACACTAATTAAGAGGTCGTATAACACAATAGAGGAGAGCACATTTAATTTCTTTTTCTAAATGACATGCATGCATTGGTGGCAACGGTCAGTATATTTGTGGAAAATGTTTGCTCTTTCCTATTAACAAAAATAGTAAGTTTAAGCGATTCTTTTATAGTCAGATAGATATAGTCAGACATAGAAAAATCACAGACTACAAGCAGACAAACTGACACGAATTTATATCGAATTTCCCTATGTAACATTACCAAGTCGAATCTCAGACGCTTTAAAAAAGAAAATGCGACGTTTGAGTTTATTCAATAGAATAAAATGTGAAAATTATTTAAAGAAATGCATCATCGATCAACAATTTAAATAGCGTCATCCGGTTTGAGCTGAATAAATAATTTCAATGCTCACAAAAGTAAATGTGTTTTAGTTGTCATCCATCAAGCAATTACATGAAGCATATCAATATGTCGTTTCGGTTGGGTTACACGTTTAAGCCAAAGACAATTTTCCATAACGTAATTTGGCATTTATCAACATATGTTAAATAATGAAAAAAATCGCGTAACAATTAAATGAAATACGAAGAGTATGTAATTAAGTCACATCGCATTGATTGTTGGAACGAAAATGTTAAATATGTTTAGACCTTTACGAAGTGTACGGGTTTGCGTTTACCGGTAAGTTCGTGACAATCCCAAATCTTCACTGAAAATTGTTAGCTTTCAATGTTGGCGGTATGCTGCATATATTTAGTTGCAAGTTGTGTATTTACCCTCAGGAAGCATAACAGAATACATTCATGTAGAATGAACATTGTAGATGTATTATATGCGACTGAGCTCAATAACATGCTTCTTTTGGGTATAATATACAACTTGTAAGCATATTGCTAACGTTAACGTCTAAGAATTTTCAGCGTAGAGGTTTTGGCAGTGGTTAGCGGAATCCGTCACGTTCAAAGGATGGGTAATGACAGGCTGCCAAATAACAGCAGAAAGAAGAAATGAAAAGTTACAGGATTTTGAATTGCTCATCATGGCCTACAGACCAATCGATACACGTTTTTCCCTGCCAGGCTACCAAATAACAACTTATTGTATTCCACGAGCTTTGAGCTTCTTTCACTTTTCAGTTATTTTTTCTTTCGGATAGAGAGTAAACTCAATGCTGGTAAAACAATAAAATGCACAACAACGCACCGTTCCATCGTCTAGTCCTTATACTATTTCCAGCAGCAACATCTAAAAATCGCAAGAGTTTACACATTACTGTCATTCCAACTGAAGACACTAGTAACTTTCGACCCATATTTTTTTTTACTTTCGGCCGTGCTGTGGATCATGAAAAACTTGTTACGACACCCGGAGTTTCTACCTACTCCTTTATCACGTAATAGTTATCACCACACGAGGACACAAGTGAAATCACTTTTACAATTTTCTAAAATTAACCGTCCAAAAGAGACACGTAAATGACTATAATGAACAAATTCACATAGTGAATGCTGTTGACATTTTAATTACTTTATTCATTAGTCATTTGCTTTACAGCTTTTCAAGGAATTTTTATGTTGATACGAAAAAATTCCAGCAACTAGCGTGAAATCAGAAACCTAACTTTGTCACCTGGGATTTATCAGCTAAGGTTCAAAGACCTGAATGAAATAATGAAAAAAACTGCAGCTAAATCGTTAAACGAATATCAAAGACAAAATATAAATGTGACGCAAGTCCATATTTCTCCTTCTACTTACATTAAATTTGGTGACGATTGATGCTACTCTTCTAACATTTGAGAAAAAATCCCTCAGAGGGGAAGAGGGTTAGACAGAAACATGCGCTCCATACATATACACATCAATTGATATTTGGTGAAATGTAGCCAATAAGTGGTCAGGTGATCTATAGCTTAGCCAGTCAGTCTTATGTCGAGTCTTGTTAAAGTAAACATGAATTGTACTTGGGATTCCAACGGTTTTTTGATTTACAATGAATGTCGGACTCGATCCCTGGTTACATTGAGTCACTTTAAGCTGACGAGAAACATATATGTTATTTTCTAATGGCTCTTTCACCTTAGCAGTTACTGATGATCGAAACGAAAGAAAAAATCAACTCAGAAATAAGTTTTGTTTTGTTTATCTAACTGATCGAAATTTTTTGGAGATCCCAATGATGACCTATCTGATTCGATCGGCCCCGATTTTTGAAAATATTCCTTTTAGAAAACTGGATGAAACTTTGAAAGGTTCGCTTGAAAATATTCTCAACACGACGACGATCATTGGAACCGAGGAACGCTACCAATATCCTTGGGTGGTATTGGCATCCGAATGCTTAATAGCCTTGCAATTCCGGTCCATTGTTCCTCAGCTTATTCAACGAAAGAATTAGTCAACGAAATCTTTTGGCCTTCTACCTATCTCACAAATCAATACCTTGAAGTAGCTAAAAATATTTGGAAAAACATCACCAACCCAACTGACATTCCACCTACTCCATCTAATCAAAAAGATTGGGATGATCCTATGGCATTTAACGAATTCGTGAAGCTGAAAAAGCTAGTCTGATTGCAGTATCGAAAAAAGAATCCGGGGATTCGTTGCACGCTGTTCCATCTCTCCACCTTGCAGTAGCGCTTCGTCTCGGAACTAAAATTTATAGAGCTCACACCTGCCGATGTGGTCAACAAGTTGACGAATTCGGCCGTCATGGTTTAAAATGTAGAAAAAGCGTAGGCAGGTTCTCATTCAGCATTGAACGACGTAATCAAACGATCACTCGCCATCGCAGACGCTCCATCGCATTTGGACGATAACAAAAAGAGAGCGGATGGAGTAAATCTCAAGTCTTGGAGTCAAGGTCGTCAGTTAACGTGGGACGCCACCTGTTTGGATCCGTTATGTGCAAGCTATGTACGTTGATCATCGAAAACGCAATGTTACGTTGCAAACAGAGCTGCAGTGAAGAAAAGAGATAACTATAGGACAGTCTGCAATCTGTATCTTTTCGTTGCATTCGCCGTTGATTGTCTTGGTTGTTGGTCGAAGGAAGCACAGACATTTGGGTTTGAGTTAGGAAAAAGAATGATCTAAAGCACGGGTTAGTCGAGATCGTTTTCCTTTTTTCGTCAAAAAGTGAGCATCGCTACCCAAAGTAACTCCGTGATTGTTCTCGGTACAATTCGTCCAGACGTGGCCTTGAATGAAGTTTATTACTTCAGGTCAATTTTGCTCTTTTATCTTTCTAATATAATGCTATTGTTGGATGTTCAACTGATCAGTTAAAGTAACGTTTAACTGGTCTCCACGGTGGTACATCTAAATTTTTAAATAATTTACTTTTATAAAGTTTTATAATCTTGAATCTAAACAGATGTTTCCAAAAAGTTTTTTTCTTGAATTTTTGATTGCTTGATTGATTCGAACAAAGAAGAAGCTAGGCGTTTTTGATGTCCAATTTCCCAATTTCAGCAGTTAACGAATTTCGGAATGATACGTCACTTCCAGATTCCAGAGGGATGATTCATACCTCTAGAACTATGGCATCTAAAAAGTTGCTTATAAACTTACAAAAGTACTGATATCCGCAAAAAAAAACCTCTTACAGAGGAGGTGTGACGCTTAGAAAAGCTGTGAAATCAGAAAAGTGTGACGCATTAATCATCTAAGGTAAAACAATTTTCTTCCAGTTACAAAAGTTCTGAAATCAGAGGGGGTGACGCATTAAGCTTCGATTCGCAACAAAAATTTGTAAACAAAATTACTTTGAGTTCAAAAAATTGCGTCACAAATGCCAGATCCAACGACGAAACAATTTTTCTGTACTTTCGGTATCGGTAAGTTGGATAGCAACTGAATGAGAAACCAAAATACGACGACAGTTGGTTGAGAAGCACGTCACTCTTGCATGCTTCCAAATCTTAGGAAATTTTTCCTTGCTGATACACGAATGGAAGATATACAAAATGACTGGCAGCACTATCGGGAGAAGCAACCTGATGAATGCAATAGGAACCGAATCAAGTCCTACTGAAATGGACTTGATGCTATTAATCGCATCGCGAATATCCCGCTCTGATGCATTTCGAAATGAAAATGCAAGAATTTCCTTAGGATTTTGGCGTCTTGCGGGGTTATTTGTTAAATTCACAGTCCTGGGGAGTTCAGAGTAGACTGGTCTTGAGACAAAGTGCTCATTAAGTTCGTCCACTGTGTACTGTGGAACCATATCGTCAGGCACGAATCCCAGCCGCCTCAGGCTTCCCCATACTTCTCCCGTTTTAACTACATTTCGAAACTTTGATGAGAAATACTTTTTCTTAGCTACAGACATAACCTGATTCGCCCTGTTACGTAATGTCTTAATTTTTTGGAAGATTATGTCTGTCCGAAAGTCAAACATCTAAAAAAAAATTCACAGTCTCTACTCTCCTCCCGGGGCGCTCGTTGTCTCTCTTCGGCCATGCGCCTTATTAATATTCATTTCTTTTAAAGCCGCTTCCATGTCTTCCGATCCAACATTCACTATCAATGAAGCAAATACCAAAACGAATATCAACAAAATATCAAACCGATCGTACTAAATATTCAAATATGCATACTGTCACAATATGTTCATTTCTTATCGGAAGATTACTTTGAGTTCGTTATCAGAAGAGGCTTATCCGAAGATAATTAACAACTCGATAATTAATTTCTATTGGAGTTATTGTCGTTAACTGTGAAAAGACAAATAAACTTATCTAGACCAATCCATTCTGTTGTGACTGATTACTAACGTAAAGGTCACAATTTCATGTAATACAGAAATATCATCTTCTAAATTTCAAGACTTATATCATATTTCAATGACGAAGGAACTTACTTCATGTTGACTATAAAAAACAACAAAATTAAATAAAAAAAAAACTGAGGAGTGACTAATCCACTTATTTCTACCGATTTATTATGTTGTTTCGAGAATTCATTGTGATATCACTTTTTAAAACTAAAAAACGTTGATAGATGTATAGTGAGTAGTGAATTCTTTGCACTGTTAAGTTAGACTTATTATTGGTATGATAAATACCTTGAACTTTAAATGTAATGAAATGTAGTTAATCCTTCGGTTTGGTTCAACCTATAAAGCTTCACAAAATATGCTCAGAATTTTTGGCGCAATATTTATAACAATAAAGTAAAATACACATAGCCACACCAATTTCCAATCGAATATTTCCATTTCTTCAAAAACATGCATTGAATAAACTTTTTGTTAAATTTACAAACGTTTCAGGATTATTGTCATTAAAATGCAATTATATGAGAACGCAACCGATGCGATGCAACAACGTTTTGTACACAAAATTTTAATTAAATTTTCCTCGATTTTCAATCACGGACACGCGATTTATGTTTGTTTAGTTTACTATCGAATATTCGAAACGTATTTATTTACCCCGCCGATTTGCCATAACGAAACCGACTGCATAAACGTTTAAGCAACAAATGCCGTTGAAGTTATAAATTTGTATTTTTCATGACAAAATAATCTCTGAATGAACGTAAATAAGCACCACATTGATAGAGACTGTAAGGTACTGTGATTACCATGAGTGTTGTATATAAGTGTGTAAGTGTAAGTGAACAATGTGTGTTCTTAAAGATCGTTCGGTTTGTTATGACTAATAAAACAAAAACAGTCTGAACAATTCAAAACTAAAATACAGATTGTGTCTTTTGTTTACTAGTATGTTAAGGGTGCCAGTCATCTCATAGGAAATTACCGCATACCACACAATAGAAAACAAACAAAAGTTTGGTATTGAATCTTTATGAATGAATGAATGATATGCGTGTTTTACTAATTCATATTATGATCTGTCAGCCATTCAAAATGCGGTATAATTTTGGTCAGTCTAAAGAGGTTACGTTGCGTTGCATAGTTTGAATGTTAAACGCAAATAATGAAGGTCACTCGTTATTGAATAATCAAGGAACCAGATAAACAAAAATGTTGATAAAAATCTGAATGGTAACGTGATATAATGGAAGTAAACACATTCACAGTCCTAATGCAAACATTTGTGGAAAGTACGCATCATAACTGACCAACCTTTGTGATGGTTCGCGTTTCCGTGTTTACATTCCCCAAAATCCGGATCTGAGCGCACATAATCCGAAAACGGCTATTTCGGTTCACCCAATGAAAACTAATTTTTTAAACAGAAAAATGTTATAATTTCAATGACAATAAATTTTAATTTTCGTTCGGTCTAATGTCTAGAAGGCAATACCAGCGTCTCTGTAAGTAATAAAAATTTTCTCAATGGAGTTGATGTATGCGGCTGCTCGCAAGTCTAAGCCCAAATCATACTTCTTGGCCGTTTTCATGATTGCTCTCGCTGATCGCTGCATTGTGTAGTCCAATCCAGAGTGGACAATATCTTTTTCCGAAGCGCCGGCTATGCGTTTTTGAAACGATTTAGACGGTTCCACTGAAATTTCTTTGCCGAAATGCTTCCGTAACGATTCTCTAACAGACTGCAGAATATAAAAATTGGATTCTTCTTCGTATTTAAAATGAAGGCGACCAAAGGAAACATGATTAATATTCTTCAACCATTCGAAGAAGGATACCGTCACACCACCGGACGTGGCGAATAGATCTGGTATGACTAAAATTTTGCGACGAATAAGGATTTCATCAGCAGCTGGAGTTGTGGGTCCATTAGCGCCTTCAAGGATTATTTTTGCCTGTATATTTTCGGCGTTATCTTTGGTTATAACTTTCTCGTGAGCAGCTGGTAGAAATACATCGCATTTTTCAAACATCAGATTGTCTCCACTATACTTTGTAGCTCCAGGGAAATCCATAATCGTTCCTTTTTCATTTCGATATTTTAACAATTCCTCTATATCGATGCCATCAGGATTAGTGATTGAACCATCGCGTTCTAAAATTCCGATGCACTTAGCACCAGCACGTGCCAAATATCGACACGAATGTGAACCAACGTTGCCAAAACCTTGGGCTATAAAGGTTTTGTCTTTAATACCAGGTGTTAGGCCAATAATATTCATGTAATGCTCATCCTTCATGAAATTGTCCAAAGCATGAAAAACTCCACGTCCTGTAGCTGCAACACGTCCGTGTATACCACCCTGATTGATTGGTTTACCGGTAACACAAGCACGGGAATTCAGATCTTGATATCCAACAGTCTTACCGTAAGTGTCTGCAATCCACGCCATTTCCCGCTCACTAGTACCAACATCAGGAGCGGGTACATCAATAGCAGGACCGATAAATCCTTTCTTTGCTAACTCTAAGGCAAACATTCTTGTAATTTTTTCCAATTCATTTTCGGAGTATTCTTTCGGATTAATCTTAACACCAGCCTTCGCTCCTCCATACGGTACATCAACACAGGCACACTTAAAAGTCATCAAAGCGGATAAGGCTTTCACTTCATCTCGTGACACATCATCTGAAAATCGGATACCACCTTTCGTTGGAGTACGATGTGTGCAATGTTGAGCACGAAAGCCGGTTATCATTTCATATTTTCCAGAATCTCTCCGTATCGGAAACGACACTTCCAGTATGTAGTCGCATCGTTGCATTAACATTAAAATACCTTTTGCCGTATTTGTTTTTTCCGATACGCTGGCATTTCCTTTGATATTTTTTATCAGCTCGTTCTCAGACAAATACAATCCTCGTTGAAAGAAATATTCGACCATATCGAAAAATTTTGGATTTTCTGCTGTTGCAACTGCACGCAAGCGGTCCGGCACATTTATTTCTTTTTCTTGTGCATAGTTACGAACGTGACCCGTAAACTTGTTTCGGAAAATTTGTCTTGCTGCTTTCCTCGCAAACATTTCGATTTCTTTCAATCTTGCGAGACAAAAAAGCTTACAATATTCGACTAATCTTCAATACTTGCTTAGGTTTTTACTAAATGTATGGAGTACTAGATGCTATACTAACAAAATGCGTCTAACAGTCCAATTTTTGAACTCTAATCGATTTAAGCAGAATTATATGATTATTCATCAAGATCTTATTTGATTACTCATCAACCGTTTTGGGAATGTTTCACAAAATAAATTAAAATCAGGTGTGCAGTTCACAGCACTTTGAAATGATTATTCATACTAGCACCCAATTCAGTTTACTTACGGATTGCATTTTTGTTTGTTAAACTGGACACTCAGGTGTGTATACATTCTTCGGTTTCATATTGCGGTGTGCTGAAATATGAATCAACTGAGTAAAACAAATAAATGAATCAAGAGGAAAGAAAGTGCTAATAAAAACAAAACACTTTTGATTGAACAATTAAGCGAATACGAATTGAGAAGAGCGAAATGAACAGCAAAGTTTAATGCGGGTCAATTAGAATTGTTATTCGTTATTAGGGTTATTAGCCACAAACATTAGACTTACTTAGCACGTTGATTGAAACACTTCATGAATAAACAAGCAGCTCTGCTAAAAAGAACGATGAAAATACAGATATCATTTTTGCCGCACTAAAATGGGTGGAAAATAAATACTCTCGCCACACACTTTAGACATTGGATGCAGCAGATTTGGTTTGTGTACTCACGACTTATATACATAATTAAAAATCATTCAGAAATAAAAATATCTCCATCGTTTATAACATCGAAAACTACGCCATCTATTTGAAAGTCTTCTTATAGGACGTTACCAAGATCGTGACCTGTTTGAAGTAGTCAACAAAAAAAGTCAACAAATAAAGACAGTTCTATTGTGAATTGTTCATACGTAATTAGTGAATGTTGACTTTTTTCGTTGACCAAACCAAAATTAGGAATCAGGCAATCAGGAAAAACCGAAATAATTTTTGAGAGAATGCGCCGCAGGCCGTGATGAATCTTTAAAAAAAAAAGCGGGGTCGAGGGGCGGCAGCCCCCGTGTAGGGAGGTCAAGGAAGAATATCCCCACTTGCGGGGTCTAAGGGGTAGAGCCCCATGCACGGAAGGCAGCCTGCAGGGCGTTAGTAGCTCGCCGCGGGCGCGGGGGCAGAGCCCCCTACATACCAAAAATAAGATTGCAATCTCTTTAGGAATTGAAAAATTTGATGTTTTTCCTGATTTATTTCCTTCCTGATTTTCGTTTTTCCTAATTTTGGTTTTTCCTAAATTTGGTATTTCCGGATTTTTGTTTTGATAGTCAACAATCACTAATTTCGTATGATGTTGCTTTTTTTGTTGACTACTTCCACCTACATGCTGAAGTAGCCAACAAAACATGTCAACAAAGAAAAACAAATTTTTTATTGACTTAAAAATGTTGACCACTTCAATGTGTACAATGAAGTAGTCAACAAAAAAGTCAACATTCGTACGTATTACGTATGAACAATTCACAATAATTTTTTTTATTGTTGACTAGTCAGCCCGATAACATCGTGGTTAGCGCATAAAACACGTCCTGCCCTACAGCGCATAAAGAACTTAGCGATGTTACGACGGCCGTCATAAGGAAAAAGCTTAGAGAAAATCAGCGAGATTTTCAACAAAATTCGCCGAAAAAAATCAAATCAGTGACAAAATTAAACAAAAGATTCCCGGCGACTGTTTTGTTTAATTTTGTCACTAGTTCGATTTTTTTCGGCGAAATTCCTTGAAAATCTTCCCTAATTTTCTACAAACTGGCTGAGATATCGAGGTTTGAAAATTACATTTGGGCCATCGATTTTTCTGTTGTTCTCATCATTATGAAATAGTATATTTCAACATACCCCACGAGATGTGTACGTACACGCGGGCGAAGCCCAAGCGAAAAGTACACACAGAGTGTTTATTGGGATATTTTGAAAGATATTTTTCTGTAATAGTGAGAGTGTGTACCGCGGAAAGCAACTTTTCGTCCTAAGTAATGGGAAAGTATTTTCGACTCACAATTAATACACTCTCACGTATACAGAAAACTTTTTTTTCTGATCTGTCGGTTTTTATGTTCTATCTATTAATAATTTTCGATCTCGAGAACTGGACAGCCGATTTTCCTGAAATTTTTAGGGAACGTCAGTCTCGGACCCAAATGACAAATTTCATATACCGCTTTTCCGGAAAAACTCTGGAAAAGTCGTGGCATCTGGAAAAGTGGTCAATTTTGAGGGTTTTTCACGTGGTGCTCCGGAATGAGAATACTTAGAAAGTTGGTTTCTTCTCGAAACTTATGGAGATTAGTGAGGAGACTTTCTTGGGATCCCAAGAAAATGGCTGCCAGCTGTCAAAGTGACGCCATCTTGAATTTTTTGCTATCTTCTGAATCAGAATAGCTAGACATTTGGTTTTTTCTAGAAAGTTATAGAGATTGGTGAGGAGAATTTTTAGCCTGAAGCCGAATTTTTTTTTTCGATTTTCGCTGGAAATTTTTTTTCACCATACATTTTTTTCGCCGGAAATTTTTTTCGCCTGAAATTTTTTTTTCGCCGGAAATATTTCTTCGCCAGAATTTTTTTCGCCAAAAATTTTTCCACCGGAAATTTTTTCCAATGGAATTTTTTTCGCCGGAAATTTTTGTTTTGGCCGAAATTTTTTTTCGCCGAAAATTTGTTTCTACCGGAATTTTTTTTCGCCTGAAGTTTTTTTCGCCGGAAATGCTTTTCACCGGAATTTTTTCCCACGGAATTTTTTTTCGCCGGAAATTTTTGTTCGACGAAAATTTTTTTCGAAGTTTGTTTTGTTTTCAAATTAAATTAAAAACAAATTATAGCTCAGATTAAAATTTGTTCTTACTGCCAAATATTTCACTCACCAGCAACGGGCGGCATTATCAATGGCTGCAATGGCTTACTCTCTTTAAATATATTATTAATTACAATTAATTCTTTTGGTTTTACCTGTGTCATTAAATAAAAATTGTCATAAAATTATTTCAACATACATCACAAACAGTGACAAACCTTTCATAGACAAACTGATGACTCATCAAGCTATGGAGTTCGTTTTATGACCTTGGGGTCAGATTCTCTTCTTCGACGTTGTCTGTATATAGTCCAAGAATGTTATTGTAAATAGTGGACAAAAATAGTGTATCTGTTTTCTTGTTAACGTTGTTTTCTGTACGTTTAATGGCTATCATTTCTTTTATCTGTCTAGATTTTTGATTTCGATCTCTGAAAATTATCTTTATATCATTCCATTTTGGCTCATGTTTTGGCTTTTGTTTCGTTGTGCGAAGATTGTTTTATTTTTTGAATTTTTGCGTGTGAAAACTGAAAGTGTTGAAAAATTATTACGCTGGTGGGTCGGGCATTTGTGACGCAATTTTTTGAACACAACGTAATTATGTTTTAGAAAAAAGTGATGAAGAAGACGAAGCGCAATGCAAATCATCATGAATGCATATCAGGCCTCGTTTTTGTATGAAGATTTCTGACGAATGAAAAATAGAAACGTAAGTCTTCATCACAAAAACATTATGAACCCTTGATAAAAATAGCTTACGCCATATATAGACCCATGAGGTGTTAAATGCAAATTTTATTGCTTAGAGCACGTTGAGCTTAACTATTCCAGTCCTAAATTCCCACTTTCAAGCGAATAAATCAATCTTGGGGAAAAACAATTCTCTTGTATTTGAATATATCTGGCACGAAGCAGCAGTGTTATGCTGAGTTGAAATTTACCAAACAGTGGAAAAGGCTAGTAAGAGTTAAATATATTTCATTTTTACTTCAGTTAAGAACGAAAAGGTATGCCGCGCCGTACGTACCAAATTGAGATAAGTAGCATGGCCCTTCTATAATTCGTTTTATTATGTAGCCTGTCTCTTTCAGTGAGGAGTTCTATTTGACTAAGGTACGTTCCGTTTACATTTATTGTAACATACTCTCAGCTTAGGATATCAACTTAAAAAATAACAGCCCGTATGAGGGTAGAGAATTAATTGTTAATTTTTTCAAGTAAACAAATACGTATTTTCTGCTCGTTATATTGTTAGATGAACATAAATAAATAGCCCCTCGTTGTTTTTTCTCTTCATGTTATCAAAACATTTACTTTGGTAAATATAGACTAAGCATTTGTTGAGCACGAAATGTAATTCATTAAGTAAATAATATCCACTCACACTTGAGAGCCTTGAGAGACATGTGATCCCATTAGTAAACGAAAGAGAAGAAATATGAAATCAGAAGTTGAAAATAAATTTTATATTCATTGACAAAACATATGTTTTCAAATTTAAATTTCTACGCTAATTTCTTCTTCTTCATCACTAATTTCGCTACAGATATACTCCCATATTAATCTTACGAACAAAAGCCATTTTTGAAAATTCACGTGCGAATTGCTGCTACGCGCTCATGATTAAAAAAACAGTTAGTTGTTCTCGTCATCAATCATTTCAATACTGTATCAATCACTGAAACGCAATATAGAGATTTCGGTGTACACACATTCTGCTTTTCATTTGATTACAATAATTGATCAATTTAACTAAGTTATTCAGTCGGTCTTCAATAAATATTAGTGGATGTGCGATGACCTCATTTTTAATTTAATAAATTTAGAAATTCTGCTATTGTCTTTTGCTGACTAGAGAAAGGACGTCGGTACTGTAGTAGAGCTGTAGCTCTAGGCTATGTGAGCAATTTGTGGACACTTCTCTCACCTTTTTGGCAAATAGTGCCTGTAAGTGCTTCAACACACTCTTTAGTACGTCGCTTTTATCTGCAACCAAGTGGCCTTCCTTCACTCCCGGTTATGACGTAACCAGAGCCTGACGTTCTACCAAGAAACGTCATAGCCTCCTGATTCCCCCGCGTTGCTTTGCAACAATGCCAGATGTTTTTGCTCCTGCTACAGGCACTAAATTTGACCCTCTCAACATCAATTTTGGGTAAACTTTTAAGCTCTTCAGAGAATTTAGAATCAAAAAAAGTTGACCCGTTCTTGAATCTACCTTAAGATATTTTTGACTGACTGACCACTTACTTCATCTAGCAAAGATTATTGATGGGTAACTGACTATCTACGAAGTAGTGGTCCGAACTGAAAGTATATCCTTTGTTCAATGACTACGACTACAATACACACTTACAGAGCTAAGACGCACAAAATTTTAAAATTACTCTAACGAAAAATAAAAAGTTTAATTACCAATTGAAACTGTGTTAATATTGAACCTAACCCTCTCATCAATACTAAAATCTAGTCAATATTTTAAGCGATTCTTTTAAAAAATGTGTTACGCCGAAAAGTATGTTATCAAATTAAACTGTGTTCGTTGTCGTTATATTATACAAAACACAGACATTTTACTATAATGTAACACTACAAATGTTTTTCATGTTCATAATGGCACATAATTAAATGTTTACACACGTGATTATATCATTCGAAACGATTTACGAACATATGTAACGTATAACTTCCCAAACTTTCAGTAATAATTCTTAGAACTGTTGCCTTTTATTTTAAAAATCTAGAAAATCGCTCCACTCAGCATAATCTTGCAATGGAACTTTCCCGTTGTTAAGCATGAAAAATTTCGTTTATTTTCAATAATTTTCCATAATGTATCATCATCCATCGTGCCATAATGATGATTCCTTAATAATTTTTGTATTTTATTGCATCACGAAACGATCTTTACTGAAGTGATGTTTTAAAGTCATTTTAAATTGAAAAGGAACTTCTCAATAGGAAAGCGGATGTCGGCCAAAAAAATGCAAACGAAAATTGATGGAAAACATTGTATTTGCTGCAGCATTTCAAATGATTTTCGACGTTTTTTTCCAATTATCTTCCTTCTTCTCTCAGTCGACCAATTTTAATTGCGATCAACAGAAATGAAGAAATTGTCATTAAGAAGAAGCGTATTTCGTTTTTTTCACACTCCCACTGATCCTTCCTCTCCGTCAGGTCAATTTCATATAATTAACAGGAGTATTTGTTTGGGTAACAAACTGTACATCAGGTGCAATGCGTAAGGATCGACACATATACATTCAAAATGATAAACAAATTTGTATACCTTGGTTCGGAGATCCCCGTGAAGTAACGCCAAAGTCAAATCGCCAAAATGCATTTTGGCGATTTTTCACACTTTGGAGATTTTTTCTGGTGATTCAAGAAATAACTACAAAATAATAAATCGCCAAAGTGTGAAGAAGCGCCTAAAAAATCGCCAAAGTGCACCTTGGCGATTTTTCGGCGTTTCTTTACACTTTGGCGATTTTTTCTGGTGATTCACCATTTTGTAATTATTTGTTAAATCATCAGAAAAAATCGTCAAAATGTGAAGAAACGCCAAGAAAATTCGCCAAAGTGTGAAGAAACGCCAAAAAAATCGTCAAAGTATAAAGAAACGCCAAGAGCTGAAAAAAATTAATTTGGCGTTTCTTCTCTTTTTTGGCGTTTCTTCACACCTTGGCGATTTGACTTTGGCGTTACTTCACGGGACTGGTTCGGAGCTGAACACTAGTAACGACATCGCGGACGAAATAAAGAGACGAGTAATTCTGGGCAACCGGAGTTATCACAGCCTTCTGGAAATCTCAGAGTCCAAGTCAGTAAGCCGAAATCATATGGTACGATGCAGTTCTAGCCGACTTGAAAACTGTGGTAGTATCCAGCTGGGAGACGTTATATGCGGATAGGCCTGGTTGGAGAAGACCAAGACCCTTAAATGGTTGTAGTGTCGGTTAAGTAAATAGGTCAGTAAGGTTTGGTGTAAGGGATGACGATAAGTGAAAACAAAGGTAATGCCCGTCGGAAAACCTCGAAAGAAAATACCTTGTAGTGGGAATGAAGAGCAGCTGGAACAGGTTCCTAAGTACTAAGGAATCTTTTTTTCACACTATGGTTGCGGCGATGATGTAATGTTGTCTTTTTTTTGCTCAGACCAGACTCATTTCGTCTGTTTCCTAAGACCTCCATCCCACTATAGAGGAAGACGTGATTTTTCGACGGTCCTTTATCTGTGTAATAAAATGTGAATATCAGAAAATCAGTTGAGTGGTTCGGAATATAGGAAAAGTTGTATTTTTTTAGAAAATTTTGAATTTTTTTTCTGCGTTTTTTCGACAACGTTGCTTGGAAAGGGTTTTACAATATTGTACAATTTCCATTTTAATTTAAGGAGTCGTGAACATATGACGTCACACTTGCTATAAAAAATTAGTATCCATAAAAGGGTCATAAATTAGTCAGTATAGCAAAATTTGTTTTTATAACTCTGGCTACTTCCCCAAATAGGGGGTGTGTTTGGGGTGTACCCGGAATACTATAAGCAAAGTCTCTGACCAGTTTGCAGTTATGGACTTTTTGGATTTCATAGCAGGTGTGACGTATTATGTGGACCCAATGAGCAGCTTAGAAAAATTGCATTATATTACGGGTATATACGGGTCCGCATAGCATATGTTTTTCAAAATAATCCCTCCAATTGGATTTTTAGTTTGAACTTCGAGATGATTTTAGGGAGTTTCTATGAATTTTAAAGTTTATTTAAGCATTCCATTAAAAGTTGAACACTGTGGCGAGAAAAGTTTTAAATTCCGAATGAAAAACTAACATTCTATGAGCTGAATATAAAGCAACCTCAACCGCTGCGAATCATTTCCAGAACACTTTTCCCAAAGAGACAAGCTGAAATAAATTTTCGTTATGTAATTTGTAAACATCGTATTATACAAAGCTCCGAAAGATCGAAACAGCAATAAATCTTGTGAACAACATAACTCCACTTGTTATTTTGGTATCCATTCAAAAAGAACACTCAATCGAAAAAATTCCAACGAATAATTACAATTTTACCATTCCTCATACATCTGAGAATATTCACATTTTTCAAAATCATTCTCAGAAAGAATTTCGTCGACCAATAGGTCCTTCTATATGGGGATGTATACATGAAAAGATAATTTTTTCCATGTAACATCAAACAAATGAGACTCTCTTTGAGATTGATGACCGATATAAAATACAAAAATTGCGTACAAAAAAGCTGGACGTTTTTTCTCCATGCGGTATAGTAGAGATTGAATATTTTTAGGAAGTGGAAATCGTATTGTGTAGTAAGTTAGGATTTTTTATAGCTCTTACTTAAAGCTTTATAAGCACGCCATTCTCAAACTATTCAACATTCTTGAAGTGAAATGTAGTTCACATAGTTGAAATGTTTCGACATCCATCACTTTTGGTTTATACTCATCCATCGGATAAAAAGTTTTAGGACTAACTTAATCTGTGTTGAATTAGAATGACCATGTCGTATAAGAATTTATTTGCTTAGACGCAATGCTAAAAATAGAAAACATTGTATTGTTGACAAGGTTGAGTTCGAAAATGAATGTTTCTAGCGTCGTTAGCGCTAGTTGAAAAACATTACCAAAGACCCGTACGTATCAGAATAGATGTGACAAACAGAATAGATCTTGCAAAAATACTCGAACGTATTTAATATTGAAATGAGCAAATAGTCCTATGTTGTATGTTCTTTTATAACTAAAGAATTTCAAAGATCCATAGAAATTATCCAAGGTAATGTCAAAAGCACTACCGAAGTACGTCTAAGACCAGAAGACCAGAATGTTCTCTCCTGCACCATATCAAAAAGAGGACTAGACTAAGTTGGCAAGAAATCCTGAAACTATTTTCTCTAAAATGTAATTCTCACCAAGTTTGCCTTTAGAAGCAAATTCCTATCTGTCATAGTTCTAGATGCATCATCCTTCCCAATTGTAGAAGTGGCCGTACTCCAGCATTGGGTAATTTTACCTTAAAACCCTGAAACACGTGTCCTCTATATTTTTTTTCTCTACAACTTTGCCTTTGGAAGCAACTTTCTAACTTTCGTAGTTCTAGAGATATGGGTCATCCCGACCAATTCTAGAAGTGGTCATATTCGAGGATTGGGTCGTTTTTCCTTAAAACACCGAAATACGTGTTTACACAACTACAACTTTACCTTTGAAAGCAACTTTCTGACTTTCATAGTTCTAGAGATATGGGCCATCCCGGCCAATTCTAGAAGTGGCCATATTACAGGATTGCGTAATTTTTCCTTAAAACCCTGAAACACGTGTTCTCTAAAATTTTATTCTCTACAACTTTGCCTTTGACAGTAAATCTCCAATTGCATAGTTAAGGAAATATCGACGAAAAACTATCTGCTTTCGTATTTGGCAAAGAAACTCAATTTCGTCCGCTCCGTTTGTACCTGTGCCCAGACCACTGACCCATTTTCCACAAAAAATTTTCCCAGTTTTCAGAGATCAAATGCTTTAATTTGAGACCAAAATGAACAAATTCCGCTACTTGAAGAAATATTTGCGAAAAAGTTTCATCGACGCTCGAAAATCTATGTCCGATCCCACCTGTATCTACCCCATGTTACAATGAAGTTGTTTGTAGTAAGCCTATAGGACGTTTGTACTTCGTACGGGTCCAACAACTGGCTCGTAACCCTAGTCGCTACAGGCGAGATTTTTAAAATAGCGCGTTTATCTGCAATTAATTTATCGTCGATTTCAAATTAAATATAATTAATATCGATAAGAAGTGAACTCTTTTTCTTCTTAAAATGGCTGAATAATAAACCTATGTCGGTAAAACCCAATGGAAATTACGAGAAGTGTTTCGAAAATCGAAAGTATATGTTCGCAACTCTGAGAAAACAAAAATAGATCAGCAACAAGAAAAAAGATATTTATTTATAAAATAAATATCAAACAATTCTGTTTTAATGAAACCGTCAAGTCTTGTTTCTAACACACGTTTGTAGAATTTGTGAGTCTTGTGATACGCTCCATTTCATGAAAATACTGCTCTTTATCGTTCGAAATCTTTTATTTGAATCAGTCAGATCCTCGATCATTCGATTCGCCTCCTTTAATTTATCGATATTCCTCTTTGAGTGTAAGTGATTTCCAAGCAAGATAATTAAATTATTTACAGCACCATTTGATCATGAAAACTGTCTCAAGTAAAATTTAACAAGAGATCTTAGTAGTTGTGAGTCCTAACAAAGTTCCAGTACAAATAGAATTCTGAGATTGGATGCTGATTACATTGTATGGCATTAAATTTGCCGAAGGTCAGTAACGTATATCTACACTATTCTGTTGAAACTGTGTCAATAAAAATGAAAACATTGATATTTTCAAACAATACACTTGTGCCTTTTCCCCCGCCAACTGATTAAATAAAAAACTCTATTTTGTAGCGATTCACGCACAATAAGCGCACTATTTTAGTGGTTGTCGAAAAACTTCCATCAATATTATGTAGAAGAATATATGTAACGAAATAAATCGTAACTCTCATCACAGAAGAAAGCCGCAGCGCTAAAACACAATATTGAAATTGGACTACTCGAACGTATTCAATTAATTAGAAAGGGATCCAATGCTTTTATCAGCATATCAACAATGTCCTGAGATTTATCCTTTTCTAAAACAATGCTATTCCACACCCACGAATTTGGTTTTCGGAGATTATACAATTTTGTCTAAAAGAGGGTGTCAACAAGGCGATGCAATAATATGATCACCATGCTAAACTCGAAACTCAACATTTGATATTTAGTGACGGTACGTTGGGCGGCTCTCCGGAAGTAGTTTTGAACAATCTAAAACTGATTATAGCGTAGGACTTCGACTAAATTTTTCAAAATACGAGCTTAACGTTTTAGGCATCGTCGATAGGGAGGAAACTAAAAAATTTTTTGAATCTTTCAACAATATTGCTCCGGGATTAAAATTACAGGAGGCTTAAATCGAACTTCTAGGAGCCCCTTTAACTCGAAATGGAATTATAACAGCATTGAGTTCGAAAAAGTTCATTTTGGAGCGTATGGTTGGCCGTCTCGAAAAATTGAATTCGCACAAGGCATTTTGTTTGCTGTCATTTGGAGTTGCTGCTTCTTTCCACGTGGATAAGTTTGGCCGCCATGGACTAGCATGCAAAAAAAGCTGTACCAGAAAGCAACCAACAGGCTGAAACAGATCTGACGGCAAAAAACCTGACGGGTTGACACTAGTTCCATGGAAATTTGGAAAGCATTTTGATGAGGGATTTTACTTGCGCCGCTACAACGTGCCAATCGTACGTAGCATCCACTAGCCGACGAGCAGGGGCAGCAGCAATATGTAGAGAAATTTCGAAAAGAGCTAAGTACAGGGAACTAGAGAATAATTTACTTTTGTCCAATTTCAGCAGAGACAATGGGTCCGTGGGTTGAAAACGGCAGAAAACTGATAAACGAAATCGGAAAGAAACTCAAACTAACAGCGGGCGAGCCGAGGACTAAAAGTTTTCCGGTTCAAAGAACCAGTGTTGCTAACCAGAGAGGCAATGCAGCGTCAATACTAGCGGCGATACCCCAGGATATGAACAAATTAGATGCAACTTATTATATGGTGAAATAAAATTTGTAATTTGTAGTTGAAAAGATTCAAGGTTTTACAGGCCGCAATGACGGCTTAGCTCGAGCACATTTCCTTATTGGAACATTAACATCTTCTCTCCCCTTTCCTATTTAAAGAAATTACAGTTGTATGCCACAAATGCAACCAGAAAATGTAATTTCAAACTCCCCATTCGTTCCACCTATTGAAATTTCATTAGTTTAATAAATAAACTAATCACAATTCATTTCGAACAGTTTTCTAAAAAAAATAGAAATCGACGCCACTGTAATGTTAACAATCTGGGTAAATATTCATTTCCGCTCGTTGTGTAAAGATGTAACATCCGAAACTGTCGCACTTCCTTCCACTAAATCAAATATCAATGTGACTTCTTTGTTATCGCGAACAATACTATTGGCATTTATAGAAAATTCACCTCAATATACAGCTCCGTCGACAATCAAACATTGTCTTGTTTCCATAGCATAAAAAGTTTGCGTAATATGTGAGAGATTGAACTTGTATACCACATGAGGTACGCTCCAAAATTTCGCAGTACTACACAGCTTAGACGGTGTAAGCTTGCTCTTGTGTGTGTGAACATTACCTTTCAGTAATAGGTCGGAATATTATAGGTTTTTAATAAATACTAAGCCAAGACTTTCTGGAAGCACTTTAATTTTTGAGTCTGACTTTGCTGATTTTCGGACCTACCACCCAGGTCTGAGTCACAACGTCCAGCAACAACACACAACGATTCTTTCATTAATAAGAAGAATAGCATTTAGTTTGAGGCGGTGGAGACGAATTCCTTCATCCAAAACTATGGGGGTCTGTCTGTTGAAAATTGCTATTCTGGCTAGCAAATCGTGGAAGATTCAAGTTCGAATTTTCAGATCGGAGATTTGAAAAAAAAAATACATTGTTTTCCACATTTTAGAAAACTAATTTCAACTATTTAAGTAATTTGAACGCAACCGAACAAAGAATAAATTGAAATTAAAAGCGTACTGTATATTGTATTTAGCGTAATAATTGCATTACATAAAATGGTCGTGTACTCACAAAAATTGGATTATAATGAACAGTTTAGTAAAGCAATAACATGACCAACAACAATACATATGCAAATAATGTAATAAACGAACTGAACAATTATAGCATTTAATTTATTTCTAAAATGCTGTACATCGATTTTAAATAAATCATCAACATACAAGTTGCGAACGGAACGAACGTGACAATTGGTGTCGTTGGATGATTAAAAAACAATATTTAATCAAGACTGAAGGTAGCTAACAGTTTTGCAACAAGGATTTCCCAAGAGTTTCTAGTCCATATTTTCAATATTTGCACTTGATCCCACTGGTAAAGGCGCTGATAATGATTTAGAATCTAGACAATTACTGCTAAGCTTTGAACAAATTCAGCAATAGTGCTCCATTAATCGGGTGTTACGCCAGACCCGTACGATTTCATCGTAAAATCGAAAGACGATGTTTAGACCAGTACGAAGATACGAAGTTCTTCGAAAAAAGGGGGTAAAAAATAATAAAATGTACCCAGCCGCCGTTTTTAGCTGGCTTGAACCGAAATAGCCGCCGCCGACCGACGACTTCAATTTTTCAGCTAGCCGTCGTCTAAAATTTTCAATGGGCTCTCATGTCTGATTACAGGATTGAATTTGGACAAAATCGGTCAAGAAATTTCGAAGGTCGGTGAAACTTTTTCGTAAATATCTCAGCAAGTATATCACAGAAATTGTTCATTTCGGTGTCAAATGAAAGCATTTGATTTCACAAAACTGGAAAAAAAAATTTGTGGAAATTGTGTGAGTGGTCTGGGCACTGGGACCAATGGAATGGACCAAATTGAGTTTCTTGGCCATATACGAAAGCAGAGTGTTTTTCGTCATATATGCTCAAATATGAATATGGAGATTTACTAAAGCCAAAGTTGTAGAGAATAAAATTTTAGAGAAAATGTGTTTCAGGGGCCTAAGGAAAAATGACACAATCCTGGTATATGACCACTTCTAGAAAAAGGAGGAATGACACATATCTCTAAAACTATGGCAGTTACGAAGTTGCTTCCGAAGGCAAAGTTGCAGAGAATAAAATTTTAGAGAACCCTTTTTCAGGGTTTTAGAGAAAAATGGCCAAATCCTGGGTTATGAAAACTTCTGGAATTGAGAGGGATGACTCATACCTCCAAAACTATGACAGTTAGAAAGTTGCTTAAAAAGGCAAAATTTTAGAGAATAAAATTTTAGGGAAAAAGTATTTCAAGGTTTTAAGGAAAAACTATCAAACCCCGGGATAAAGCAACTTCTAGAATTGCGATGGATGACACATATCTATAAAATTACGTCAGTTTTGTTGGTCCTCTTTTTGATATGATGTATTGGAGAACATTTAGACCATCAAAATCAATGGTCTAAGACGTACTTCGTTAGGGCCTTTGACATTACCTTGGGTAATTTCTATATATTTAGATACGTTTGAGTCTTCTTGTAAGATTTGTTCTATTTGCCATATCTATTCTGATACGTACCAGTCTTTGGTTATGTTTTGTATTTCTAGACTTAAAGTAAAAAGATTGAAATTCAGGGAGGTATTTGAATAAAAAAACTCTTGAAGGTTAGTTACATCTACGGCTATTTCTTCTCCTTAATTCCTCTACTTCAGTTCTACCCTAGTCTCCAAATAGACACTTTTAGAAGTACTAGGAGGGAGAAAAATTTTGTTCATGACTTTTCAGCCACAATAATGCCATCGGCCAGTTTCCTCTGTGATCATAAGGCCTTCTCATTTCAGATTGATTTTTTTTTCGCCTTCACAGGTATAGTTGGTCTCTTTCTAATCAACGCTTTAGAAAAGAAGTCATCCGCGCCAACCTAAATCCCATTTTTTCGAAAAATGATCTTCGTTAACGTTGATCTAGACCCTATTATCTACCACAAAACAACTCCATAAGCCGAAAAAAAGAAATCAATCTGAAATGTAAAGGGGTAGTGGTCACTCAGCAGACACCTCTGTGCCAAAAATCTGAAAGTGCTCCTAAATGAAATCTATGACTAGCATGCACAATACTTTTCTTTCTTGGCACCAGCTTGCTTCCTTGAGTTCTAGAACTGGGAATAGAGAAAGAAGCCTCAAACCAACACCAATCTGGATACTTTATAATTTATATCACAAAATTCTGTTCAACTAGGCATCAAGCTCTAACTGCACTGTGCACATCGTGCTCTAGAACTCAAGGATCTGAGTCCGAATCTTTTGACAACATGAGTACTATGACATAAAGACATTTCCGGTATGGGCTGCCATCTCCAATCGCAGTTCTAAACCTTAAGGAAGTGGGGACTAAAAGTATTATGCATTGTGGGACTCGCCGTAAGTTCCACTTTAGCAAAATCACATTTTTGAGATTACAGACCTTCACTAAGAAAGAAATGAGTTCATGCAGTATCCAAAAGATCAATCTACCGCATGAATCTCATATTTGTTTGCTCTTCTTTGTTGCAACATTAAAAAAAGATGCTCCAACAAAGTAAGGAAAGTCACCTTAGAGCTTTTGTTTGTTTCAATGTGAAACAATCTATAAATTATTTACAAACGAATATCCACAAACTCCCGGCTTTTTCGTGATAATTCCGTTTATTAAAATAAAAAGCGGAAAGAAAAATGCAGCGATGTCGTTGACTGATGCTTACTCACAATGAACTAAATTTACCCATAATTTCTTCACTTTACGAAAATAGGTCTGCCACAGGGGCGTACCACGTTCTGTTCACCATTCTTTTTTTATGAATTGTTTGAATCTCTTTTCGAGTCTATTCGAATCCGAATTCCTAAAACAAATGCTTGCCGGTGATTTTGTGAATTTTACGCATCGGCTTTGAGACACACACGTTGCGCTACTTCCATCTGCTACACCCGTTCGTTCAACACATAAACACATGTCTTCACAATCATTTTGTTAAATTTTCGTTTCTACGCATTGTTTACACAACATGTTCTCTCGAAAACCATAGCAACAAACGTTTAAATTCTCTTTCTATTTCCTTATCAATCTTTCTTGAACCATTTCAAAACTGAATCAACTAGAATTCGCCGAAAGCACAAGTCGCATATATACATTACAAGGAATTTTTTTTTACAGTATAACACTTATACGTCGCGACGATTTACTGAAATTTTCATCAGTTGCATTTGATTTTCCGATGTGAAAACATGTTTCTCGCTATGTTTTATCGTGTACAAACATCGTAATCCGTGTTTTTCATTTAAAAAACTTATATGCTTCACCTATGACTTAAAATAAAGTAATTGATGAGTACGGGTGTTTTTGTTGCAAAATTGATGTCGTCGGGTACATGGAAAAAAGAGGAAAACTGATTCAGTTGAAGCTGTGTGTCGTCGTCGATAGAGAGTAGCTTCATATTGTTAAATCATTGGACATCATTTTCGTTTCTTTTCTCATTTTTCTTCCTTGTTTATGGTTGATTCGGACTTTGTTGTAACATTGTTGTATACAGAAGAAGCAACAATATGCAATGAGGTAAACAGACCAATGTGCAATATATTTGATGCATGAAAAAATTGTGTGGTTTTAAAAGCAAAGCAAACAAAACAAAAAAAACTGAAGAAAATTCACTCGTGTGGGTCGGTTGATGAAAATTCTGTTTGGTGTGTAAAATGCTTGTATGTTATTTTGTTTGTGAATAAATCACCTATTTCCATTCACAGGCGGTGAAGAAAAAAAATTTAATTTAAAAAAGTAAAATTTGTTTATAGTGGAATTAAACAGATTTATTGCAGCAGTAAATTGTTTTGAATTGGAGAACATTTAGTAAGAATTCACTTAACATCAAAACGTGTTTTTTTAAGTAAAATAATTTTTTTGCTGCAAGTTCCTTTTTTTACAAATAATAATTTTTTGATAATTTTATTTATCGTTGTGTAAGAATTCATTCCTGGAGGTGCAAATGAATCATTCGCAGTAAAATAAGTAAGTGTAACTCTTTAGTGTATTTAATGACATTTTTTCTTGTAAAATTTGTAATTTCAAATACTTGTCACGTCTAAACATTAAGATAACAGAAATGTTGCGATAATGTACCTACCGTGTGTACCTGATTTCAAACTAACACCGAAGTATATTTATCTGAACTCTTATTCTTATATCTTTCTGATATGACGAATTAAAAAATATTTTTAACAGAAACATGAAAGATTCCTGTGTGTGTAAATATTCTGTTTCTTAGTTTGGAATTTTATCTTTTTATTATGTGTTCGCAGCAATTCAGACCAGCCAAAATTTGTGCTACATCGATTTAGTTATTTTTAGACTCATTGTAATTAATTAAGTTTACGAAACAATGCAATAAAATTAGACTTTCAGGCTCTTATTTCCATTTGTATGCACGATTTGAGGCCGATTTCCGGTTCAATGCCATTGCATTAAGTTTTGAGCGAAATAGATCAGCTGTTTGAAACAGTTTTCACTCACCAATTTTAGTTTTGTACGCCTTGGGATAAATTACGTAGCAATCCGAAAGTGACAGATGCGAAATTTTTCGAATTAGGCAATACCGAATTTCATTCATAAATCCATTATCAATGAAATTTGGTGTTGCCATAGAAAAATTTCGTAACTGTCACTTTAGCATTGCTATGTGTTAATCATCACGACAATAAGAGTTTAGTACTCATCATCATTTAACCACTTATTCAGTTGTCCATTTTCCTCTTGACGTTTCTCTTCATTTCTGATTCTGACGAAAATATTTTAATGATCCTTAAGAAATCCCATTTTGTCTACCTCAGGAAATGTTTCGCTGACTTAGTATTTCGTCCTAATAATAAGAGGGTAGTTGAGAAGAAACCCATTTGATGCTTTCTCGAAATGTATTATTGGTAAAATGAAGTAAAATTGTCGGTAAATGTTTTTCTTGTCTTTTCCACAGATTACGTACAAGGAAAAATGCACTTGAAAAACATTTTCCTGTACATGGAAAATCTAGGGAACGGGTTAGCTCAGTGGTAACGTACTAAATACAGGGTGCTCATAAAAAATAGAATTGGAGGGTTTACAAAAGATGTTTTAATTCATTGTTCAAAAGTGCGTCTTTTTTAGTCTTTCCGATGTCAGAAGCCGTGACGTCACAATTCAGTGTATCCCCCCCCCCCCCCCGTCCGATTTCGTCACGTTCTGCTGGACCTTCCTCCTCCTAAGTGACATCATTTGTGAACAGCTTCATATCTTAGTTGTTCGCTAATAGAGTCAGTAGCTTGTAACATCGTAACATAGTACTCAGTTGGTAACATCGAAAGCAAAAAAAATCACTGCTAAATAAACTTATATACCTTTGATTCCACCGTCAATAATATCAAACGTGACACCATGCCAATAAACTTTATTTAATAAATATTTGAATGTATATAATTTTCCCCAAACATAAAAAAGCTGTACTTTTTTATAAAAGTGTGGATGCATACAAACATCGCAATGTTTTGAGTTCATATTCATAATTTCACTCTTATGAGATTTCTAAACTATTACTGAGTAATTTATCAGTGAAATTTATTGCTTTTAATGTTGAAACATCAGGGAGCACACAGGAATAATATAACGGTACGGTAACGAATAGATGTCAGTCACCGTCGCGTTGTCGACCGATGTTTCTTCAATGCTGGCGATTTAGGTTTATGAATTCGGTACGGTTTGCATTTGCTTACAAAAAAAAATCATTTTGTGATGCTTATTTTACATTTCGATGAACTAGCTACGGCTTGTCAAACCGAATTGGTAAAATCGTAATAGAAGATTATGCATCTCTTTGTTATTTTGACATTTGGGGCATTGTGGCAGTAAACTTGCCCTAGAGGGATAAGTTCGAGATTATTGCTCTAGATAAATAAATGATTTAAATATCAGAGAAATGATAAGTTGGCACCACTGCACAGTGTGACATTTCTGTTAACATAGCGGCACTAAGCCAAATTTACCAGATAAGGCAAAATCGGTACAAATTAAGAAAAAAAATTCACTGTAGCGTAGCTTGTAGCTCATAATAGATTCAACATCCTCATCCGATTTTGCCTTATTTAGTAAATTTGGCGTATTTGGCGTCCGATTTTGACACACATAGCCATTTTAATAGATATGTCACACTGTGCACTGTGCCGAATGTAAGGCATGAGAGAGCGATTGCACAAAAATTTTAACAAATTTGTCTCGGATATTGTCACAAAAATGAGAGAAAGAAAAAAGAAATGAAAACGTCAAACGATTCCGTCCTCTCTCAATTATTTTCATTTATAGATGCTTGACAGCAGTTCACGAGATAAGTACATGAGTGCCGTAGAGTGCAAGAAAGTAATACGTTCAAGTTTCTATCATATAACACAACTGTCAATCAACATTATGCCATATTTCTATCTGATCCAGTGGTGCCAATTTATCATTTTTCTGTTTGATACAGACACTTTACAACACACCAAAAATCATCTAATTTGGCTTTATCAACGTAATAGAACTCTTGTGTACATACATCTATTCACGTAAGGTGTTAAAGAAAAGCAGTTTTTATATGTATGAGTTGGGGGGCAATGCGAGCAATGTCAAAAACTCTATGGACACAAACACATGGAAACAAATTTTCGTATCGCCATATATTAATATTGCCCTCAAACCCATACCGATATATGAGCAGACTTACGTTATGAGGAACCTTATAGCGTAAGAGTGACGATATCTTTCTGAAACACCCTATACCACACCGAACGGTTCACCGGCCGTGAAGTTTAGGCGTCTCTTTTGAAATTTAAATTCTTGAATAATCAAAAAGATTGGAAACGAAGTTTGTAATTATTTATTTTATGAAACGCAACGGGTTCGACTGGGGGCTATGAAATGTAATTTTCTTGATGGACTTTGTTAATAATTTTATGTTCTTAAATATTGTCCATGATGAGGATATGCTCTAAGTGAATAAAACGTTTGCCGTCGGTCGTACGAAATTTTATTGAAATCAAAGTTAGGGTTGAACCGGTGGTCGTATGAAAAATTCGTTAGATCCTTATTGAGCTTGAACGCATGCACCGATCTCGTTCCTGCAAATTGTGCCAATCCAAATTTCAGAAAATAATTGAACACAAGAAATCGAATTTCTCCTTTTGGATGTACAATAACATGTGTTCCCACATTATTACCATTTCTAGCACAGAATTGAGGGAAAGTCGTTTTTGTGTTTGTTCCTGGAATTTGGATTCTCAAGTTTCTAATTGATTTGTCCGTACAAAAATCGAATACGCGAAGGAACTTTGGACGTTCTGGTTGGGTAATGTCAACTAGAATGACAAATCGCATTTGGAATGTCATTATCATACGTTTACCGTCTGGGAATATGGACACAATTCCAGCACTGGGTCGTTTAATGTATCCGTTGACTTCTGAAACATCATAAACGGCCAACGGTCTCGGCATTCCCGGTCCGAAAAGATACAATGTATTTGTGTTCGTTCCACATGCAAATCCACGTGCGTATTTGTCATGCGGAATAGTTTTCAGTTCCATGAACCCGATTCCAGTTCCCAAACCTGTCCTTTTTCTGGGATCGCTTGGAAAATCGAAGTGGATAGTTCGTTTCAGACTTCCATCTGGGTAAAAATGTCGACACGTATTTCTAAAAACAATCTTTGAAGTAGTATTACTAGTCAATGTTATGGGCAATACGTAGTCTGCCACCAATATGGAACCATTGTTGAGTCTACCGTAACCATGTGGGTTAAAATTTTGAATTCTTGAAGCATTTTTTAGCAGAGATCTCGCAGTGCAACGGTCAGCATCGATTACTGCTATGTCACCAGGACTACCTGCTTGTTCATTGCACATCATAGTAACAAGAAACTGAGACTTGTGAATGGGTTGAAACTCATCGGTACATGCGCCAGGAGCGTCAATTCCACATAAGAATTGCGGTCCATGTTTGGGGTTCCGTGGAATTTTCCATACGAAGATTTCTTTTTGTTTTGATAGAAAGCTGAGAAGGCCGCCGGTTATATAGTACTTTCCATCTAATGAAATGCTAGAATGATGAGGTTCATTATTCGCTTGACCGATTCTATTCCTGGGATCTGAGACGAGTGGCACTACGCGAATTATAGAACCGTAAGTTAAGGACTGTTCATCGAAATCGATGACAGCTATAAAGTCTTTAGCATTTTTAACTGATGAATCTTGACCAGACCAAACATACAAGACCGATGGATATGACCTCCAAACTGAAAGAAGAAAAATTAAGTTCATTTGCCATCCATTTTCTCAAATAAACAAACCAGTAGAGTTATTAGTTCCGCAGTTATGTGGCAGCGCTATTAGCGCTTCAATCAAGCTAATTGCAATCACCAAACGAATTGTGAAGACATCCAGTCCTGTCAACATTTCAATCTGATATTGATGGGTCTATAAAATGGTTTAAGTGTTGTCACATGCATGTAACTTGATTCAGCTTCACTAATCAATTCTTCAATAAATGCCGTTTTTTCTAAGGACATGAAAAATTTTAATATCAATGCCATGAATTTCGAATCGTGACCGTAAATATTAACACGAGAATTTGAGTTAAATTTTTACAACAAAGTACAGGAGCTCTCAGTGGAGTATAAGGTTCGGTTCAAAGAATAGCGAATTTTTTGATGTTGGCGAAGGCGACAAAATCTGCCTTTGAATGCATTCTACTTTCGATGGCCCAAACTGGTTTCTGTAGCCAGTCCGACCTCATTCCAATTTTACAGAAGTCAATGGGGAACTTATTTCCAATCTATGGTAAAAGTTACATTGCCAAATTCTGTGGTTCTGGCCGTGAAAAACTATTCGCAGATGGACAGCAACGCGTAACGCTAGCGCATTTAGCGTGGCAAAAATAGTTACGAATAGCTGCAAGTTGTTTTTCATGGCGAATTATTATTAGGGGTATGCACATCATGCCCATAAGAAATTTAAAATGGTTCTCATCACGATCACTACATTAAAAGTGGTGAAATTGAAATCGTGTGTTTTATTTTAATTTATACAACTGCAATTGCGTGCTAAGACTATTTAGTTTAAGTCTGCACACTTATCGCTTCTTACGAATGCCTTCATCAATAGCATTTTCTTTTAACTTTTTACAGAAATTTGAAAGTAAAATTGAAAATGAACTTAGTGAAAATTCCGAACATTAATAAAAAATTATCTTCACCTTTTTTGTACTGTTGCTGGAAGTCGGCTTAAAATTACTTTTGTATTTATTGTGTGACAAAAGCAATAAAATAAAAAAAAAAAAAACTCAAGATTATTTTGCTACCAATTTAATGACGTCTGTAGGACGGAAACGAAATGAATACAGTAAAAATTTTCGATACAATAAACGGTCCGTGTGATCGTAGTCCATTGTTTATTTATGAATATGTTTTCCAATATTAAGCAAACATGTATTCGGTTGTTGCGTATGTGGAAATTCAACCAAAAGTCGTTAGTCAATCTTCGCTAGGAAACGTGTTTACAGAAGTGCATTGCGCGTGCTTAATTATTTTAATGGAAAAACCACACTTATAGTTATTTACAGCACAAGGAGTGCATTATGTACATGTCATAACACTTGATAAATTGTGAAAGTTTTTTATTGTAGTGCTAAATATAGTCTTCTCTGCTATCTTTTATTTTGATAGCGTTTGTAAGAAACACTTTCGGATCAGATTGACGTTTCTATCTTAAATTTTATAGGTCGACAATCGACACTCAAACTGAACAAATATGCAAACATAATACGACTGAATTAATGTTACTTGAATATGATACTTGGAAATGACGTTCGTAACCGACTTTAAGTAACTTCCTTATTCAAGTTCCAACCTGATTTTCAATCGTCTGATTTTGGTCGATTTTTTACGGCATATGTTTGTTTGTGTGTGTTATGTGTACCAGCTGATGGAATTTAGGGCATTCACATATACCGTGAAAGCCCGTTGCCCCTTCCAAGCCAAGAGATCAATCTGGGTCACCTGAAATTCTCATTTTCGTCAGGTGCTTGTTGAGTCCGCAATGACATGTCGTCGCACCAACCAACCTTCTTATGCGATCTCGGCCCATCGTGAGGAGCTGCCTAGTCCCTTTCTCGTTCAGAAAGGGGAGGAAATGCTTGGTATACATTCCTCCTTCGTACGCTGTTCAGCTTTTTCTATATGCTCAGCCTTCACCCAGTCCTTCACCGCTTTCGCACAAAGCGAATTCGGGATGGGGATGTGGGGTTCGGTGAGCCTTCTCATTATTGTCCACTCCGGAGTGCCCAGGCACCCAAACTAGTTGGACGCGATTTCTTAGCTCTATATGGTTCTAGTAGCCTTTACATTTTTCTACCAATTTAGAAGTCACAGCGCTTCTATTGCTGATTCACTATCAGTGCACACAATCACGTCCTCACCATTCAGCCCTTCTGGCAGAATTTCTCGAGCTCCCAAAAGAGCTGCTGAAGTTTCCGACTGGACGATGCCGGTATCCATCCTCGGGTCATATACCCCGGCTCCGGTTCCTTCACCTGTCTTCGACCCGTCTGTGAATCTGACCCCACTGTCGGGTAGCGTTAGTGGCTGGCCACCCATTCGCCCACTCATCCCTGTTTGGGAACAGTGCTTCAAAGTTTCTTTCGAAACTCATTTTCTGTGTCATAGAGTCCATGCCCGGTCTTGAAAATTGGAGACCACCAGCCATTTTGTGTCAGCCTGTCTGCTGTTGCGAAAGCTTTCGCCTTCCATACTATATCGAATGGTGGCACCGCTAGTAGCTCTTTCAGGACACACACACAAACAAATCTCGGACCTTCTTTCATCCCCTCCACCCGCACGTTGAGCCTTGGCGACTATACTACGCAGCCATGACTTATCGCGGGCCTTACTACCGCTTCATACATCCACAGCATTGCTTTTGAGGATAGGCCCCAGCTGTTCCCGATGACACTTCTGCAGATCCAAAAGGCCGTCAGAGCTTTATGAGCCTTGTCCTCTATATGGGAAATTCAGTTTAGCTTACGGTCGAGCGTAACTCTCAGATATTTCACATGGGGGCTAATCTCAACGTCCTTCCCGAAAATCCTCACTTTCCCAACAAGATATGAGCCCCTGAGCCTTCGACTGAACAACACTATGTACGTGTTATCTGGGTTTACTTGCAGACCCCTTTCCTGGCATCACCGTTCCACTACCCTCAGAGCCATTCTCAAGCAGTCACCCAGGGTGCTCTCGAACTTACCTTTGATCAAGATGTTCAGGTCGCTCGAGTAGCCCTGGGTAAGGAACCCGCTCTCGTTTAACTCCCTCAGAAGGAAATTAAACACCATGCAGAGGTGAAAGAAGTCCGCCTTCGGTATATCCTTTGGCAACCCAGAGATCAGCCTTGTCACCGCACACGTCGGCCTCAACAGTCCTATCTCTGAGCATCCTATTTATCCATCAGACAACAATCGGCGCTACTCAACTCTCGACTAGCGTTCTGCCGATCACTTCAAATCTCGAGTTGTCGAAGGCACCTTTTGTCCATAAAACATCCAAGGACGACGCGAAAGGAATTTTCTATCTCAGCTACGAGATCATGTAGAGCGGAGTCTGTAGACTTACCTGCCTGATAGGCATGCTGTTTTACATGCAGCGAATATTCGACAAAAACTTCTTCTCTTCTCTTATGTACAGATCAGTCAGCCTTTTCAGTGTCTTCAGTATGAAAGAAGTAAGACTGATTGGTTTGTAGTCCTTTGCCTTATTATGTAACAGTTTACCTGGCTTCAGCATGAAGGCTACTTCCACTTTTTCCCACTTCTTTGGAATGTGGCCTTGGACCAGAGAACTGATCATCACCTTTCGCAGTGGTTCCAACAGAATCTCTCCGCTTTCTTTTAATAGCGCAGGAAAGATGCCGTCGTTCCCAGCTGACTTGAAAGTTTTGGTCCATTTTAGCTTATCCATTGTAATAATTCTCTGAGGTTAGACAAATCGGTAAATCTCGGAAGGAGGTACCTTGCAACTAGTACAGTTTTCTGGTTTTATGAACCTGTTATGCGTGTCGGATGATAATGAAAGCTGTGATTATCTCGTTCACGACTAAGAGGTTTCTTACATTGGGGTCCGATCGTAAGGAGCAATGGGATAATCATATTAATAACGAAGAAAGATTTAGCCGTCTCCGATTGATAGGGTAAGATCAAAATATTGTCAAAGAGGATCTTCGGGTATATGACGAGCAAACTATGATGATTACGACAAACGTTGTACCCGTTTTCTGTATTACTCTAATCAGACTAGACCTAGACCTCTTCGGTCGCAATTTGTGGGAATATGTAATATTTGATAAAAAGAGCAAAAGATATAGTTTATCCATTTATATATTTTCATTGTAGTCATGTTGTATATTACGCCGCCGTCTAGGGATAACGAAGAGCTCTTGAGGTAGTGAACATCTAAATCCTTTAATCTAAGACCGTTCTTTGGAAATTATTGCATGTGTTTCAATTCAACTGGTGAACATAAATTCGTTGATTTACTGCACGGTCGAAAATAGTTGCCACAACAATTCTGAAATAAAAATGTTAATGTGTGTATCACAAAGCCAAGCGTATTACACATTTCTAAATCGGAGATTACGGCTTTATCCAATGTATTCTTATATTTTAACCTATGACCAGAGCTACATATCAAATAATGCTTGCATTCAACGATGCGTGTGTTATCCATACACACCACACACTCAAATTTTCAATCCCAGACATGTCACTTAAATTACAACGTAACATTATAAGCCATGAAGGAAAGAAAAACGTCTTTTGATTTTGATAAGAAATAAATAAATTTTAAAAGCAAAAGTAAATTGAACGATTTGTGAACACTTTATGGCCGACTATACTACAAAAATGTGTTGACATATCAGCATCGTTTAAATTACAAATGCGAGTTCAACATTTCACGACAAGTGATAAAATCTAGTTATTTTACGATGGTCATTTCGTTACACTTCTCACTTGATAATTAATTTTAACTCTGTTTTGGAGAGCAAATGGATTAGTTTCAGAGATATACATGTTTTAGGGTGCCTTTGGTATTACCATTTTATTTAATTATGGTTCAAGCCAAATAGATAATTACGTAAGCATGGACTCGAATTAACAACGAAGTTAAAATCAGCACACCATTCCCCTATATGACTGGTTATTTCATCATTGTTGGTGATTTATGTTTACAGAATTCGCCCATTTTTAATTAAGAGCAAGTGCCTACAAGGACTCCTCCTTCCATCTAACGGTATCCGATTTTTACTAACTTCTTCTCATCCTCAACCTTCATGGGTTAGAGATCACCAAGTCCTCAGAACCAGCATTAAAAGTTACATACATAATTTAACATAAAACGTGAAAGCCCAACCTTTAGTATTTTTAATTTAAATATAAATTACAACACAGTACGACATCATTCATTAAAATGTATATTTTTACCGGGCAGCGATGTGTTTGGTCTAATTTCTGGTAATTGACGTTTGCATGAACATGAACATCATAACGGCCTCAAAGCAATTACGGTATTAATGTCGATTGTCTTCGAAGATATTTGTTTCGTGTATATTTTCATTGAAATCAAAACACAATAAATCACTTTTCATCAACCCTTATTCTATAAGGATCATTAGATTATAGTGCTAACGCACCGTTTGATCTTTTTCCTAATTCGAGATGATTAGAACTTCCTAACTTATATCAAGATGAAATTATCTATTAGTAGAGGTCCTTAGGCGTAAAATAGTTCACTTCATAGTAGAATTGTGCCGTTTGGACCAGTTGTCAATATCGGTATCCTGATTATAAAACAATTAACAGATCCTTAAAAACACCCAGCCTTCATCCCCCACCCCATTTTAAAGTTTTCGCTGCAAAACGTTTGTGAGGCGACTGCTAAACCATTTTTTAAAAGTAAGGTCTATCTATCAAAATATGGTCAATCTGGTTTTTGGTTCGCTTATCAGTCGATACCCATGTCTCTTTGTGGATGTATTTATGTTGGAAGGTACTGCTGACAACCATGCTTCTTTATGCTGCAAAATCGACCACCCGCCGTCCATTGTTGTTTGAGTTTTCGCGGAGGCTATGTTTACGGATTGTGCTCCATCATATACATCCACCAGTTTCTCGTAAAATAGCTCCTTCACCTCGTTGTCCCTTTCCTCCGTATCGCTCGTCAACAGGATTGAAACCAATCACCACGTTTCTAGCTCTGCCGAAAACCATTAAACCTGTTCCATACTCTCTTGGACTGACTTAAATACCATTGTTCTACAAGAACCTCTGCTATTTAAACTTGTGTGCGCCGGTCAAATTTTCTCGGCGGCGGCTGTAATTTTCTTTTTGAAGAATCGGCGGCGGCTTGAATCGGCTGAAGTTTTCCTTCCGGCGGCTCCGGAGATTTTCGGCGATAAGTGACGTAGGTCCTGTAAGTTTACTACAAAACACTTCACTCTAATATGAGGTAGTTCGAGACCAGAGTGAAGGGATGAATTTATTATCGTCTATAGTTGACGAATTCGCAAAAAAATGTCCGGTCGTCCGTTTGTCCATCCGTCCTTGCGATCTTGATGTTTTTTTTCTCTGAAAGGCGCAAGTATTTAATGGAAATTGTTCAATTCGTTGACAAATGGAAGACTTTCGTCTTAAGAAAGTATGGAAACTTTTTTTGTAAAAATCGGTTGAGTTGCTCGGGATTCTGGGATTTAGCCACTCCTAGAATTGGGAGTTGCTTCCGAAGGCAAAATTATGGGTTTCAGAGGCCTTAAGGCATACTTCGAGAGGGTAATTTCTGTGCGTCGATGAAATAATAGTTCTAAAAGAACCTGAATGTCTGCTGATAACATAAATGTCTCCATACCAGAGGCACATTCCTCGGTCTCAGAGCCTCAGCTTCGCCATGTGACTTCTGAGTCCATAATGGCCAGTAGTCGCTCTCACCACCCTGCCGATATGGCAACTTTCCATCTCTCGCAGACTTTGAGTCCACCATGGTTTCGATTTGGGAAAGAAAATCCTCCTGGTTGCGTCTCACACACTCACACTCACCTGTACAGGAGGATTGGGGCACTGTTAGGAACGGTTCGAGACCACTCACCTGCGCTGCAGAGCGTGTAATTAGCCATTGAGCAGAATATAATGTTTATCTTTATGATGAGATTAGTTTTTGACAAAGAGTCGAAAAGAGATAAATTATCTTTGATACGAGAAGCGGAACAATTTCTCAATTCAAAATAAATGTTTCCAATGTTTTCATGCGAAACGTTAAAGATTTTTTTATGAAAGCCTACGAAAGTTTCGGTAGTCTGCGCCGAAATTGTACAAAAAAAAGAACCGGCGGCTGGCGGCGACGTAGTGTTTTTATTTTTTCGGCGGCTGCGTGATCCGCTGCACAATTTTCAATCGGCGGCGGCGATGGTTGGGATTTTACCTAAATTTTCGGCCTGCAGCCGGTGCACACCGATCCTTGCAGGTGTGTATCGATTTGAATCAAGGTATGCCAAGCAAGGGGAAGAGACTCGAATCAATTATATTCGCTTTTCCTAATTAAATTAAATCTCATCAGTGCGGGACGTAGGAAGAAAGAATGATGAATCAGGTGATTAAATAAAATGCTCTTTAACTTAGCAATGTTACCTACCTATGAAGAACGAACTTTTTCATTTCGGGGTCTAAATAAGAGAAAAATGCAAAAAAAAAAAAAAAAAATTGTCCGTCCGTCACCGCGATACTCGAGTAAAACTTTTACAATTTTCATGATTTTTTTTGTTCGAAAGGTCTAGGCATGCTCGATAATTCGTGGAAGAAACGTTTTTGATTTTGAGCCTTTGGATTCAGTCAGGGCCCTAAAACTGAATCTCTACTAGGGCCCAACGTGTTTTTCTACATAAATCGGGTGAATCTTATCAGGTTTTCAAAATCTTTTTTTTTTCCTGAAAGATAATTGAAATATTGATAACGGGATTGAATTTGGACAAAATTAGTTAAGTCCTTTCCGAAGTTACAGTCGAAAAAGTGGTCAAAAACGTGGTTTTTTGAAGGTTGGTGGAACTTTTCGAATGATATCTCTACGAAATTAGAACGAAATCCCTCTTGAAGGTTCTTAATAAAAGATATGGATATCAGAAAATCATGAAAATTAAATTAGTGAAAATATGTTGAGTGTCCTTAGTGTGGACCCAAATTCACGCATACACGATATGTGGTGGTTTTTCTTGAATATTTCTTTAATGATGAGGTTATTTGTGTAGTGTTGCAGAGAAAAAAATAGGAGAACTTTTTTGTTCTTGGAAGTATGGATCAGAGGTCTCTCCGAAGCGATAAGTGGTAACTCCGTTCTAAGATCGGCCTCAGTACAATTTTTTTTAAGGAGGGTAGCCGATTTTGTATGAACTCTGGGCCACGAAAACAAATTGTTGGGAAATTGCATAAAAATCGAGATAAAAATGGAAAAGACATCGAATGGGCCATATGGGTTTTTTTACGTCTAAGATATTCCAAGCTGTCACCTGCGCCAAATTTTTTTTGAAGACACCTAGACTATTCAGAAAATTGTGACAAAGTTACAGCTTGGACTGACGAGCTATAACACTTTTTGAGACTCGTGGCCCAAAATTTGACCACATCGTTTACCCTCCTTTGTGTGAATTTTTTTTTTTCAACAATGTTTTGAAATTTCGGATTTTTCTGAGGGACTTGGAGGCGTTGTGTGGCTTCGAACGCAATTGTCCTTTATCGTAATTGCATATACTTAAAACTTAAGGCAATATTTACTCAGGTACGTTCGAGTCTTTTTCCTACATCTATTCTGATGCGTACGGGTCTCCTGCATATGTTTGTTATCAATATCCATATTTCGATATAAATTGAACGTATGTCGCAAAGCAATATCTACTTTGATTCTATCAATAAGACGATGTCCTTATTGCACAACAAAATTCTTATCATTCGAAATATGTGCTCTGCTCAACAGTTTCCTTCATTTCTTAGATATTATAAGAACCACACACACCAGCCAAAACAAGTAAAGCGAGTGTTTTAACAGAAAGAAGTTTTCAGATTTTTATTGAAATGCCAACGACCATGATTTCACACTGTTGGTACGGTTATTATAAGAAATAAAGGACTATGATGTTGTGCATGGCATATTAAAAATGTAAGTTTAGGTTACATATGATGTGGGTAATGCCTTCATTTTCTCTACTTAAAAGCTCTAGTTTCGTTATTGCTTTGCACAATTGCCATGGAACGAAAAGGAAATACTATTAGTTCAATGTGTTGAAATTTGTTTGCTTAGTTTGGGAAGCAAATTAAAACGTTAAATAAAAGTAGTTTTCTTTTTATGTTTTTTAGCTAGTGTGTGAACAGAGTTATTCATCTATAATTGCTTTTGAATTAAAGTATCAATGCAAATTGTAATAAACGGAATGAGTTCAAAATCATAAGTATTCTGCTAGGAAAGTAGTCTTACGGCCGCTGGAAACTCTTTCATTTAGTCCTTTATATGAAAGTTATCAGAAAAGAGCGTTGTTTGTTGTTTTTGAGCATACAGAACGAACACAGAGCACGTTTTCTTCTTTCATAATTCAATTGAGTATCACCTGCGAAAAATGTTTTTTTAATACGGCAGTTATTTTATTGCCATTGATGTAATCTAACATAATTCAAGCGATTCCAAGAAAAAAAAATATCAATGTTCTAGATTGAGATATAGCTACATAAAGCCTTAAAGTTGAGGAAAGTAAGACGTCGCTGATATTTGTGCGATTTTGAAAGCCATTTATAATATGCTCAATAGTGCACATCCCAGACGTATCGAACGCGACATTACATTATAGAAAGAATTACAATATTTTCTTGAAGAAAACTTGACTTGACACTCTTTCCACAAGCTGAACAGAGTCGCATGTATAGTGTAATATTTATTTGTTTCTTAAAGTTCAAACAACGGTACTGTTATCTTTGCTTTGCATGGATATCGCATAAAAAATCAATTGGTTTGTTTTGGAAGTGAAGAAAAACTTTAGATACTCTGTGTTCACATTTCAAGATTAAAAAAAAACGAAAGAATTTTTGCTATCACTGCACGTTAGGATTTGAAAAACATAAGAAAAAACCCGGAGAGCTAAAATTGCGTGAATGTTTCTTACATGCTTTTCACTGGGTAGAGGGTTTATAACATTGAAAAGTTTATTTTTCACGTTCAGGTGCTTCATTCATCTCATTTCAATGGTGCATTTTATCGACTATTATTATAATGTTCGTATTATCTGCTTTTGCAGTACACTATTTTCTCAAAATGATGTCTGTGTTGAATGACATGTTCACATGACCGCTAAATTCGAAATGAGAAAATGTTGTCTGATGCCATCTTTTGTCGAATAATAATTTTTGAAGGGCGATATTATGTAGGCCCGTAACTACAAGGGGCGATGGGGGGTGCAGCCCGCCTGAACTTTTCACCTCCCCTTCTGATCTTTTCCCATCCCCTTTCATCTTTTCTTCTATACTAGCAAAGCAAAAGCACCCATCTTTTTGCGGTGCAAAATCCTAGTTCACCGGCCAACTCTAATTTCTTGTGTAAACTGGGGTAAAACGAGGCGGGTCCCATGATTCATGTTGAAAGATGAGCAAAATCGGTCAAGTAGTTCCGGAGATATGGTCGAAAAAATGGAGGTCGAACATGGGTTTTCGAGCGTCGGTGAAACTTTTTCGCAAATATCTCAGCAAGTAGCACCGGAAATCGTTCATTTTGGTTTCAAATCAAAGTATTTCATCTCAGATAACTCGGAAAATGTTATTTGTGGAAATCGGGTCAGTGGTCCGGGCATTGGGACCAATGGAATGGACGAAATTGAGTTTCTTGGCCATATACAAAAGTAGATGGTTTTTCGTCTATATTTGCTCAACTATGCGATATAGGGATTTGCTGTCAAAGGCAAAGTTGCAAAAAATAAAATTTTAGGGAACACGTGTTTCAGGGTTTTAAGGAAAAATGCCCCAACACTGGAATTTGACCACTTCTAGAATTGGGAGGGATGACCCATATCTCTAGAACTATGAGAGTTAGAAAATTCCTTAAAATGGCAAAGTTGTAGAGAATACAATTCTAGAGAACACGTGTTTCAGAATTTCGACGAAAAATGGGCCAATCCTGGGATATGACCACTTCTAGAATTGGAAGGTATGACCCATATCTCTAGAACTATGAGAGTTAGAAAGTTCCTTTCAGAGGCAAAGTTGTAGAGAATAAATTTTACAGAACATGTGTTTCAGGGTTTTAGGAAAAAATTACCCATTCCTGGGATATGACCAATTCTACAACTGGGAGGGATGACTCATATCTCTGGATCTATGGCAGTTAGAAATTTGCTTCTAAAGGCAAACTTGGTGAGAATCACATTTTAGAGAAAAAAGTTTCAGGATTTCTTAGAGAAACTACGTTGATCCTCTTTGTGATATGGTGCAGTGGAGTGTTCTCATCAAAGTCATCAAAATGAATGATCTCAGACGTATACTTCGGTAGGGCCTTTGACATTACCTTCTTTGGATCTTTGAAATTCTTATAGTTATAAAAGAACATAAAATATTTTTGCTCGTTTCCATATTTAGATACGTACGAGTTTTTGCAACATCTATCCTGTTTGTCACCTCTATAATTCTGATACTTAAGGGTCTTTGGTTATGTTTCTTCTTTGATTTCAACTCAATGTTCTGTTGGACGTAGACCAGTGCAGACAATATTTCAGAGTCTAGAACAGTTCGACGTCCATCCAGCAAACCCTAAAAAACCCTCTCTTTTTTCAACATCAAAGAATCATACGGCGCGATCTTTGTTAACCTTTAAAAGCTCCGGCCCCCTCGTTCTAGTGTGCGACATTATTTATGAACACCCTTATGAACCTAAGTGATAAAATTACTAATGTAATGAGCTAATGCACCACTTTGCATAACTGTAGTGACACAAAAATTTTCATTTCGTTTTTTCTTTCCAGGTCAATTCACGATTTATGAGAATCAAGTAATGCCGATTCTTACCTAACATGGTGTATGCTACAATTTACCAAACATTATTAGTGAACGAATCTGAGCAATTTCTCAACACAAACATGAAATTTGACAAAAATTATGTGTGATTTTGGCTTAGAAATTTCAATAAGTAAACAAAGTAGTCATACATTCAATTGAAGATTACAGGATGGAACTCTTGACATTTTCACGTGATGCAGATCCAATGGATGGTAATATGACGCATTTAGCTCGTCTAACTGGTAAGTTGTTTAAGGTAAACCTCCTACACCCTCCCATAAGTAAATTAAAAAGGATTCAAATAGAACAAACTAAGGTTGTGTATGTCGGCAAATCTTGGAGGGAGATAGCTTGCAGTTTAAATGGGGAAGAGCTGGAGCACGTATCTCAATTAGTTATGAATCATTTTTTCAGAGGAGGAAAATGGGAAACGCGGTGGCTAGTCAGTTGAGGTCGCATGTGTTCAACAAGAAAGAATTAAGTAGTGAAACAAAGTTAGCCAGCCACAAATCAATTTTCAGGCCGACAATTTTGTATGGCAATGAGGGCAATGAGAACCACGTATTATAGCGAATAGCATCGCTTAATGCGTACCATATACTCCATATAGACACTATGAGTACAGCAGTAGAGAATTGGAAACTTGTCCCAATTCAGTATACTCAGTACAATGTCATTCGAACAGTCACTAAACGTCTGAATTTCTGTGAATTTAAAAAAAAGAACTTATTTACTTGGCGTAGGGGATGGGGCACCGGGCGTCACTAGTTACACAGAAGTACTAAACAACAGTCACAACAGTCGTAATAATCAATGATTTATTTTCTAAGTACTGAAGGTAACTACGTTTCATCTTCAAGGGAACGAAACTCTAGGCTATAAATTATCATTACGATTTAATTGACTTTTAGTGCTTCTTTCGGTTGACTTTTATTATAATGATTCAGGAAAGAAAAATAAAAATTTTAATGTCATAACACCGGACTCAAATTTCAAAACAACATTTGACTTTGCATTGTGTCTCCTAATGCGAATAGCTTGTTTGTTGTGTATTTTTTTTATAGAAAATCGATCGTCTTAGATTTCCGATTTATTTTACATTCCTTTCGTGATTTATGAAGTGGATTTTCCACGAAAATTGTAGAATTTAATCTCAATAATAAATCGAGTATAATCAAACACACTGTAGAAGTTAAACAGAGACTTGATATGACGTCGAAAACAGCAGCAATATCATGTCTCTGAAGTTAAAGCAAACTTTGCATATTTCTTTATCTATAACAACAAAATTAAAGCTAAGCAAAATAAGAAACCTTCCAACCTGAAAAAGTTATGTTTGTGACGGTTGTTCTGGCGTATACTGCTGCCGTCCGTCGTCGTAAGGAAAAAAAACTTAGAAAAATCAGCGAAAATTTTCAACGAAATGTGCCGAAGGAAAACAAATTAGCAACACAACTTTGTTTAATTTTGTCGCTGGTAGAAAAGATACAACGCAGTAGACAAAATTAAATTCAAACAAACCGTTCAGAGACTGCTAGAACACAAGTGAACGTTTATTAATTTAATCTTCATTATAGACGTCACATTTGATGGTCTAAAAACACTTGATCATATGGTCAGTATTATTGACCAGAAATCAATTGCATATTCCAACAGTCGCTAATTTGTTTTTTTTTTCGGAGAAATTTGTTGAAAATCTTCCTGATTTTTTTTTTAAGTTTTTTCCCTCATGACGCACAGTCCTCTGCAACGATAATAAGAATCTAAGAAATTTATCTGACTTTGAGTTGATCGCAAAGTGAGAGGATTCAACAATCGGCACTGAAAGGTAGGTCCTCTCTGAGCACAACGAAACTTTGGGGACACAAAAACTTTCAAATTTGAGGCCGTCCTTACAATGCTGTCCAAAATCCTTACAAATCCCGCACCGTGTGACGACAGATATCACAGCATATGTTTTGCGCTTTTGAAAATATCAGATCGGTTGTTAAGATCGTCATAGTTGAGCTAACACTACTCAGTTGTATACGTAATACGGTCTTTTTTCGTCAATGCGCCAGTAAATATAGGAGATAGAGTTTTCTAAAATAAAGTTAAAGGGATAATCCACGAGACCATTTCTGTATAAAGACTTAAAAATTAACCTTCGATGCGCTATAAAGTTTTTATAAGAGAATCTTTTATGCTCATGGAGCTACGTGTTCCAGAAATAACTTTAAGGCCATAAACGGTGCAGAAGATATCATAGAGTGGAAGAAAGGCAATTGGAATAAATAATACGCAGTGACTTCATTGAAATACCAATCTCGTTTTAAGTTCGTCACTACGTTCGACATATTTACCGTAAGCTTTCATGTCTGTTGGCCAACAACAAATTCAATTAAATTAAAAAGTTAGAAAATATTAAAGGATTTTACTACATAATCGTACGGGGCTTTGATGATGTAGCAATGTAGCATGTGGTTTTAATATAAAACATGAAAACCAAGCAATGGCTAGTACTTTTGTTGCAACGATGTGATAATCTAATTTATCACTTGTTGGCCATCTCAACGTTTTTCACATTGTATCTACTATTCATGAACATATTATTAATGTTTGTCAAATGCAATAAGCTTTTCTTCCTGATTAAAACTGTATACTTTCATGGAGTGAAGTTTCGTACAATGGTCAGCGAAAAAAGTGCTTTTACATTTTTCGAGCACAACAACATTAAATCTCTGGAGAGTGTTCCATTGTTGTTTTAATGCTTCTAATTGAGCTAAATTAAATATCATGCCCGCAGCAGTAGCGGAGGACGTGACGCAGTCCCCACACCCCAAAAAAGAAGTCCACAAACTCAAAACACGCCATACAAAAATCTTTGGGACGAGACACGATGTATTGGGATACTTTTAACATTTTCCCCTGCCCCCCCCCCCTATTCCCCTCCGAATTTTTTTAAAAGAAAACTACGTCCAGCAGCTTTCGGTTGGAAATTGGCTGAGATATCGAAGTTTGAACAACAACTCGCTAGCGTAGTGGTTAACACGTCTGCTTGCTACTACGAGATTGAGTTGCCAGTGCGTTGGTTTGAAACTCAGCCGCAGACAGATTTGTACCGATTGTTAGATTTGTAAACAAAACAAAACTGATTGAATCGTTCAAGTCAAGTGAAGTTGAGTGTAGTACCATCGTACGGCTTACCGGAAAAGGCATTGTTGGGAGAACCGGTATTCTACTCTTACTAGTTTCGCTCCTCGTTACATCTCATAGATGGCACTGGGTTTGTCGCACAGCTTACCACTGGCACAGTAAAACTTTCCGGTAATGAAAGGATCTCAAAAAGTAGAACCACAAACAGCGAAACTAGTAAATAAGGATCTAGCCTCTAACCCTTCATGAGTTGTAAGGCAGATTATTACATTATTATCGAAGTTTGAATATGACAATTTTCTATTATTCACATTATTATGAAAACTTTTTTTCTGCCGTGTCGGTTTCTATCTATGTTCTATCTATTAATAATTTTCGATCTCGAGAAACAGTCAGCCGATCTTCATGGAATTTTCACTGAACGTCAGTCTCGGCAGTCAAAGCGGCGAAAATGTGGCATAGATTCCTAGCGTTTATAGCAGACATGTTTCTATCCATAATAAATCCATAATAACCATAATATCTATCCAAAATATAGGATGGATAGAAACATGTCTGCTATAAAAGCGACGAATCTATGCCACATTTCTAAATTTACGCTAAATTTTGATCTATTTCTGAGAAAATCGCCCGAAACATTTTTTTTGTCGAAAAATTTTTTTCGCCGAAAATTTTTTTGGAGAACCTTTTTTTTCGAAGAAAAGTTTTTTGGTAGAAAATTTTTTCGAAAGAAAATTTTTACATGAGTTTTAGTTATAACAATTGCAAACTTCCACAACGACTGATATCCCAACAAAAACCTCTTAAAAGGTAAAGTGTGACGCAGTCTTCAATGTCCACCTTCAAAATTAGTGATATCGTTTGAGGTGACGCTATCGCTGATAATACGCAGAAATTTGTTTGAATTAAATGTTAGTTTGTGGTCAATGTTTTCTTCGTTGAAAAAAATTGCATCACTTTTTTCTGAAACACAATTACGTTGTGTTCAAAAAATTGCTTCACAAATGCCAGACCCACCAGCGTAATAATTAACATTCTCGTACCTATTTTGTCCCTACTCTTTGGAGCAAATGCCGATTTCTTTGTTGAGTTTGGCATTTTAGCAACCTGTGTCAACATTCTTCGTTTCGTGTGGTGCATACAATATGCTATTATAAAGACCTTTGTTTTTATACATTTTTTTGAAAACGTAATTTCACTTGCAGAATTACCAAGTACCGTTCCACTGGCCGAAATCCCATTGTTTGAAGAATATTCATCCGGTTTATTAAAATTCGCATCAGCAACATGCATCGTATTTATATTGGTTGGTTTGCCAGGAAACTTAATTACCATCATTGCGCTGGCACGCTGCAAAAAGGTAATACCGAAAAGCGAATTTTTTAATTATAAACATTAAATTAGCATTTTCCGACAATATTGCAATATTGTAATATTACCGTACCATGTTTAATGTTTTGCATTTCTCGTAAAAGGAAATGTGAGATGTTTTGTCATTCTGTCACATTCACAGACGTTTCTTCATTATGAGAGCGACGCGACGTACATGGTATAATTTCGTAAACGTTTTTATTAAATTTTTAAGGGTTAATATAGTTGGTTCAAACAACTACATATATTTTGTAAATATTGCATTTTACCTTCGGTTTTAACAGAGTGCAATTGAGTTCGATTTTTTAAACCGTTTAGGAAACACCTACTTCCAAGCAAAAATTTTTTAATTTTATCACCCAGCTTGCTTCCATCTCTGCTAGAACTGGGTGTACATGACAGCTATCTCTCTTAATGGCAAAATGGAAAAGTGCACAACTCTTGGAGAGATCCTTAGTTTATAAAGAGTAGAATATAGAAACCTTCCAATTTTCCAGTGTACTTCCATAATGATGATTTTTTTCCTGAGTGTTTGAGTACTGAAGAATTATAACCAACAAAACATTTGAAAGCAAAACTTGTGTATCATTATCATTATGAAAAAGAGAATAAATTTATTAAAATACAACAACACAAGTGAGACAGTGCAGTAATTAAGTCGAATATCGCAAAATCACTGCATGCAATCGGAATTTTATCATTTAAAAGCCACTCACAATTCTTAATTCTACTTCCAATTGTATAACAAAAATCGAAAAACTAAAAGTGCTGATTTCGTCGTTTACGACTCATCAGTACATCTTGTCTTAAGACAATGTGTACATCAGCAACGATGTCATAGAATGATACTCAGACTATGTCAACTCGCCTTTTATACAATCCAGATCCTGCATGCCATTTCGTTTGAACAATTCGGAAGTAAAAGAATTGTGAGTTTGTTTCGGTTATTTTTTAATTTGGATTATTCTGCTATCGAAGATAGTATTTACGTTGAATATTTCGGCTCCAAGGGGCTAACCATATCCTCTGTGCAAAGAAGTACTCAAACTTGCAATCAAGGTAAGAAAATTCTCGTTTTGGTACAATTGCACCCATAGATCTTCTATCAAATGGTATCCGTATTCTCAGAAGCGTCAATTAGAAAGTAGGTAACGGCTCTTTGATCACTGTTACTTTCTTTTACTTATAACAATTTTTGTTAAAATCCAAATAAATGCAAAAATTATTGACCTGCGATTTGGAAAAGAAGTTCAATGTCAGTCCCCGTTACTGTTGATCAATCGTGTCCTGACAACAGCTGAAAAGAACTTCAAAAAACGTAGTACTTACCCCCGACTGCGACAAAAGAAGAGGCATTGTAGACAGAAAATCTCTTGGAGAGGAGGTACGACGCAAGTCTTTTCGTTTACTTACAAATGTTCTGAAATCAGAGGGGGGTGACGATGACGCATTTAGCTTTAGAAATGTAGTGACTTTCCAACTTTTCTTATCATTTGCTAATTTGATATAACGCACGTATAAAAAGTACTTCTACCCTAAAATGTGATTATTTTGCTTGAATACTTTAGTTTTTACGACTTACTCGAGTTGTAAATGCTGGTAATTTCACATAAGAGTCACATAAAAACACTCGTTTAAAGTTTTTTCTAGAGCAGCACCTCAAGCAATGCATTACTAAATTAAAATGCATAAACGATTAATCAACGGATTATCGGATATCAAGAGAAGGTATAATTAATGAAACAGAATTTTTTGTGAAAGTTGTGGAAAGTGGAAAGTATCAGTGACCTTTTTGAGTTCTTAAAACAACAAAACCGAGTTTCTTTTCTATTTTTCACCTTCTGATTTGTTATCAAGCAGGCTGTCGCACACAATTTAGAGGAAGTCCAATACGTGGGACAATTTGCGTTAATTAAAAATCAGTCACGCGGAAAGAAAAATATATTTTTATGCAATCGTAAATTAACGGGGGTGCTATAGTCCACTATTATATGTAAATAATCTACAAATTTGCACTGGTACTCATTTCGTAATAATTCAATGGAGACACTCGGGTGCCAACAGTGTCACTGGAGGCAATGCACGCGATTTGTCCGCGTTGGCTTTTGTCAAATTACACGAAATTTCATCGAACTGAATGAATGTTGTAAAATTTTTTCTGAAAATAAAATGTGCCGGATTAGCTGAAGAGGTTAGAGCATCGTCCAGTGAGCGAAAATGCGACGTAGCTCGATTCTCGTCTCCGACACCAAAATTTTATTTCATGAATTTGCTTCCAATTGTAGACAAGATATTGTCGTCATTCGGCATGTATGAAACATAAATATATATTTCATATTTCATGTTGTAGTGCTTGATCTGACAAGCACACCATTTTTCATCGCTTGACAAATTATGAAATTCGTCGTAAAATTTTGTATATACGTTGACATAGGCCGGCGTCGTACTAATAGCGTGGACGACAATAGTCATTACATTTTATCTTATGTAGTGGGTTTTACTTCATACTCTCAAACTTTCTGCATTACGTCTTCGTAGCGAGCTCTGTGTTTAAGAAATGGTAGATGATGAAAATCTAGTTATTTTACTGGATACTAGAAGTACCGCCCGAAACTCGACTAAAAACCTGACCCGAAGCCGAGTCAATTTGTCAGGTCGGATTTTCATTTTCGTTTTTTTCAGGTTAGGTTTGAAGACTTCAACTAATAAAATCGAATTATCATTTTTTTTTCGCACTAGTGCGTAAAAACGTTTTGTCACACTAGTGCGAAAAGTGACTTCATGCGACAGCGACATCAAAATGACGCACCAAAAGGCGATTTTTTTTATTTATTATTACGTCAACCGCTTATACAGCTTCCTGACTACAAATTTATTTACATTAATTTAACAAAAGTACAAGAAAAAACACTCATTTTCAGCATGAAAGTAACAAAATGGTTCTAGAGCGAATTCAAACAGCAAATTATCGATCAACGATCTCAAAGAAACATTAGTTCGACATGTGGGCAACGCTTATATGCTCGTATTTCTGTCAATCTTATAATCCCCCTACTGTATTCTCAAAATTCAGTCCAAAATACATTTCAAATGAAATCTTTTTAAAAAAGGTTCGGTTCGGGTCTGGTTTGATTTTTATATTGGTTCGGGCTCGGTTAGGGTCAGATTTGAAGAAAAGGTCGACCCGCACACCTTTACCGAGGAGATTCTATAAATACTTACATCAAAGCAAAGAAAAGAGTAGGATAACTGGTTAACCATTATCGGAACTTCGATTTAATTCGAAACAATCAGAAATATTTCCTATAACACTTATATTTAAAATTTATACTCACTGGTGGTTATAAGTGATAAAAATTAAACTGTCAATCATTTTTATCTCCATAGGTCAAATATACACTTGATAAAAAACAATTTTTGATTCGATTTCATTTAATTTTGACTTCCACTACCCCACGATATTGTGTAAAATAAAGGAAAGGTTTCTGTTTCTTTTTCATTTTATGGAAAAAGTGCTATATCGAAAGTGAGTGTTTATCTAAACAAAAATTACAGAAAAATTCCATTTAATATTATATAACACCATAACAAAATAAGTTTATAGTGGGGTGTGCCGTTTTATTTTTATTCGTGAAAAATTGTACATTTTCATGAAGTATAGCGTGAATTTGTTGTGAATTTATTTCTTGAAAGTGCGTCCATAGATCATTCAAAGAAATGTCGCATTTGTTGTGGATATAACTTATGTAAAGTACTTTAGTTGAATAAATAGTTATCAACAAGTTGAAAAATGGAATGTTTACTTTAGAAGGTATGGTAAACCGAGGTGAAACCGAGTGTGATAATACATTTACATGCCTTCCGCTAAGTAATAGCGTACGTGCTTCCAAAATTTGCTTTACAAGTGGGAAAATTACGGAATTCGGGTGCAGATAGTGCCAGTATTGTTCACTGAACGGAAAATTTTAACGGACATAGTTGGGACAAGCATGATCAACGAAAAATTTCCCCTTCATGGTGCTAAACATGCGATTTCTCTGAGTGTTATAGGTGCTATTTGAAATAGAATGTTCCTGTAACAGTAAGCTATTCGCGACCGAGTTGTGGCAAATAACATTTTTATTTACCTTCCTTTATTTACCTTCCAATAAAAAAATGATGAATGTCCAATTAATTGAAAATAATAAATGTCTAATAAAAAAATATATTTTTTCCAATAAAAATATTAAATGTCCAATAAAAAAGTAAA